>CM076570.1:594853209-595350752 GCA_034641835.2 Pinus albicaulis
GGATCTTCTTTACTTCTTGCTGCATCTCAACCAACATTTCTGGTCCAAGCATTAGTTTGGTTTCTGGGCTGCTCCAATTAATGAGTTTTGACATTGCCTACCATATAATGCCTCAAAGGGACTCATCTTGAGGGATTCCTGGTATCCATTGTTGTAATAAAATTATACTAAGTCCAAATAATCTTCCCACTTCATGGGTTGCTACATTACATACATCTATAGCATGTCTTCCAAAATTTGATTCACCCACTCAGTCTGCCCATCCGTCTGTGGATGATATGCTCTAATAAATTGGATTTGTGTATTTAGATTGGTGAAGAATGCCTTCCAAAAGGCTAAGGTTAACCTTATATCTCTGTCTGATATGATTTGTTTTGGAATGCCATGTAATATAAACAACTCCCTCACGAAGATGTCACCAATTTGTACGGTTTTATAATTTGACTGTACTGGAATAAAGTGGGAAGCTTTGCTTAGTGGATCAACTACCGCCATTATCTAGTCATTGTGTCTTTTTGATCTTGGTAAGCTTGTAATCAAATCTAGCGATATAACTTCTTCATGTAGCATGAAATAGGTTCAAAAGCACAACAGGTGTTGATGTTCTATGACCTATTGACATTCTGTTTGATATTCAACAATATTTTGTATTCCAGGCCAAAGTAATATTTTCTGTGACCAACATTTTTTGTTTAACGAATTATCCCAAATAGAGCTTTGTTAAGTATTCATATAATATTAGCTCTTTCAAAACTCATTTTGATTAGGAATGTATGTCTTTGCTCAAAAAGTCAATAATTATTCACTACGGTCTTATAATACAGTTGCTTTCTGCGATTTCACTTCTTGTGTTTGTTGACATAAACATTGATATTCAAGATCCTTTTCCGTAGCCTCCTTCACCTATTCTTGGAACTTAAATTCCACCCGGTTAAAGTAGAGTTCATATGCATGATGCAATTTCATACTTAAGGCATGAGCGACGTGGTTTTATTTTCCTTTAACGTGCTGAATTTCAAAATAAAATTCGCTTAGTAATGCATTCCACCTGGCTTGACAAACATTCAAGTCAGCTTGTTTAAAATAACTATTCAAGCTACTATGGTCTATTTTTTACACAAACATTTTTCCCGATAGGTAGTTCCTTCATACCTTGAGTGCGTGCACTACTGCGGTCAACTCTAGATAATATGAGGAAGATCATTGTTTATGATCTTTCATCTTCCTAGATTCATAAACCACAATGTTTCTGTCTTGTGGAAACACCGCTCCCACTCCCTCCTTGCAAGCATCGGTGCAAACTTCAAACTCCTTCTTTGGATCAACTACCTTCAATATGGGAGCTGTAGTCAACAGTTTTTTTAACCGTTCGAAGCTGGCTTGACATTCACTAGTCCATTTAAACGCTCATCCTTTTCACTGTAACGAGGTTATAGGAAAGGAAATTTTAGAGAATCCATCGATAAAACGCCGATAATAGCTAGCCAATCCCATGAAAGAACGTATTTATGCCACATTTTTTGGTACCTTCCATTCCATAATAGTCTTTATTTTTTCAGGATCTACTGCTATACCTTCAACAAAAATAACATGGCCTAAATATTGGATATGTTCTTTTTAAAAATCACACTTACTAAATCTGGCATAAAGTTGATGATCTCTCAACATTTTTAATACCATTCATAAATATTCATATGTTCCTCCGCATTCTTTGAGTGATTAATATGTTATTCGATGAAGAGGTTAACAAATTTATCCAAGACTCGATGAAAAATGCCATGCATTAAACTCATGAATGTTATTTGGTGCATTGGTAAATCCAAACGGTAAAACTTCAAAAATTCATAATGCTAATAGGTTACATAAGGATTTTTGTACTGTCCTCATCTTTTATCCACTTGTTTGATGATATCCAAATCTTAGATCTGTCTTAGAAATACGATTTGCCCCCTTTACAAGATCGCAAAGATCATCTATCCGTGGCAGTGGGTATTTTTTCTTAACAGTTAATTTGTTAAGCTGCCTGTAATCCATACACATTCACATCGCACCATCTTTCTTTTTCATGAACAACACTAGTGCCCCCTAGGTAGAAACAATAGGACAAATATATCCCTTGTCCAAAAATTCCTGTAGTTTCACTTTCAACTCATTTTGTTCAGGTACACTCATTTGGTATGGTGCTCATGATACTGGTGCTACCCTTGGCATTAATTCGATGGTGAAATCGATATCCTACTTTGGAGGTAGTCTCGGTATGTTTTCCGAAATCACATCCATAAAATCTTGTACCACTGGTATGTTCTCCATGATAGGGGTCTTATCTTTAGAATGGGTGAATCCCACTTGAATAGTATAAATTTTCCATCCTTTTCTAATGCATTTTCCCAGCTGAGATGCAATAATGGGACGTAATTGAAGTGGTTTCTTAATTCCTTGCAATTCTTGGCGAGTTCCATCTCCAGCCTTAAAATAAATGATTTTCTCTTTGTAGTCTACTAGTGATCAATGCACTTCCAACCAATCCATTCCCAGTAATATATCATAGAAGCCTAAAGATAAAATATTCAATTCATCCCTTATATTCTTGTTTCCAGCTTCTAGGGGACAGTTGGAAACTTTAGCATTAACTTTTCTCTTTTCCCTAGTGGCCAATTGTACGAGCTATGGATTTTTAAATTTATGGCTATGCAGGTCACATTTTTCTACTATATGGGGATTTACATAACTTAAACTGCCACCAGGATCAACCAAAATAGAAATGGTTTAGGAATACAACTTACCTTCCAGTTCTATCAAGGTTGGCTGGTAATCCGCTTGCCAATCCTCTAGTGTTGCATTGATTCTTGGTATGTTTCATGCAACATCCCCCACTGTAGATGCCTCTTGCAGATTAGCTACAATTGTGTTTCACCCATAGTTAGGAAAATTCTTATAATAATGTGCCTCACCGCATCCCGAACAATGTAGTGGCAGTTTCGGGATCTGCCCACGGTCTGGTCTACTGAATGCTTGAGTGGGTCACTCTTCCATTGGCAACTTGGGTTTCTTCTAGTTTCTTCCCTATTTTCTATTTTTTGTACTTCTTGCAGCATTGTTATAATCGCCAGATCTACTTCTTTTAAAATTTGAAATACTTTTTTTCCCCTTCTTTGGTGGCCAACTTCTACTAGCTTCTCCTTTTACCTTGGACTGTTGATAACACATACGTGCTTTTCGAATCACTTCGGCCATGGTCTTTGGATTCACAAATTCGATCATCTCCTTCATATGAGCAGGTACGGTACTCAAGAATCGATGTACTTTCACCTTTTCATCTATCAGATATGACACATACCTCAATAAGGAGGTAAATTTGGTTATAAACTCATCCATTGACAGTTGTCCCAATCTAAAATCATGAAATTCTCAAGATTTTTCATCACAAAAGTGCTTGGTTAGGTATTTGCCTTTAAAATATTTCTGGAACTCATCCCAAGTCACATTATGGTACTCGATTCCTCGAACATTTTTAACTTCCTCCCACTATAATGTGATTTTTTCCCGCAGTTGATAGATAGCCAAGCGAGTTTTCAATTTGCTGCTATATTCGTAGACTTGAAAATATTTTTTCATGTTAATTATCCATGCTTCTGCTACCTTTTCGACCTCTCCGTCGAATGTAGGAGGTTTAATTTTATGGAATTCACCTTGTAGCTCTATTTTATATATTTTCATCTCTTGTTGGTCTGAGACATTTCCTAACTCTGGTTCATTATAAGTCATATTTTTATTGCTTCCTTCTGTATGGCTACCTCCTGGCTTATCATTAGCTTGTTGTCATTGTTCACCCTCTTCTCAGGTGTCTCTTTTTGGGATTGGTTGTGTTGTCCCTTGATTATATCTATCTCAGAGGCTTTTAAGAATCCCCTCTTGTTCTTAGATTAATTTCTCATTATCACTTCTTACTCGAACCATTTTTTCTTGTAACTGTGTCACCGTATCCAAATGTCTATTGTTTTTCCTTTGTTGTTCCTCGAGTAATCTGCTGGTTTGTTAATGTTGATCCATGCTCAGCTGCACCCACATTTCTAGATTCATAGCTGGGTTACACTGGGGGTGAGGTTCCCCTTTAGCTCTGGGAGCTTAATAACTAGATGCCCTTGTCATTGCAATTCGTCAATACCTTCTTCCTATTTCTATGCACAATTTTACACACACCGAATGTTATTTAGGTGACCCATATGGGTCCCAGCGTGTGAACGCTGCTCTAATACCACCTGTGACGTTTTACCATATAAACATTTTGACTTATAATAATGAAAAAAATTACTTTTACCAATATTCCAATTCATGAGTACATATATAAAATATATACATATATCATTTAACATTACAAATGTATGATGGTAGGAGTCGACTTAAAAAAGCTCTACCTATTGCGTTACCATATTTATCATAATTAAAATCATGAACTTTAAGTTTTAATTGCACATCATATATGAAAAACTTGGAAAATTACCAGAGAGCATGGAATATCATAACCTTAGATACTAATTTAATTATGGAGTGGAACTGATATGTTGTGATAGCTGGAATAATTAAATGTCATTTGGTCTGTAGCACATAGTCTATGGCACATAGATTTAACAAATACCATTACAATGATGGTTCGTAGATTATTAATCTTTGGTTCAATTCTCCATGGCATCAGATGTTGTTATCCTTTAAGTGCTTGAGATTTAGATCAATCTACGCCCTTGATGATTTTATTGAATCAACGGCTATGATGAAGGCTAAGATAGTTAGGGTAGTATCCTACCCCACAAACCCTAACTACTCTCTCCATTCGACGTCGCTGCGAGACCGCCGAGCTCTGCAACATCTGTTTTCATTTTCTTCCTTTGCATTTTACTCTCGATCTGAACATGGAGGCATTGCTTATCTTTTAACCATGGTCTCTTCCAACATTTTGTTTTATTCGCTTGCTGGGTTATTGTGAGGGACCTAAATTTTCTCACGCAGTTTTCTTTACAGGGGTTTTAACACAACTCCTTCTTATTCTAACCTATGCTTCTCAGCAGAGGTTGCGCACTAGTTGCCATATCCATTATTCATGGCACCTTTGGCAAATCTCCCGGCTTGTCTTTAACCAGATGATAACTGCCCATCACCGACGTGAACAGAAGAGGTAAGGGTTCCCCAACTTCTCTGTTTTTTTTTAATTTAGTTTAGGCTTAGAGTTGTATTTCGACCCTATAGTTGCTATTGTCTCTTTCCAGGCCTGCATAATCGAACCCCTATTCTACTGTAATGTATTTGTTCTGGTTTGGTGTTAAAATGTAGATTCTTTTCTCTTTTGTTTAAAACTGGTTGGGATTTATCCTTCGAATCTTACTGACTCTATTTTATTTCTATCCTACAGGTATTTCTGAACCCAATTCTCGCCAGCATCTCTAGTTAACATATTGTCTGCCTTGGTTGTAACCCTTCGTCTGTTTTCTAGGTACTACGGGAACCTTTAGGCTGTCTCCTCTAAGATGTCTCACACCCTGGTCCTAATTAGGAATTATCTCTATTTTGATTAGCTAAATATTGTTCTATCAGTTTTCTCGTGCGAGCCATTACGCTCTTATTTTCTGTGAAGGTTTATAGCCCTTTGAGGTCCTTACTGTAAATTTACAATGAAGAATTTTGTCCTTGCTTAAGTGTTAGTTATGAGTCTGAGTATATTATTGAACATCAAACTCTATTATTTTTGAAATGGGTTGTAAGGATATACACTCCAGCTCTTTGTTCCAATTTCTGGTTCTTGTATCGACTCCTCTACGAGTGTATTTAAATATACATATTTATCATAGTCATATTTGTTTCAATTCTACTATGGTTATTGTCTAAGTTACTTCCTCACGGAGTGTTTATAATTCTTAATAGTTTGGGTGCTTGTGGTTATTAATTATTCGCATCATTATTAAATGTCTGGGAACTTTTATATTTCCTTATATACATGCAATATCTTTACTAGCTCCTTGGATATGGTTAATTCCTAGCACAACGGTCGCGCTCGGGCCTGCTCTCTATGTAATGAAAATGTCCAGGTTATTTATACATTTTTCTCTGACAATGGGTTTTTAACTCCTCATGAGGGTTTCTTGTTTTTCTTTAAAATTGTTTTTATATTGCTTATGTGTTATATTACTCAAAATTAGAAATTCACTGTAATCCTATTATTCTTGTGCTTGTTTGTAATTACATTGTGTTGCAACACTGTAATTTTTGTTCCCCTTCAATTTTTGTTTAAGTTTAATATTATTTTCAAGTAAGTTCTTCAGATTTCTGGGCCATCATTTAAAAATGGGTTTTATTTCTCAACCCTTTGTCCGTGTAGGATTTGTCCTAATTATTTACAAGACATACTATCCTGTTTGGAGATTCTTTCCTAGATGGACTAACTGTCCCAACCATTAATTTGTTTGCTACATAATTCCAAGTTGTTTTTCCACTACTGTTCAAGGTGTTAGTTATATTTAATTCTTGAGTTTCTTTAGGCATATAAATGTGTTTTTTTCTTTGCTTAATAAACTTCCTAAATATACTAGGAAATTATACAGCCATCCAGAACTGAGTATTTAACTCTGACTTAAATAGCCTATCCAACAATCCAGTAGAAAAGAATAACTTATATTTTTCTGTATTCAACTTTCACAGTACATAGAAACTAATTACAGAGATTAACATATTTATAAAATGCATAATAAGAACCTTTCCATCCATCCTATCTTGGGTTTATAATACTTATCTCTGATAAGTAAAGATGATGGCATCCTCCCAACCATGAGAGAGGCAATTACGTCCTTAGCTCCATCCGTGCTCCTCACCGGAGTAGGATTGAATAACAATTCTTCTGGAGGTAGATCCCAAGACCTCTATCCAGCCTCTCCTCTAGAGCCAGGTAGCAAAGTTCCACTGGTTCATAGAAGCCCTTCACATTCTCACCTTACAACCTCTAGCTGTTTCCTTCTCTTTGTACAAAACCCCTTTTCCTATCTAGGATTTCCCTTTTATCCCCATAGGAAAGATAACTGTCAAATAATTGTTCAATCTGACTACTCTGGAATCTTGGAAACTTATACTATCAGTTTATGGAAGCAACACCATAAACTGATCTTTTATTCAAAAGAAAATAGATATTGTTCATAATTTGATTAACATACTTGTTAACCCTGTTTAACTTAAAAAGTCAAATGCATAATTTAAAATAACATAGCAAACTTAAATCTGGGCGTTACAAATGTTGTATTTCAAATATTATATTTTTTGAAGTTGAAATTGTATTAGGCTAAGAAGTGCATTTTGTAGTTTTTGTCATGCTTTCTAGTTGATTTTTTTTAATAAATAAATAGATATTCAATAAATTAAAAAACAATGTTGGTGGTAAAAAGTATTTTAATCTTAATCATAAATAAAATATTTCAATTTCAACCTTAAACAAAAATAATGGGAAATCATTTAATTATTTCCTAATAAGAAGAGAAAAAAAGTGTAATTCAACTTTTTTATTGGAAATTGATATGTGATATTTAAAAAAATATCAGTAAAAAAACTTGTCAATTTGGACCATAAATAAAATATTTCAATATTTTATAGGAAATTTTATGGTGCCAAGAGGTGCATTTTACAGTTCAATATGTGGGATCGTAATTTTTGTCTGAGTTGTCATTTTTGAAATAAATAATAAAAATTCACTAAATTAAAAAACAATGTTAGTAGCAAACATGATTTTAATCTTAATCATAAATAATATATTTCAATCTCCCCCTTAAATAAAAATTAATATAAGGGGGAAGAGAGAAAGAGAGAGAGAGAGAGAGAGAGAGAGAGAGAGAGAGAGAGAGATGGGGGAAGATAAAGGGAGGTAGGAGATAAAGGGAGAGAGAGGAAGGAAAAGGGAGGGGACTTGAAAGAGAAGAGGAGAGAGGGAGCGATAGAAATATGGATTTGGAGGGGGAGAGAGGGATGGATTGAGAGATGGAGAGAGAGAGAGATGGGGGAAGAGAAAGGGAGGTAGGAGAGAAAGGAAGGAAAGGAGAGAGGACTTGAAAGAGAGGAGGAGAGAGGGGAGGAGAGAGGGAGGGATAGAAATATGGATTTGGAGGGGGAGAGAGGGAGGGATTGAGAGATGGAGCTGGATGAGGAGAGAGAGAGAGGGAGGAATAAATACATAGAGAGTGAGTAGTGGAGAGAGAGGGGGAGTGACAAGGGAGAGATGAAGAGGGAGTGTGTATGTTTTGTGGTGAGATAAAGAGACAAATAAGGAGATATGGAGAGAATGGGGGAGCGAAGGAGAGAGAGAGGCATATGGTAAGAAAGTTGGAAGGTGAAGATAGAGAGAGAGAGGGTGGGGAGAGAAAGGAAGAGAGAGAGTGAAGAGAGGTAGGGAAAGATATACGAAGATGGAGAGGGAGAGAGGGGGAGGTAAGAATAAATACATAGAGGGTGAAAGGTGGAGAGAGAGAGATAGGGAGTGATAAAGAAGATGGAGAGAGAGGAAGAAAGGGTAGCAGGAAGGAAGAGAGATAGAAGTGAGAGAGAGAGGTGTTAGACTCAGTCTCGTCAGCCCTTCGTCAGCAATTAAAATTTCTCTTTTACATTTCATTATTAGGGGTCTCATTTGTCCAGTCTGGTTGCATTCCGTTAAAAAAAGCATAAATTATCTGTCGGAAGGCTCTTTCCCTTATCTGCTAGCATGTGTCTGACCGCTAAAAGTTCATCAAAACTTATCCAAAACAATGTCTTCGAGTCATTTATCATCAACAAGACTTGAGAATGTTTCTTCTTAAAAACAAGGTTTTGAAGAAGAAAAGCATTAAACTCGTAATTATTCAAGTTTTCCCAGTTAAGGATGTTTCATGTACGGCGTTCCTAAGCCACCAAACCTGCAAAGAAGTGACAAAATACATCAATAGCAATCGAGAGACAAAGCAAAATAAAGTTGAAAAGAAATGTCAAAGTTTCAAATATTGCAAAGAGGGTTCCGGATCGAAAAATCAAAGTCTATCATACATAATATATTTCCACAATTGTCAATTCATTTGCATCCGGAAAATCCAAGTGAAAGGACGAATTGGTGAGTTGGAGAGCGAAAGTTTGTTTTTAGAACAATTGAGTTGGAGCTGGAGGTGCGCGCTACCCATACGGGAGGCGCGCTACCCACTATAGGGTGCGCTACCCACTTAACCTTCCCCGGCCCCTTTGCGAGTACACGGGCGCTACCCATATGAGGCGCGCTACCCACATGAGTCTCGAAGCCGGAAAATTTTGTTTCCTTGCCCGATTGATACCAAAATACCTCTTTTGCTTACGGAGGGGTTCTTCCATGAGATATGTGATGATATTGTCTCTAAATGGTGTACTTGTTGTGGGGCATATCAATGTTTTTCTCGTTATGACTATATGCTTCCATATCTTGATTTGATAGCTTTCGGTTGATATGTTTATACTACGGTACCCGTGATTTCACACTAGAATAGATGGCCATAAGAGAGAGAATTTGTATTTCATTCTCTGTCATTCCAATTTGATCGACGATAGAACTAAGAAGTTATGGATTGAGCGGGCGACAGGATGACACCAGTTTCAAGGAGACAGCGGAGCTTCTTGCAGTATGAATCTGCTCGATATTTGAGTAACACAGATGCCGCAGTTGAAAAGGAAGGATACCAGTTGACTCCCTTTAGACGTGTAGAGGAGCGCTATGGTTCTATATTGCTAGACATGTTTTGAATTGTTATATATTGTTCGTGGTGTCGTTGAACAGCTGAAAGACAAGCAACGATATTCATATATTGTTGTTTGGAAAATTGCGTTGCATAAGTAACCTGTAAAAAGCGTTTGACATCCAGCTAGGCTTGAAAAATGTCCTATGTAGTAGTCAATTGCAAATACTCCGGCATTCGATCCATCTTCAGAATATATGCGGTGGATTTGATCCATATTTTAGCGTTAAATATATCAAGTCTTTTTCTAATTTCGGGAAAGTGGCCAACGCATTTCCAGAAATTTGGGGGCAGTTGTATAGGAATGTGCAAAGTGGCATTCAAATATTCGATTACCTATTTTGTCTTTAGTTAGTCTACGCTCCAGGATTAGTTTTCATGGGTCATAGAAATTCTCAGCTGGAATAATGGAAGGCTTTTCTATATTTAGAGCAGATGGAGGATCCTTTTCTATCTTCATGGCTTCAGTTGAAACAACACCCTTGTTTTTGGGTCGATATGTTTTCTTCTAGTATAGTTTATTTAATGTATTGAAAATCATTTGTAAAAGGGGGAGAGGATTCTGAGAGCTGTGGGAGGAAATAACCCAGCACTATCATTGTGCAGTTTGACAGAGGAGTAATTGAATGGTCAGCTCTGATTTATAAGATTCCCGTGGCTTGAAGTTTAGCATAATGTATTTTCTCTATGTTTCATATGTATCTTGTAATGTTTTTCGTTTCATTCATAAATCGTTTTCAGTTTGAATGCTTGAGAGTAAGAAAGGTAGAACTCAGTCATTGCTCTGCCTTGAGGAAGTGTTCAGACTTTGTGTGGCTTTCTTCTTTCTGAAAGGGATTCATTGTTTAATGCCCTTTTCAGCTATCTTAAACAGTCTTTCCACGCCATTTAATTTCAATTTAATTGTTAAACTTCACTTTTATCTTGCCTTATGGAATAATCTGTACCTTTGATTAAAATTCTGCTCACGTTGTTCTTGATCCCATACAGTCCAGAAAACCCCATATTTTATTAAAAACCTCATTCATATCTGTTTAGTAGCCTAAAATCAATTCCCATTTTAGGTCATCTCAGCCCTTTGAAGATCCTTTGCCAAGATAGACCCGGAGAGATCCCTCTCCTGTCCTCGTAGGGCTAGCTACGAGGCTGAGCTTGGTTTGATGTTGCCTCGAGTTTTGCCTTCTTCAGCCTGAGGCAGATTTGAGCACTAACATAGTGGCGACCATACTGGGGATGTCCTCCCCGGTAAAGGATAACAAAGTTCAGATCCGATTGGTGATGGTGGACAACAGTCAGACATCGCAAGGCTGAAATCATTCACCTGGCGACTTCATTCACTGAACAATCCAGAAATCAATGCTTCATGGTGACTTCACTGCAGGGAGATCAGTAGCTGTCAGATTTTCAAGATGGACTAAATCACAAGAAGATACGCTCCCATGAGCCGAGATCACATTCTAGGTTTTCCGAATAAGATGCCCAAGGTAGATTGGTCAAGGAATCTGCCTACATTTAACGATGATGGTAAGAAAAATGTTGCTTTACATCTGATTAGATTTCACATGCATATTCGCAAGTTGAAGGTGGTTTTTCCTGAAGATTGCTTGATGAAGATATTCCTGGCCACTCTGGAAGGTGAAACCCAATCTTGGTATGAAAATTTTCCGCTGGCCTGTATTTATTGTTTAAAGGATTTTCATGCCCTGTTCATTGAAAAATATCAAGCATCTTATCCATCATTAAATTTAGTTCATGACTGTTGCAAACATGCTTCTACTTTTATTGAAAGCCTTGAGAAATATTACGAAGATGATAATTTCATGGATGATGAGATCATGGAGGCTCTGTATGAGAATCCATTTCAGCAACATGAAGAGAACCTAGAGGATACCCATCAAAATGCTCAGGAAATTTTGCAGCAGAATCAAGATCAACAGGTTGAAAAGTGCCATATGGCTGAAAATGATGAAAGGGAGAATGACATTTCAGATCTGCCCACAGAAGAAGACAACATGCAGATTGCAGATTGTGATAATGTCCAGTCAGCTACTTCAGATTCAGATTCAGATCATGATGACCAAGCATATCTTGTGCTGAGTCCTGAAAAAGAGAACTCTGCTGTTGAAATCATCTGGAATGCAGAAGACACAGTAATGGATCCAAATGTTCTCAGTCATACTGTCAGTCCATCATTAGAACACAGCCTTCATGAAGAAGCAATCCAATCAGTTCATGAAAAACAAAATGAAATCTTAGTGCAAGTAAGTGATAAATCTCCTTTCAATAACTCAGTAATAAATGATAGTTTGAATACCCTGTCATATGAAGATAATTACTGTTTAAGCAGAAGAAAACAAAAAGCATTATCTCCTTTGTCTGAAGATGAAATAGATCTACTTTTGAGAGGTCTTGTTACAGCCCAAACTACAGCAGATTTGTAGTGCACACATAGTCAGGAAAGCGTTGGTGAAACTTCTTCCTCTTTTGAAAAAGATGACTGCCTTGTAATCAGTTTTGTAGACCAGCAAACAGATAATTTTTTCTTTCACAAAGATGATAAGGCTATCATGTTTGATAATCTTGAAGATTTTTTTTTGTTTAAAAATGATCTAGATCATGAAGTTGAGAAATATATGCCAGAATTTCTCATGGTCAAGGAACCTACAGCTAAGACTCAGATGGCCGATACCTCTCTGTGCATTTCTGTCCCTCAGAAATCAATTGTCCTTTCAGATCAGAATGGAGTGAATACTTGCATTTTTGCAGCTGGATCTACAGATAAACCAGTGCTTCCAGATTTTCAAGACCCCTTTAGCATTCTTCTGCAAGCATTAGAAAGGATAAATATTGCCTGGTTCATTATCATAAGCTTTGGTTTCAGTGGTTATTTTGAGTTGCCTACAGGTTCATCATTCCGCCTGCTCAAGGAGAGTAAGAGCAGAAATTTGGGGTGTAGCCATCTGCTGGATTGGTTACATTGGAAGGCACACTACACATGATTGTATATATCACAGCAGTATGCAGGTGGTTGCCATCATGATTTTAAAGCTTGATGGACTGCTGCCCTTTTCAGAAATTTTTTGTTTTAATTCAGTCATTTCAGTTTGCATCGAGTCAGTTTGAGTCGTTTTTCCAGTTAATAAGTTGAGTCATCAATCTTTTGTCGTTTCTTCGAAATAATGATTCCATCGCCCAATGGATGGAGGCACTGTCTGCTCCCCCAAAGCTCTGCAGTTCTTGGTACCTCCAAGAAGCGGCAGCTGCCATCCCCATTGGAGCCAATGTTAGACACGGTCCTGTCATTCCCTGGTCATAATCAAATTCTCCAAAGTTCATTTCCCGTCACTGGCAGTCATTAAATGCATTTTGATCAGAAGAGTCATTTTAATTCTTGAGTCCAGGGTTTTGTCTTCAGAAGTGCCTCAATAACATGTGCAAGCCAGAGGAAGTTTCAGTGAGTTAGTATTTCAGGAGTTTCAATGATCAAAAGGATGATTCTTCTCCAAAACCCTGTTTTGGAGAAGAAATTGTTAGATTAGTTGTTTGTAATAAGTATATTTTTAAAGTCTGCCCTCATGAAAAATGTCAAATGGAGGCCCTGGTCACCTTGGCAGGACTCATCAGCTCCTATCCCTGCAAAACAACCAAGTATTATCAGTCCAAAACTCAGAAAAGCCAAAAGAAAAGCATTGTATTAAATGATCAAAAGTCAAAATGCCAAACATTGTAAAAGTGGGTCATGGAGTAAATTTAAATTGTTTGTGACTCCACAAGAGGATGTGTTGCTCGGTCCTGCTCCCCAACTAATCGATGCAGCTCATCCCAGTCTGTACAAAACCGTCAAAGCTGGTGAATATAGGATTGTGCATATTAAGCCGAATAACGGAGGAAAAGGTCCTCCACATGCTTTAACTTACAGAACACGCATTTCTATAATCTACCTTGATTTGCATTTCTAAAATCTGCCTTTGACATTTTGAGTGGAAACTATTTTTGAATAAGGTACATCTTTGGAATGTCAGTCTTAGATTCGCCTCTGTAATTCTCTTCCAAAGATTCTCTTCCAAGAGAGAATTGTATTTCATTCTCTGTCATTCCAATTTGATCGACGATAGAACTAAAAAGTTCTGGATTGAGCAGGCGACAGGATGACACCAGTTTCAAGGAGACAGCGGAGCTTCTTGCAGTATGAATCTGCTCGATATTTGAGTAACACAGATGCCGCAGTTGAAAAGGAAGGATACCAGTTGACTCCCTTTAGACGTGTAGAGGAGCGCTATGGTTCTATATTGCTGGACATGTTTTGAATTGTTATATATTGTTTGTGGTGTCATTGAACAGCTGAAAGACAAGCAACGATATTCATATATTGTTGCTTGGAAAAGTTCGTTAAATAAGTAACCTGTAAAAAGCGTTTGACCTCCAGCTAGGCCTGAAAAATGTCCTATGTGGCAGTCAATTGCAAATACTCCGGCATTCGATCCATATTCAGAATATATGCGGTGGATTTGATCCATATTTTAGCGTTAAATATATCAAGTCTTTTTCTAATTTCGGGAAAGTGGCCAATGCATTTCCAGAAATTTGGGGGCAGTTGTATAGGAATGTGCAAAGTGGCATTCAAAGATTCGATTACCTATTTTGTCTTTAGTTAGTCTACGCTCTAGGATTAGTTTTCATGGGTCATATAAATTCTCAGCTGGAATAATGGAAGGCTTTTCTATCTTTAGAGCAGATGGAGGATCCTTTTCTATCTTCATGGCTTCAGTTGAAACAGCGCCCTTGTTTTTGGGTCGATCTGTTTTCTTCTAGCATAGTTTATTTAGTGTATTGAAAATCATTGTAAAAGGGGGAGAGGATTCTGAGAGCTGTGGGAGGAAATAACCTAGCACTATCATTGTGCAGTTTGACAGAGGAGTAATTGAATGGTCAGCTCTGATTTATAAGATTCCTGTGGCTTGAAGTTTAGCATAATGTATTTTCTCTATGTTTCATATGTATCTTGTAATGTTTTTCGTTTCATTCATAAATCGTTTTCAGTTTGAATGCTTGAGAGTAAGAAAGGTAGAACTCAGTCATTGCTCTGCCTTGAGGAAGTGTTCAGACTTTGTGTGGCTTTCTTCTGTCTGAAATGGATTCATTGTTTAATGCCCTTTTCAGCTATCTTAAATAGTCTTTCCACGCCATTTATTTTCAATTTAATTGTTAAACTTCACTCCTATCTTGCCTTATGGAATAATCTGTACCTTTGATTAAACTTCTTCTCACGCTGTCCTTGATCCCATACAGTCCAGAAAACCCCATGTTTTATTAAAAACCTCATTCATATCTGTTTACTAGCCTAAAATCAGTTCCCATTTTAGGTCATCTCAGCCCTTTGAAGATCCTTTGCCGAGATAGACCCGGAGAGAGCCCTCTCCTTTCCTCGTAGGGCTAGCTACGAGGCTGAGCTTGGTTTGATGTTGCCTCAAGTTTTTCCTTCTTCAGCCTGAGGCAGATTTGAGTGCTAACACATTTGAACACATAACTCATCAGCACAGTAACCACCATACCCTTAGGATTTTGATGGGGAAAATAGGATAGGATAGTAAATATCGCAGCCACGAAATTCTTGTTCCTCCCTAAAGATGAAGCTATTGAGGAAAAAAATTGAGTGATAAGAGAAAGCCTCCCTTTCCCTCGGTATGAATTAGCCTATAAAATCCTCAAGTACATATCTTGTGAGGGGAGGTTGAGTATTGTGTATAGCTATCAATTTAGGTTTCTCCATAAGCTAAGGGTCTAGAGAAAGTAGCCAATTCCAAGTCAAAGGATCAATGTTCTACACTTCCTCTTTCAGTCCATCATTGAAATGAGCTAGAGAGTGAGGGAACGGAGGCACCAACATATTTCCCATCATCGCCTCATCAAGCTCATTGTCATGAATTCCTTAAGCCACCTCTAAAACCCGGTGTTGTGAACTAACATTATTGACTTAGACTAAGAGGAATTCATTGAAACATAGGCTCTCACAACAACACAACAAGAAGAGATACCAAAATCCATTGTTAGAGGTAGGAAAGGAGAGGAAGTGGAAGAGGAAAAGGAAGGATAAAATAAAAAGGAATAAGAGGGAGAAGAAAAGGAAGCAGAAGAAGAGACCCCTAAAGAGCCCTTGAGATCTAAAAAGAGAGGAAAATAGGGGAAAAAAATAAGCCTCTCACCAAGAAACACAAAAAAATAGGTGGCTTCTACCATTGCCACACTTAGCACACCTAACAAACCCACTAGAGAATTTGGCGGAAATTCCGACGGCCAATTCGTCGCTATTCCGACACATAGTCATCGCAAGAGCGACAGTTTGGGGGTGGAAAAACCGTGGTTTGTCATGCCGTCGCCGTTCCGACACATGTAAAAAGTGTCGTACTATCGACACTTCCTCCGTCGTTCCAAAAAAGCGTCACTCTTCCGACGTCTCACAAACCGTCGTGCCTCCGACGTTTGTAAACTGTCGCACTTCCGATGAAATGTGGTTCGACGTTTGGAATGTTGCTATTCCAACGCTTGTAAACTGTCGCAATTCCGACTCAACGTGGTCCGACGTTTTGGACGTCGCTCTTCCGACGCTTGCAAACCGTCGCAATTCCGACTAAATGTGGTCCGACGTTTTGGACGTAGCTCTTCCGACGCTTGGAAACTGTCGCAATTCCGACTAAACGTGGTCCGACGTTTTGGACGTCACTCTTCCGATGTCTGTAAGATGTCGCAATGCCGACGATATGTGGTCCGACGTTTGGAACGTCGCTCTTCCGACGTTTTCATACTGTCTCTCTTCCGACGTTTCTGGGTTGTCGCAGTTCCGACATCTACAAGGCGTCGATAGACCGACGGAGGGTTCAATTTAAAAAAAAAATTGAAATTTTAAAAGACGAGAAACGTTGTTTTGAATATATTATATGAAGTAAAACATTCCATGAAAGTGAAATAGCAGTATGTAGAATAGTAAAGCAACAGATAGAGTACCGACGTCCATTGTTCCAAATACAAATTAAAGTACCCAAAACCCTGCAACAGAGAAAAGCGCTAATCATAATCATGTGAGGAGTGTGATATGTCCAAAATATAAAAATACCATCAGACCATATCAATAAACCAGCAACATAGACCAGCATCGCTAGTTTTGAAGGCAGAGTGATAAACATTAATCATTTTTTTTTTCACAAGAGAAAAAATGTTGTTTTGAATATATTATATGAAGTAAAGCAGTCCATGAAGTCATTACATTTTCACATCTGAAGATTGGAACCCAAATATCCATCCAGAAAAGTGGAAGTCCCACCCCAGACAATGATAGAAAAATACCCCATGTCACATACAGGGACATGATATAAAACCCAGTAACGGTCCACATGGAGATTATCGACAAATTTGAGAAAGCATCCAAATATGCCCGAGGCATCTATAAGAAAGTGAAATAGCAGTATGTAGAATAGTAAAGCAACAGATAGAGTACCGACGTCCATTGTTCCAAATACAAATTAAAGTACCCAAAATCCTTGAGCAGAGAAAAACGCTAATCATGTGAGGAGTGTGATATGTCCAAAATATAAAAAGACCATCAGACCATATCAATAAACCAGCAACATAGACCAGCATCGCTAGTTTTGAAGGCAGAGTGAGAAACATTAATCATTTTTTTTTCACAAGAGAAAAAACGTTGTTTTGAATATATTATATGAAGTAAAACAGTCCATGAAGTCATTACATTTTCACATCTGAAGATTGGAACCCAAATATCCATCGAGAAAAGTGGAAGTCCCACCCCAGACAATGATAGAAAAATACCCCATGTCACATACAGGGACTTGATATAAAACCTAGTAACGGTCCACATGGAGATTATCGACAATCTGAGAAAGCATCCAAATATGCCCGAGGCATCTATAAGAAAGTGAAATAGCATTATGTAGAATAGTAAAGCAACAGATAGAGTACCGACGTCCATTGTTCCAAATACAAATTAAAGTACCCAAAATCATTGAACAGAGAAAAACGCTAATCATGTGAGGAGTGTGATATGTCCAAAATATAAAAAGACCATCAGACCATATCAATAAACCAGCAACATAGACCGACATCGCTAGTTTTGAAGGCAGAGTGATAAACATTAATCATTTTTTTTTCACAAGAGAAAAAACGTTGTTTTGAATATATTATATGAAGTAAAAGAGTCCATGAAGTCATTACATTTTCACATCTGAAGATTGGAACCCAAATATCCATCCAGAAAAGTGGAAGTCCCACCCCAGACAGTGATAGAAAAATACCCCATGTCACATGCAGGGACTTGATATAAAACCCAGTAACGGTCCACATGGAGATTATCGACAATCTGAGAAAGCATCCAAATATGCCCGAGGCATCTATAAGAAAGTGAAATAGCAGTATGTAGAATAGTAAAGCAACAGATAGAGTACCGACGTTCATTGTTCCAAATACAAATTAAAGTACCCAAACTCCTGCAACAGAGAAAAACGCTAATCATGTGAGGAGTGTGATATGTCCAAAATATAAAAAGACCATCAGACCATATCAATAAACCAGCAACATAGACCAGCATCGCTAGTTTTGAAGGCAGAGTGATAAACATTAATCATTTTTTTTGCACAAGAGAAAAAACGTTGTTTTGAATATATTATATGAAGTAAAACAGTCCATGAAGTCATTACATTTTCACATCTGAAGATTGGAACCCAAATATCCATCCGGAAAAGTGGAAGTCCCACCCCAGACAATGATAGAAAAATACCCCATGTCACATACAGGGACATGATATAAAATCCAGTAACGGTCCACATGGAGATTATCGACAATCTAAGAAAGCATTCAAATATGCCCGAGGCATCTATAAGAAAGTGAAATAGTAGTATGTAGAACAGTAAAGCAATAGATAGAGTACCGACATCCATTGTTCCAAATACAAATTAAAGTACCCAAAATCCTTGAACAGATCAAGAAAAACGCTAATCATGTGAGAATTCAAAGTAAAGTTAATCTATTAACATTGCGAATAAAATTACACAGAAGTCAAAAACATTGCCTGGCCATACTCATGGCAAATTTGTCATCAAAAAATCAAAAAATTAAGAAGACTGCCCTCATACGGGGAAACCAGTCTTGAACGTTTAATTTACAGAATTCAAAAATATTACAAAGGTCCAGCACAGTAAAATAAAGTAAAAGCAGCCCAATTAAGTGGGCCCGCTAAGCAAGAAAAACAAATTAACCAAACTACTCCTCTGGTGGTTCCTCCACGATTCGGCACCATCCTTCGGAAGGTCCAGGATCGCTAGGTGCTACCTCCACATGCATGCCACGGCTCCCCTCCTGAAGGCCCGAATGCTGGCCGGCTTTTTCCGAGCTCAGACCCGCCGGACGGGTGCATTCTTCCTCCGTTTGGGCCTCCTCACGGAAGACCACAGTGACTACAGCTGTGATTCGCGGGTGGTTGAGAGAGCAATCAAAGGAAAATTGCGCAGTGCGCGTCGTGGGAGAAGGTGAACTAGCGGTGGGGAAGCCAGGAGCAGGGGAATCCATACGGTGGCCAGAGGCTACAAGCCGACCCCGCCCACTCCTAGTATTTGGATATCGACCTAAGTAATAATCACTGGACTGGCCGGAAGTCATCTCTGTTGAGGTGCTGGAGGGAGCGCGCCGGGATTGACCTCTAGTGCTCCCCCTGCGGCAACGCATCCTATGACGCACGCAAGGCATGGGTGCAATCTCAGGCGCAGTGGGCACAAGAGACGAAGAAGTAGAATTCCAATTAATAGAGGAAGACAGACAGAGACAGAACCGAGAGAAATGGAAATATGCAGCAAAGTCTAGGCAGAAGTTCCGCTGGCCACTTCTCCTTATCGTCACAGTTACCAGGCAGTGTAATCCAGCAACCGGCTTGTCTTAAAAACCATGGCTAAACGCCATTTTGTCGACCCGTCTGCAAAGCAATCAAAGGACGCCCGTCATAATTAATCTCTGATCATTAATAATGAGAGCCGAAGGCCGGATCAAATTGGAGCGTGCGGAATCGCTCAGAGGAGTGGAGGTCCGATCTTGAACAGTGTTAAAAATTAATTAATGCAGATTTGATGTGAAAACTTAATTGAACAACGTTAAATGTTAATGCGATTGATATGAAATTGCCATATCCATGTCCCATCACCTTAAACGCCATCGAATGCACCCGCAGCCGGGAGCAGGGCAAGTTTTTATTGAGGACACGTGGCAGAAATTGATTGGAGCGGATCTTTGTTTGGGCCGCTCGCGCAATGGAAATCCGGACCCGTAAAATATTAGGGCGAATTTGATAAGAAATTCGCGTCACAAAATTGGCCGACGTCAGCAGGCTATTTTGGAACGCGAATTTGGTTTGAATTATGGTTTATCGCCGTTTGAAGTCCGGCGGACTCGACTTAAGAACAATTTTGTTTGATCCCATCTTATAAAATTTGTGTTGGTTTTCTTTGATAATACACATATTAAAATCCCGCTTAATAAAGAGACAAAATTGTTGTGCTTTCGGAACCTGACCCGAGGATTGGACATGAGTTAACAAACAAAAGGATAGCGGAACCAAACATGCACCCGTGGTCAAGCCCTCTACCAAAACCACGAGCGGAATCACAAAAGCGGGTTGCCCATATCGCACCGCTTTTGCGGAGTAGGCGGTATTTCTTATTTGCGAGCGATTCCATAGGGAATGTGACACGTGGCGAAGTGACCCCCGGAAAACAACCATTTAACCCACGCCATCGCACGTTAAAGCCGGATGCTGGAAGCCGAGCGAAATTGCCAAGAGTCGTTGATTTGGAGAAGGGCCATCGGACGGTGGTCGCACGTTGAACTTGCTCGGAGGTTAACTAAGGTGTGTGGAGGATAGCCAGGTACGATACGCGTGTTTGATTGGTTATTGATATATATAGGTGGGGCCGGAGTATAATGAAATTGTTTAATTAAACGATTGGCGGATAATTATCATAAGTCTGGAGCGTGATTGTTGTAAGTCTGGGTGGTGAAATATAGAGCCGAAAGTTCATTACAAGTTATTTATTTAAAAAGAAACGTGGAGTATAAATACAAAGTGTTGAAAGTTAAACATTGGTTATAAGGATTGGAGATAATATAAAGTCTGGAATATAAATTAAAGTCCAACCATTGTGGATAGTATTTATTTATCAAATTCTACGAATTTGATAAATAAACCCGAAGAAAGAAGAAGTCAATTAAGACTCAGGCTGGAGGAAAAGAACGGGGTAAACCAAGGGAAAATGCTGACAGAGCGATTGCAGACACACCAGCTCTCCTTAGGGGTCCAATTTCAGTTTTGTTGTGTCACACGATGATCTCTCTTCTATGGCATTTACTTGTATTGAAGATCACTATTCTAGGAATAAGGAGTTATTTTCTCCAAAAATAACCCTAGCCAAACATTGACAATGCATCAAGGATATCTTTCTATGCTTCATAAGCACATTTTTTCTACTTCTAAATCATGTCTTGGAAGTGGTTTTTGTGCTGGAAATTATTCACCAGTTGGTTTCATACCAAAGTCTTTTTCACATTTTCAGCATCTAATACATGAAAAAGATAATGGTTTAAAACAACCTAAATATTTGAAATTTTGCAAGAATTGTCTGGCACACTTTGAATATGAATTTTGAAGTCAAGTGCATGATGCTGTATAGAATCAAGTGTCATTTTGAATACCAAATGTTTCACAAGAAACTTCTCAACATGCTACCCTGCAGTAAGGATTAAATGACAATATTGCATCAGCTATTTCCATAATAAAAGTGCACCTCGGCCATAAGAATAAACAACTACAAATGTTGTAGATCTAACAAGACCACACAATCAAATGTATTCCACAAGGCCAATACTGTATGAAAAATGAAAAGGAGTTTGCAACCAAAAATACCTTAGGCAACTAATTCAATTAGATACACAAAACCATCAGCAAAAAGGAAAACCAGCCTACTCAAAAGGCAAGCGTTTACCTCCTTTAACAAAATTTTGAGTTCCAAAACAAGGGCCTTTATTGTCTTGTCAATGCCCCTAGTAATTTGAATGGGGTTTGCACCTGCTGCAACAACCTAAACAAAAAGGTTTCATTTCAAATTATTTTCCACAAATTTAAGATACAACCATTGTCGGTTTTGTATTTCCTAACAAGCTCATAAATTTTGACAAAAGAACCAAAATTTTTTAATACCTGATAGCAATTTTTTCACTCAAAAACTATCTTAGACTCAATAAGCCCAACCCAAAACTAAAAAACCAAATACCATAAGACCCTACAAAAATGAATAGATGATCTTAATCCAGTACTATCGACAAAAAGTTACCTTTACACCCTCACTTATTAAACCCTGTGCTATTGAATTTTAACTTCAACTGCTGCAGCAGAAGGACGGATGCAGCAGCAACATTTTTTTTTTGAGGTTGCTTGCATGCCATCCAGAAATTTAATTCAGCATTTAAAATTCCTGCAAGTTTTTTTTGTAGACGGCCACAGCCATATTTCTGTACAGGATTGTATTTAAACACAACGGCCAGCATTAACGCAATTCACCAACCAGAAATTAAACAAACAGAAATTTACCCGACAGTTTTGTAAATTCAAAAGGAGGACACGTGGAGCATTAATATTGGATCGCATGAAATTGAAGGGAATCTGAAAACCTGAAAACCGGACCCCAATTTTTTATAGGGCACATTGGATTGAGAATTCGAGTTAAAATTAGGCAGACGTCAGCATCCCATTTTGGAACGCGAATTTGGTTTGAAATTCAATCTATTTAGACTTTTGAAGTCCGACGAAAAGGGTTCTTTAATGTTTTGATAGTTTAATATATACATATGTTATATATATATATCATATGTGAAATGAAAGGTGGGCCATAGAATTTAGTTTTAATTTATTTATTTTTTAAAGAGGGTTTATTATAATATGTTTTATATGTTCCGGCATATAAAAATAAAAAGGTCAAAAAAGCTTGGTAGTTTTTTTTATAGACAGTACGTAAATTTTTTATTACATAGCAGTGTGTAAAAAGTGAAAAACTGAGTGTAACTTTTTAAGTGTGTATGCACAGTAGTGCGAAAGGGAAAAACACAGCTGAGTGTTTTAAAGACAAAGTATGTTTGTTTTGAACAGACAGTGAGTTGGTTTTATGCACTGCGTTTTGTAGCAGTCATAATTTTGTAATCCCTCTCAGTGAGGAAGTAGTGTAATAGTTTTTTTTTGAGTTATTGAAGGGAATAGAAGTTTGTTTTCAAAGTATTGAAACTATGTCTCCTGTCAAAGAAATTTTTATTTTCTGTGTTAGAGGAAGGGAGATTTATGGGTGGTTCTTATGAATCAACCAACCATTCAGAACATGCTCATCAATCCAAACCATAAGTATTATGTGACAATATTCAAGCAGGCACTGAATCGGATTTCTGAAGCTATGTTAGAGAAACCCTAAACTCTCACTAAAAATAGGTGAAATGTGGCACCACTAAGAGATTGACATGTGCCAATTGGTACAAGTGGTAGACAATTGGCATGCTCAAACAACGAGGTGATGCAGGAATGACATGAGGGAGAAAATATCAGAAAAGCCCCAAATCTAGAGAACTAAAGCTCATCACCAACCTGAGATTGACAACTTTACATGATGTAACCTATGAAATCGTAAATGGATAAATCATAGTAACAATAAAGTAACCTATGTAACAATAAAGTCAGATTCATCCTGGGAGTGGTAATGGGAGAAATCATAGTGAACAACGGGAAACATGCAGAGTTGCTTACAATCAAATAGATGAAAAAACACATACAAAAAACCTAGATAATAATCATGAACAAGCTTAATATTGAATTATGAACTGTAAAGGAACTTACAAAATGTGACATTACGAACCTGGTCAAACGCACAAGCAAAATATCCTGGACATGACCCTGGTTGACAAGTTGTATTGCTCATGATGCAAGAGGATTTGTACCTGCACTGCCAAGTCAATCAAAATCCATCATTATCTATACAATAAATACAAGTAATTGATGTAATATTTTTTACTCTAAGATGAATTCTTATGATAATGTTAGAACATATGTTGAAAATGTCAAAACATACCTGAATAAGCTCCTCTTCGTTTCAAGAACAATTTATTGGAGTCGCATGAACTTGGAACAAGCCTCCCACGATCTGAAAGAGTAGCAACTAAGTCAGCAATGAATTTTTTGTTGCTACGCTGGATCGAGGGAAGTTTGCTCCAAGATTAAATCGCTCCAATAAATTATTCTCTACTAAACAGGGCCAACCACGTGAAGGTGGAAGCTCTTATGGCCCCCCCTCACATCACTCTCAATTCCCCAATACCCAATCTATATTTCATTTTTTACTTTCATGAGCATAAAAAAAAATATTAAATAACTAATAAAAAACAATTCAACAAAAAGTACGCAAGGAAACATTGCAATTAATGCTTGACATAAAAATAGTATGATAAATAAGTTTTTTATATAACGCAAAAAACATTCCAAGTATGGTAACGTTTGTCTTATAATAATACAATATTTTACATTGTCAAATTTTCTTTTTCTTCTTCCTATTTTTAAAGCTCCTAATTACATCATCAATATCATCGTGCTCTGCTCCTGTTTCGTGCCTTTCAACCCGCACTGCTGACCTAGTTGCGTATTCATGATGTCTGGGGCTCATCCAGTGACGGGGCATCGCCTACAAAAGCAGATAATATTAAATTTTAATTGTCAGTTTTTAAATATCATTGAACTAGTTCGGTAATATTAATAAAAAAAATTGCAATGAGATTATTTACCTGGTGCACCAGTTGTCGCCGCTGACCTAGTTGCATTGTCACGATGTCTGGTCTCATCCAGTGACAGGGCATCGCCTCCAAAAACAGATAATATTAAATTTTAATTATCGGTTTTTAAATATCATTGAACTAGTTCGGTAATATTAATAAAAAAAATTGCAATGAGATTATTTACCTGGTGCACCAGTTGTCGCCGTTGGGACTGTTGCCCTGTCTTCCTCTCTGGTGGTAAGATCCTCAAGGGAAACATTCTCTGTCATATAAACAAAAAACGTTATAAGGACAACCATCGAGGTATAATTAGAAAAAATTATAAGTGGAAATTAATTACCGTCACGGCCCTCACTGATAGCAGCATTGTCGGCCTGGTCCCCACTACAATGATCAGGTTGCACGAGAGGATCATCTATATCTCACTCTAAAACTGGGTTATTTACCTCTTCGGTAGTGTTGCTCCCCTAATTTAAACAAAGTTGTTAGACATTAAATTTATGGACGAAAACAAAAATATTGAAAGGTTAATGTTTTACCTTATCAGGATTGTAGATCTTGGGACCTGCCCCAAGCTTCTGCGACGTTCAACTACAGCTTGATAGCCAAAACGGAAAGCGATATTTTTATCTTCCTCTGTAGTTATTGTTTCGAAGTCATCACCCTACATTATAAATGATTGTGTATTTTTAATCATATCTGATAGGATTACAAAAACGTTGGAAGGCGATACAATTAATTATAAGATGTTTAGCTACTTAATTACAATTCTTGCAGCTAATTTCTAGTAGCCACCCTGGCCGAGCTTGTGATGGCCCTTTTTCTCTATCCTAGCTTTGGTTGCCTTTGAGGTGTCAGGCAACCTAGCATCAAAAGATTGAAGTCGGATATGACGTAGCACACTTTTATTTTAGACATAAAGAAAATTAAAGCTATTGAATTAAAGTTGTAATTTACCTTGCGGGTCCAGTTGGCATTTTTTCTTCTTTCTTTGCCCTTTTCTCTTTTCCGTCATGGATGAGTGCTCTCCACTCACTCTCTGAAACTGCGAGAGGACGCTCATATCTAGGGTTAAATTGCAATTTCGTCCTATAGGTGTCCCTGGTATATTTCAAATATTTGCCGGCTACCTGAGCCACCGCTTTTCTGTCAAATGTGCCGACCCCAAAAAGGGCTTCTAGATAATCTAAAAGTTCTTTTTTCAGGTTGGAATTCTGGGAATTCCACCCTGTACGTATGGTTGGGCCAAAACTTACCAACGCATGGCTCTCCAGAATCCTGTAGAACTCATTGTTTCCTACACAGAATAAAACCAAAATAAAAAGAAGATATTATCATTAATTTAAAAATAAAAATCATGATAAATATGTTTTAGATAAAGTACATGAAATAGTTAAAATATTAAAATTTACCTAGGAGTTTTACATGCTTTATAGGGACACCCTCATCGTTCACCAACAACGTGCCATTAATGGTCCCTGTGGAGCTGACACGTGTAGCTCCAGGAAACGCAATAATGTAGTTGGCCATATCGGCCTCATCATTGCCAACACGTTCAGCGGTTGGCTGGGTGTCTGCTTGGGTAGGGTGTGTTTCTTGGCTAGCACCTAAAGGAGTAGAAGGTGTATGAGAGGGTTGTTGGGAAATCTCTTGCCCTTGTGTCCCACTACCACCAACACCGGGTTCAGCAAATGCCAGAAGACGCTACATACAAAAGAACTTTTGTTAGTTTAGTCAATGTAAAAATTAAAAATCAAACTATCACAATTCATCTCATGCAGAACAAAAAAAATATCCTTTTGACTTTTTATTATTACCTGATATCTATTTAGCTGCCTCATAAGATGTTGCATCCTCTCTTCTGTTTCAGGTGTTTGAGGCGCATCTATCAAAGCATTAAATTTCGACCTTGCATCTCATGCCTTTTTTTGCAACAACAACACTGGAGATAGGGATGAAAAAAGCTCTTCCTCAAAGAGGGAATCATCAGGCGTACCATGGCTAGGTGTCTGCATATTTGAACAAAAATAATATTATTTCAATTATGTAAATAACTAAAATACCTAAAGATAGAGCAATGCTGGCACTTTACATGTTCTTCCGCTGGCCTCTTTCCGCAATCATCTCGTCTCGGGGTTGTTCCTGCACTGCTCTGATCAGTCTGCCACATTGCAATAAAATTATAAATGTAAGAACTTGAAAACAATATCTAACTTGAAAACACAAAATGAAAACTGAAATAATTTCTAATAAGACACCAGAAGACAGAGTTAGAGTTTCAAATATGCCTTGCATTGAATTCAGTCCTAGAAACATGTCATTGCACATTAAGGCACCCAAACATTCACTCCAGGAATGATATATTTAAGTAGGCTTCTCCTATTCTAGGAAAACACCATACCTATAATGCATTCACTTGCATGTATAAAGGGAAAGGAAAACATGTTTTCATACAACGGTGACAAAGGCATCTTGGGGAAAGGTATCTTCACTTTTTATTTATGTTGTTCACCCACACCACTCTCGTATTTTCACTAATCCTGTTTTGTCATTTTTGGATTCAAATTAAGTTAAGGCCTTAAGTATTTTTTGACCTTTCGGTGTAGTTTTTATAAGTGGCATGTATGGATTTTCCATTAATTCTGCACTTTTTCTCTTCATGCGCATGTTTCCTGGAAATCAAATGCATGATTTAGTCCCATACATTTAACAAGTTGTTGGATCAACTCCATAGGAAATATCATGTTTCCTATTCAATCAAAATTTATCTCGGTTAGGGTAGGTAGGAAGGTTTTCCCTTTGTATTAATAGGGCACTTCTAGCTTGCATTTTTATTATATCTTTCAAATTTAGTGTCGTTTCAATTAGGGCATGAATTTTTCAACTTTCAAGGTGAGAATGAACAAAGACAAATTTGTGTGATGGATGACTGTATATGACTCCATGGCCAGAGGAAAAGGCACTAATCTACTTCTTCAAATATCTATAGTTCTCATTCACCTCATACGAAGATGGTCCCTGATTTTGAGCCAAATGTTGCAGCAAAAAGTTCCCCCCCTCCATAATTTTATATTCAATGGAAATTTCTTAAATTGATGATGGGGCAAGATTATGGAACATTGGCACATACATATGTAATGTAATTCCAAGATCATGATATATGTTTGCATATGTTTATGGAAATGTTCCACCAAGTCCCCTGGAGGTGGGAGCGAGGGGACGAGGGAGCGCGGGAGCGGCCTATGCAAAAGCTCCCTACCAATTTTCAGGAAATGTGGGGGGACGTTGGGGTCATAAAAATTATAAAATTTAATATTTAAAATGTAACTATATTTTTGCAAGGAATGTATATACAGTCATCATACACTTGCATCATGAAAGATAAATCATAAATGATAAAATTACAAATTGATGAATGATGAATCATATAATTGAAACAAATTTAAAAGTTAAAAGTTAAAACATACATCATACAATCATGTATGTAAGTTTGTAAGTTTGTAACTATATAATCATTAATGTAACTACTAACAATGTACAATGAAAATAAAGTTTAAGATATCATATGACATATTATATCAAGATTCAAAATAGAGATTAAACTGAAGTTTACAACTCAAGTCTGAAACATAAAACTTAAACGCAAATAAGTTATGTCTGAAACATAAAACATAAAACATAACATATGAATATCAAATGATATCATCATACTGATAAATGAGCATAGATGCTCAAGTTAATGCCCCACTAGTCTCTGCATCCAACTTCTGCACGAATATATCAAGATCAACCATGTCACCATCTGAATCAGAATCACTTGGATTCTCAAATATGCTAAGTGGCACATCAACTTTTAACATGAAACCATAAACTAAAAGGGGCAGTGAGGGGACGTGAGGGGGCATGAGGGAAACATCCCCTAGAAGTCCCCAAGACCCCGGAGCGCGAGGGGGCGAGGAATCTAGACCCCTAGGTGGGGGGGCGAGACCCCGTGTAACATTGGTTTATGGAGGTGGTGGAGCAAAAAAGAGCTCAAATAGAGCTGAAATTTTTCACATAAAAAGGATTGTGGGCTTGACTAATGGTTCCATTTAAAAAATGATATCTAGACAGAGAATAAGTGTAGCATGCAAACATGCATTGAAAATCCATCTGAGTTTGCATTGTATTTCTTATGATGGATTCAAATTTGGGTTTCAAAATGCCAGGTTATGGCATGATTTTGTCGAGAAACCCTTAGTTGGATTCTCATGTTGGTTTAATTTATATTTTAAGTTTGTTTTGCAATCTTTAGGTGATAGTAACTCATGAACTAGGTTACCAATGTGTAACAATCATATTTCAAGAATAAAGTTGTGATTTTTTTATATTATTATTATTATCTATTAGCTATGAGTATTGACACCTAATGCTTGGAATTTTGACATCTTGATAGCATGGATAATTTTGAAAATGTTTCTAGTAATGTTAACATAATAACTATCATTACGTGTCTTCACTTTTGTCACCATAATAGACTTGTGATATGGACTCATCACACAACTTCATATGCTATGTCCCAACAAGTTCAAACTGGTTGAACCTACCTCATAGTGTGGTTATTAAGGACAATTTGCTTGATATATAACTCGATAGCATAGACCACGTTGCATTTCTAAAAAGAATCCTCAAGTGTCAAAAAAACTTCACAATATGTTCTACTATAAAGCCTTTTGGGATACCTGAAATAATATATGTATCATTGATGAATTTTAAAGTATGACAAGATCCAGAGGAAAGGAAATCAATGGAAGAGTGATCCACCAATGAGAACCTAGAATCTAGCATCAGATGAGTTAGAGTCTAGGAAATTGAAACCCTATAATTTTAATTAGTGATGAAGGACATCACATAGGTAATTATATTTTCATGTAGAATAATCTGATAATTCAAATTTAAACTACATAATATGAAAGGCATACCATAAATTTTTCCACGTAAGTCCAAACAACCTATAAAAAGGGAAAACCTTCTTTTTCCATGGGAAATAATTTACCTTTCCTTTTTCAAGAAAATCTAAATCACAAAAAATATGAACTATACTGCACACATTCTTGGATAATGTGAAAGTGGAAAAGGAATACCCTACACAAGTGATGCACACATGTACATTTGAACACTAATAGATTTTTGTAGTTGAAATGCAATACTTGTTTTCATTTAAATGTAGGGTTTTTAAAGCAGGGAGAAATAATGGCTGCCAAATTAATAAGTGTTTCTTTGGGAAAAATTTAAATCTTGTATTGGGTGATGAAGATAATAGAGGGTATTGAATCTTGATTCTTGACACCTAGAGAGAACCATACAGCCTAACACAATCCAATAGAATTGACCAAAAAAACCCAAATAGAGTCAACCCTACTATAGGAGGAAGGGCCTGCAGTAAGAACTTACCATTAAGCAAGAGCTAAGGGCGAATGATGTTCTGCAAGAGTTGAGGGCGAACGCTGAGGGCGAATGCTGAGGGCAAATGATGTTCTGCAAGAGCTGAGGGCGAATGTAGGGTGAATGCTGTTCTGAAAGAGCTGAGGGAGAATCCGGGGCGAATGCTGTTCTGCAAGAGCTCAGGGCGAATGCTGAGGGCAAATGTTGTTCTGCAAGAGCTCAGGGCGAATGAGAGCTGAGGGCGAATGCTGAGGGCGAATGCGTCGTTTCCGCAAGAGTGGAGGGGCGAATGCGGCGCGTGATATCGTGACGTTAATGTAGCACACATGTACATTTGAACACTAATAGATTTTTGTAGTTGAAATGCAATGCTTGTTTTCATTTAAATTATAGGGTTTTTTAAAGCAAGGGAGAAACAATGGCCGCCAAATTAATGGAAAGCGTTTTTCTGGGGAAAAATTTAAATCTTGAAAATAAAAGAAGAAGATAATAGAGGGTATTGAATTCGACTCTTGACATCTACAAGATAACCCTACAAATTTTATAGCCACATATCCAATGGAATTGAACTAATTTAAAACCCAACAGAGTCAACCCTACTATAGGAGGAAGGGCCTGCAGTAAGAACTTACCATTTTGCAAGAGCTGAGGGCGAATGCTGTTCTGCAAGAGCTGAGGGAAAATGTTGTTCTGCAAGAGCTGAGGGCAAACGCTAAGGGCGAATGCTGAGGGCAAATGCTGTTCTGCAAGAGCTGAGCGCGGATGCTGAGGGAAAATGTTGTTCTGTAAGAGCAGAGGGTGAATGCGCGCGTGATATCAAACGTTAATGTAGCTATTGCGACAAATACGAAACAATAAAATCATTTTTATGTAGTGCGCATATAAGTTTCGAATTTTTATGTAGCGCGCATATAAGTTTGGTACTTTTATGTAGCGCGAAAATAACTGTCGTTATACCGACGGCGGAATAGGTGTCGCTATTACGACGGGTACCTCCAAACGTCGCAATGGCGACACCTAGACATTGTGTCGCAGTTGCGACGTTTAGAGTCGTCCCAATAGCGACGCTTTGGGCCATGGTGTCGCAATTGCGACGTCTTCCTCTAAACGTCGCAATTGCGACACGTTTTAAAGTGTCGGTATTGCGACACTTTTCTATAGACGTCGGTATAGCGACGGTTTCGAGCAGGATGGAAAAAAATTGGGAAAATTTCCGACATTTGGTCAAAAGCGTCGGAAACAAGTGTCGGAATTTCCGCCAAATGTAGTAGTGACCCAAGAAAAGGTAGCCCATGAAAGGACCCTTGTATTTTAAGAAAAGAAAGAGAACTAGGATAAAGCAAGGAAAAGCTCAACCTCCTTCAATAATCCCCATCACCATTGATGAGCCAACCAGCAAAAAAGAAGAATTGGGACCTGGTGAAGGAAGATTGAGGAGGTCACCTCTCTTAAAACTAATGGTAAAAAACCTTTTCCAACCATAGGGAGTTCCACCACTAGATAAGTCACATCTAAGATGCTCAAACGAAAATATACCCTTCTACAAGAGAAGGCGGAGGAGGTAGAGGAGAAAACATAGGAGCTATAGACAAAATCAAGGATGCTACAGGAAGGATAACTGCTACAGGAGAAAAAAGGGATGTTACAGGAAGGGGAAAGAACATAAAAAATGGAAGAAGAAGGACTCCAAGAATTCTAGGAGCCTGATCCACATCCTAGCCTTGGATCCTACTACAAATTCATTGAGGATGGAATAATTATACCCACCAAATTGGAAGTACTGCTCTTCTTTGAGTTGGAAAGGGAAAGAGGAAAAAATAATAGGTGTATGCAAACTGAAAAATCCAAGAAGGTATTGTTAGCCACCTATGAATTTTTTGTCAAGCAAACAGGTGGCTAAATTGTTTTATGAGACTTCAAGAGATACATTTCCCAAGAAAATCTCTCATCCTTGAAGCCTCTGTGTGTTCATTTCCTTTAAAAGGATCCTCACTACTGCTTCCATCCAAAAGCCTCACTGCCTGTGGAGGATTTGTGCTCAAAAAAGCCTTGAATTTCCCTTGCATCTCTGTAATTTTCCTTGTGATTAACCTTTTCCCAATTTTGTTCAAAGTTCCCCCTTTAACCCCAAAAATCCCTCCTAAGTCGGCCTAACCATTTTTTTTCACCCCTGTAAACCAAGTGAAATCCTTTCAATTGATTTTAAATCCCTTTTTCCCTTTACCGAAAGCCTCTGTTAGCCTTAAACTCTGTTTCTAAGCTAAAAACCCACTTTCTTCTTTATAAGGGCTAGCCCCTTTGTGGCCAGCCCTTCAACCACTTCCCCTCCATGCACCCAAGCACTGAGACCAAGCACTTAACCGTAAGGAGCTCATCGCATCGGAAGGATGGAGCGGAGTGCATTTCATTGGTAAAGTTGAAACTCTCTGATGCAATGGTGTTTGTTCTGTGGAGCGCGGGAGCAATCGCAACTGTCGATCTCGTGAAATATAACAGTCCAGATGTCACCGTTTCCCCCTCTTTGCCCCGTCCTTCTTTCCGTCGATTGAATCTCCACCGTTGATCCCCTTCGCGATCCAACACCTGGCGCTTAATCGCACCATTGCCAATCAGAGGCCCACAATGAGTCACCCCTTGTGCTCTCCGATTGCATTTCCCCCAATTCAACCATGACCGTCTGATCGACCTAGATCTATGGCCTGCATTTAATCGCGTCTTCATCCATTTTTCTCCATCGGGGCTTCTAATGTTTTCTTCCGAAGATTCTCACCGTTGATTATTTTACGATCTGACGATCCACAGTTAATCGCCCTCTGCCTTAGCCGGGTTCCACCATCTACCCATTTCATATGTTTCCCACACATCCTTTGTGTATTTCATTCAAAGGTCCAAACCTTATATTTCACATTAAAATTGTACCATTCCGCCAAACATTAAAATCTTAATGTTTACATTAAAGTTTTTCATTCTGCCCGACTTTCATCAGTTTGATTTTCACTATTCCACTACGCGTTCCCACCATTTTCCATCGCATCCATAGCATCCCCCACATCCATCCCTCCCCATGCATGGATTTCTTGACAGATTTGTGTGTTTTGCAGGTGTATGGGTGGTGAGAACCACCAACGCTCATTGTCACTGTTATAGTGACACAGAGCGTAGAAGGATATTTTCTGAACTCGATATTTCAACAAGAAGGTTTGGGAAGGTTTCTACAGGAATTTTTTCATTAGAAGCACAGTGTTCAAACCGTTTAAACCTCTCCAGCATCATTAAAGACCAGATTTCACAAACAGAGACAGTCATGAAGCAGAAAAGTGTATCAGTGGACAATCAGAGAGTTTAATGCTTGTAATTAAATAATTTTAGCTCTGATTCATTGATTAAAGGGGAAATGTACCAGATTGAAGACCTCACGATTAAATCCAAGGGCCTAAGGGGGCCTGGCGCACCGAAAACAATATCATCAGTGTTTCACATTTGCATAAGCTTTCTCCTGGGAAAGGACACAGTACCCATACTGCCTTTGTTCTACATTGTGTCTCCGAGAAGATCTCCCCCCGACAGTAGTCCTAATGCTACCAGAACATTTGTTACACAATATGGCAGGCCTCATAGTCATTTATCTATTTTTTGTTTATTCGCCAGAGTACTACAAGTACTGCAGCGAAATCACATCAAAAACATACCTAAAGTAAATTGCAGCATATCGAAGACCACTCTTTCGTCCAAAGAGTACTGGTAATTAATGCTCAGATATTAAGACAGAATGGGCCTCGACCCCCTTTTACTACTCTGTTTTAATGTTACATTTAGTATCTCACCTACCTCCTCTGTCTCTGTTTCAACTATAAATCTCATGGAGAAACTCATTGAAAGGGTTGTTGATCGAATATCTGCGAATTGTAAGTTGTTTCTCTTGGGATATATTTCTCTTTAAAAAAAATTAATATAGGCTGAGGAAAATGTTTTCAGGCTGAACGTCAAGTTGTTGGCAATGTTGTACATGACTGGTGTTGCTCTTTAATATGACAAGCACATTTCTTTGGATCCTGATTTAAATTAGCGGTGATGTTTTTCTATCTTTGTTTTTATTTCTCTTTGTGATTCATCATTTTTCATTTCCTCTGGTATGCATCAGAAATCTGGCATGGGATTTACCCTCGCATGGTACCCTATGTTTCTGCTCTCCCTACCTTTGATTTTTTCTGCTGTATGTGTTATCTGAGTGCCGATTCAAGTTAATTTAACCAGTGTAGTGGCCATAATTTACTACTAGCTAATGTATGAATTAATGAACCCGTCCTTAGATGTTATTGTTGGGTTTAATTGAAAGAATTGGGTTACGGGGAGTTTAGAACATCGTTTCTGTCTTACTAGGATCCCTCTCGATCAATTAAACCTTCCTAAGTTCCCTTAAGCTGGATGCCAAAGCATTGAGAGTTCAAAGTCTCTCTCTGATCTTAGGTCTTCACCTTTGCGTTTAAATCTTAAATGTTCCCTTTGTCTAAAGAGTTTACCATTTAGGAGTGGGGTCACAGGCTTCTAATGGCATGTCCTGTCCCTGGATCCAATGCTTGAATGGTCACCTCGGAGGTTTCCTTGCTTTCACTTTCTTTCTTACCATTTCATGTCACACTATCATCTTTAAGATCCAATGCTTTAGATGAATAGCCCAACTGAAAGCCTGCACACTGAATAGCAAGTAAACCCTTTCCTGACTTCATTGCCCAATGGTCTCGAATGTTCCCTGAAATCATTCCTTCTTTGTCTAGAATCCTCTTTATCCAGCCTTGTCTCACGTTGAACCTTTCCTTCCTGATTCCTAACAACCAAACAAACAATTAAACAAACAAGCGAACTCATGCATATAACTAGCCTAAAACCTAAAAACTAAGCTTCAAGACATATACCTTTGCCTATCATAGAGAGATCCCCCTCTGGACCCAGGAGGGCTAGATCCTGAGGTCTGAAAGTGGTTCTGATGTTGTCTCATCTTTTTTTATTGCCAAACTTTCCAAAACATGGGAACCCCAACATAATGGCGACTCCACTGCAGAATATTTGAGAAAAATACACCTCGAGACACTTCTGAGACTCAAATAATACCATAGTAGCCATATTTTGGTGGTTAACCACTGTGGTGGACAGTATACCCTCTTGATACATTCTAAACCTTCCACCTGGCGACTCCATAGTTCCTCAATGATTAAAGAATCCATTGGTGATCAGTAGGCCTGCTCATTATCTTGGTTCACATAAGACTCCACTGGGAGACCAGATTCCATAACAACATCAACCATAATAGAAGTAACAAGTAGGATTAAGCTTCCTCGATTAAAGACAACATACTGGCTCCAAGGACCATTCATACAAGAGCTTATCCTAACCCAAACCCACCTGAAATAGTTGGCAACCCTGAGAGAATTCTTAGGAAGTCTCCTACCCCTAGAAGGCCAACTATTTCCAGACATATCCATAGAGCTAACTCTGTACTAGAAGACTTTACAGCTCTTTCAGACCCTCTTTTTGACCTACACTCTCCAAGCAGTTTACCCAAGACTAGGTCATTCAGTGTTTTAGACCAGATAGACTTTGAGTTCACTGGTTCACCATCCCACGGTGGTCAACACGTTAAGGACAGAGAGACTCCCCCATCTATACCTCCGGATATTCATTTCATTCAAAACTTGGGGCCTTGCCACCCTAAATCATCTCAACAGAGTGTTGTTGGTCTTAATATTCCTGATTATCTGCATACCTACTGCTTAAGCCAATCCTGTACCTCCACAGACCATCCTCATGGCAGCCTCGTATGCACCTTTGGTGTTACCTTAGCCTCTAGTACCCCTACCCAACGATTATCAATCAAAAATCCCACACTTCACTGCAAAAGATTCTACGATAGCCCAGCACCATGTAGATAGGATGGAAGATTCCTCTGACTATATGGAGATAGACGATGAGACAGTCAAAATGAGAATCTTTGCCCAGAGCTTAGGAGGAGAGGTGAAGAAATGGTTTAAAGGCCTACCTGCTAATAGTATCCAAGACCTTCCCTCTCTATATCAAACCTTCATAAAAAATTGGGAAGTTAAGGCCAACCCTCTCCAAATCTTAGCGGAATAAAAAAACCTTAAAAGGAATGTAGGAGAGAGTTTCCATGACTATTCTACAAGGTTCAATAGTGTTTACAACGCTCTTCCTCCACATATGAAACCTCCCCAAGGTATGGCTTTAGTGAAATACCCTGAAGGCTTCGATGCTGACATGGCCTACCAGCTTAGGGAGAGAGATTACAACACATTGGAAGATATGAAAAAAGGGGCAGTGAGTGTAGAGGCTAACATAACTGAGAAGAGAGCCAGAATGAGGGCTAAGAAAAGGGTAACATATAGGGATGACGCTGTAGCTTCCACATCTGATCCCAAATACGACCATTTAGCTAAAAACTTGGAAAAGCTACAGCAAATGATGGAAAGAATGGTTGTCTCAATCAGTAATCAGAACAGAAGCCAAAATCATAACCAGAACCAAAACTTTAGGAGAAACAATACCACTCCCAATAGACAAAGAGAATCAGATCAACAAGTCATACCCCCGTTTCAGGAAAATTTTCTTGATGAAGATGAGGGAATCATAGAAGAGTCTGAGGGGACCACGATAAATATGCTTGAAATAGAAAACTCAATCCACAAAGATGAGGGAATCATAGAAGAGTTTGAGGGAACCACAATAAATATGTTTGAAATAGAAAACTCAATCCACAACTATTCCGTAGAAGAAGATTAGCCCTCACCCTCATATTGGGATGAGGAAATATTAGAATCTAAGGATTACAGGCTCGGGTTTGAAAATGCTATCATGCAGGTCAGAGAACAGTATGAACTTAGAAGCAAAAATAAATTAGACAAATCCAAACCAAAAGCTTCTGAGATTACTATCAAGAAAAGGCCTGTTAAAACTTCTAAAGTAATTACTGAAAGTAGTAAATCAACATCTGAGAGTTCTGGGAAGAACAAATAAAAAGAAAACCAAAATACCGAAAAACAAAGTCAACCAACTAGCAGCACTAGAACTGCAGTTAGTACTCCTGATAAAACAATTACCAACACTGTCCAAAGCAAGAATCTGCACACTGATTCAGCCACTAAGATAGTGGCTAAAAAAATAGAGCTAAGTGCCACGAAGAGTCAGACCACTTTCAATTTGGAGAGTGAAATTGCGAACATTAAAATCTCTGTCCCACTCTCTGAGCTGGCCACTCAGGATGTATATAAAGGCCAAATTTTGAAACCATTAAATCTAGGGGAAAATGTTGATACTGTCAACCTGAGTGATGATCAACCAGCCCTTCTGTTTGGTCCAAAGATAGAAGGGATGTTTCAGGAAGGGGTAGTACCTCCTTTTTACATCAGTCTCACCATCCATGACAAGATCCTTCACAACGTGATGCATGACTCTGGGGCATCACACAACCTAATGCCTAAGGTATTTATGGAGAGGTTAGGCCTAGAAACAACTCGTCCCTATAAAGAACTATATTCATTTGACTCTAGCAGGGTAAAGTGCCTTGGCCTGATCAAAGACCTATGTGTGAACTTGACCCAGATCCCAGCCAAATGTATGGTTATGGATGTCGCAGTGGCAAATGTGCCACCTAAGTATGGCATGTTACTATCGAGTTCACGGGGAGCCAAGCTGCAAGGTACAATGCAGATGGATGGGGCATATGCCACAATCCCTGTCTTTAGCCAACTTAGGAGACTGTATAGAGAGGCACGAATGAAATTCTTAGTCAACAGCCCTGAAAAGCCTGAAAATTCACCTTTGTACTCTGTACACACAGATCTAGACTCCTTTATCCTCTGCAACGATGAATCCTTAAAAGAGCTAGAATTATAAAACATAGATACAAACCAGGAGACAGCGCCCCTGGAATTTGACATAATGGCCACTCTGGACTGGGAAGAAAATGAAGAAGAATCCTCTAGACAGTGCACCGAATCTGAAACTCAGAGTGAGCCAGAAGCAGAATGAAAATAGCCAGCTATTCACCTCGCTGAAGCCCATACACCACACAAAGAATGAAACCCTCCACACCATAACACAGACCCCCCACTGCAGCATAACAATGAAACCAACGCTAGGAAAGAAACCGATGATAAACCCGAGAAAGAACCTTTATGGGAAATGAATTTCGATGGGTCCTATACTAAAAAAGCTGCAGGGGCAGGAGTGTGGTTACGTAACAATGAGAATGACTATGCTGAGAGTCACGCTTTCAATCTGAACTTCAAGTGTACAAAAAATATCGCAGAGTATGAGGCTCTTATCCTAGGCCTGAATTTACTGAGGAAACTAGGAGCCCGAAGGATAGCTGTACATGGAGACTCTGAGCTAATCATTAAACAAGTGAATGGCGAATACTCAGCAAAAAACCCTAGGTTGAGAGCGTATAGAAATGATGCCATGGATTTACTGAAAATTTTTGTGGAATATGAACTGGTGTTTGTTCCTAGGAGTCAGAACGTAATTGCAAACGGATTAGCCTGCATAGCTAGTTCATATCATAAGCCTCCCAGTGAAAAACAGATCATCATTCAGACAAAGTATAAACCTGCAATACCGTACAACGAGAAATATTGGCATGTCTTTGAGGGCGATAAGCAGATTGAGGATTTCTTGATAGGCAAGAATGAGTTTGAATTCTCTGATTCAAACTCTAAATCTGTGGATAGCTGCCTGAGTGAGGAACCTCCCGACGGAGAAAAATCACCCCGTAACATTGATATAAACACTCTAACTGAACAGATTGGAAATACAACAAAATAATATAAGAATGCAGATAAAGATGAAATAGAGGTGCTACAAGCAAAAGATAAAAACATACCCCGAGGTCTGGCACCTTTAGAAGATCTTTTCGATTTCGATGATGTAGCGAAAAAACCCACCATAGAACACTTGGACTCTGATGTTGAGGAATGCAATATAGGCACTGAAGACAAGCCTAAGATGATAAAATTGGCTAAGTCCTTGCCCACAGACATGAAAAATAAATACATGGAATTATTTAAAGAATTCATTGATGTGTTTTCCTGGAGCTACAATGACTTGAAGGCCTATGACACAAACATTATACAGCATAAAATACCTTTGAAAGAGAACCAAAAACCCTTCAGGCAGAAACTTCACAGAATTAACCCAAAATAATTGCCTGTAGTAGAAAGGGAAATAAAAAAGATGTACGAGGCAGGAATAATAGTTCCTATGAGGTTCTCTGATTGGGTCTCGAACCTAGTAGCTGTGAGAAAGAAGACAGGTGAGATTAGACTGTGCATTTATTTCAAGAACCTTAACAGAGCCTCACTTAAAGACAATTACCCTTTTCCAAAGATGGAACACATTCTTCAGAGAGTAGTAGGCTCAAAAAGGATCTCCCTGTTAGATGGTTTTTCAGGTTACAACCAAGTTCTAGCACTCCCAGAAGACCAACTCAGGACCACTTTCACCACTCCATGGGGCACTTTTATGTACGTAAAAATGCCTTTTGGACTGATGAATGCTGGTGCAACCTTCCAACAAGCGATGGACATAGCTTTTTCGGATGAAATAGGGCACTTCATTTTCATCTATCTAGATGACATAACAGTATATTCCAATACTGATGAGGAACACCTAAGACATCTGAGAAGAGTTTTTGAAAAATGTAGGAGGTTCTTTCTGTCATTAAATCCCAAGAAGACTGTATTCGGGTTGCAAGAAGGTAAGCTTCTCAGCCACATTATATCTAATAAGGGAATTAAGATAGACCCACAAAGGGTTGAGGGAATACTACAGATCACACACCCGAGAAACATTAAAGAGTTACAGTCCTTTATTGGGAAAATTAACTTCCTAAGGAGATTTATTCCAAACCTAGTTGAACACCTCAGGAATATGACTAACATGCTGAAGAAAGGTGCAAAATTTAAGTGGACTGTAGAGGCTAAAAAATATTTTGAATCATTAAAACTTGCACTCACCCAGGCTCCTGTCCTAATCAGCCCAGATTTCTCTAAATATTTCTTGATATTTTCATTTGCCTCCAAACATACAGTGGCTGCAGTTCTGCTACAGAAAAATCCAGAGAGAATGGAACAGCCTATTGCTTTCTTTAGCAAGGCTCTAAGGGATGCACCCTTAAAATATAACATAATGGAAAAACAGGCCTATGCCTTGGTAAAGGCCTTGAAGGACTTTAGGATGTATATACTGCATTCTCACACCATAGCCTACGTGCCTAACATAGTGGTTAAATACATCTTGTCCCAATATCCGGACGGAAAGAGGGGAAAATGGATCGCTGTGATTTTAGAGTATGACCTAGAAATAAAACCCAAAAAATTGATCAAAGGTCGGGGCTTAGCTCAATTAATGGCTGAATCAAATTTACAATCCCTTGACATTAACATGGTAGATGCCTTGGATGGACAGGAAGGATTGTCTGATCCAACTATTGAGGAAAAAATTCAAAACTCTCCATGGTATTCCGATATCCTGTATGTGCTCACAAACCTCAATGCCCCTCCTGATCTATCAAAGACTAAGGCCAGATTCCTAAAACTAAAGGCTAGAAACTATTTATATTGAATGAATGTTTATACTGGAAAAATGCAAATGGTCTATTGCTTAAATTTTTGCCTGAAACTGAAGCCGAGAGAATTAAACAGGAGTTCCATGCAGGAGAGTGTGGAGTTCACTTGAGCTGGAAAGCCACTGCTAACAAAATACTCAGAGCTGGCTATTACTAGCCTACATTTTTCAATGACATACACAAAATGATAATTTCCTGCCATAAATGCCAAATTTTTGAAGGCAAGAGAAAACTCCTCCCTTTTCCCTTACAACCCATGACTGTTGAGGGCCCCTTTTGCAATGGGGCCTAGATTTCATAGGGGAAATACACCCTGCCTTCTTCTGCACAACACAAGTGGATCCTTACAGCCACATACTATTTCAAAAAGTGGATTGAGGCCATACCTTCTAGGAATGCCACAGATTCTGTCATCATTAAGTTCCTAGAAGACCACATCCTCTCTAGGTTTGGATGCCCGAGAAAAATAATCACTGATAACGTTGTTGCTTTTGGACCCAAGAAAATGATTGATTTTTGTCATAGGTATAAAATAGCACTCGATCATTCAGTTTCTTATTACCCACAGGGTAACGGGTTAGCTGAATCATCAAACAAGAGCTTAGTGACCATTATCAAAAAGCTGCTAGAAGAGAACAAAAAGTCATGGCATAACAAATTAGTGCATGCTTTGTGGGCTGACAGAATTACAACAAAGAAATCCATTGGCACGTCACCCTATCAGCTTGTGTATGGGACAGAGGCAGTATTTCCAACCAGCCTTGGGATACCAGTGATTAAACTAATCCAAGAGATCCAGACAGAAAAGGACAGTATGGTGAGGAGGATAAATCAAAAAATTCATCTCCAACAAATAAGAGAATAGGTCTATAACAGAGCTCTGAAAGTCTAGGAAAATATTAAGAAGTTATTTGACAAGAGAACCAAGGCCTCGGACTTCAAAATTGGAGACAAAGTTTTGAAGTGGGACTCCAGGAGAGAGGACAAAGGAAAGCATGGAAAATTTGATAGTTTGTGGCAGGTTCCTTACATCATACAGGCCACCGTGGGTCCAAGTGCCTTTTTTCTGCAAGAGCTAGATGGTACAGAGCTGTTTGGGGGTCTTTTCAATGGCAGGATGATCAAAAATTACTACTGCTGATTTCCAATTTCCAGTTTTCATTTCCATTGTAAATACCATTGTAGTCTCTAATTTTCGAGAAAAGAGAAAAAATGTTCCAAAAAACAGAGAAAGAAAAAGGTTCAGAAATTCCCAAAACATGAACCTCTGAAGTTCCAAGAAGGATGGCTCAAACATGATCAAAACCCAAGCCAAAGGAAGTATAGCAAGCTGGTCCTAATCTGCTCAAAACCTGGATCAGCAAAGGAGAAAGAAGAATCAGCTCTAGCAAGCCCAAAACCAGAGCTGAAATAAAGAAGAGAATAGTGACTCTAACAAGCTCAAAACTTGAGTCACGAGGAAAAGAAGGATGCTCCAAGATTGCAAGATCTCAAGCCTCCAAATTTTGTCTTCAAATTTTCTACAATTTCAATCCATGTGCAACTGTCTTTATGCCTTGGATCCACAGCCAACTAGACTATCTAATCCTAGTTGGACTATTTTTAAATTTTTGTTGTAGAATGTAGAGAAGAAAATCTTCTAGACAATTTAATCCTAGCAGATATTAGATTAGGTAGAGAAACATATGAGGCCAACAGTTTAATCTGGTCTCATGGAGTAATAAGGGTAGAATTAGACTAGTTTGTTTTCTGCTTTCCAATAAAAAATGATGAAGAAGGTCTGCAAATTCAAATGTACCTTGAAGAAAAAATGTTAGGATTGTAGTTTGGGTAGGTAGATTGTTTGGGGAAAGTTTTCTGTTGATTAACTCCATCATGTTTGTATAGCTTAATCAAATAAGAAATATGGCTTAAGGATCAGGCATCTGGTCTACTCCAAAGATTTATTCTCTGAATTCTTGACTCCTTCAAGAAGAAGCCATCCCCACGTGGAGCCATTGTTAGCCACCTATGAAATTTTTGTCAAGCAAATAGGTGGCTAAATTGTTTTATGAGACTTCAAGAGATACATTTCCCAAGAAAATCTCTCATCCTTAAAGCCTCTGTGTTTTCATTGCCTTTAAAAGGATCCTCACTGATGTTTCCATCCAAAGCCTCACTGTCTGTGAAAAATCGTGCTTAAAAGAGCCTTCATCTGCCCTTGTATCTCTGCAAAATACCCCATCTTGGCCTTTTTTCCTTTTGCAAAATTTCCCCTTTAACCCCAAAAATCCCTTCTAAATTTCCCAAACCATCAAATTCTTCCTTTTAAACCAAGTGAAATCCTTTCATTTGATTGCAACTCCCTTTTTCCCTTAACCGAAAGCCTAATTTCAGCCTTAAAAGCTATGTTTTTGGCTAAAAACCCATATTTTTCCATGTGCAGGCTAAGCACCTTTCGGCTAGCCCCTAACCACTTCCCCTCCATAAGCCCAGGCGCTAAAACCAAGCACTAGCCCGCAAAGCACTAATCGCATCGGAGAATCGGAGCGGTACATGGCTATTTTCTTTGTAAAACAAAACTTCTGATGCGATAGTGTATTGGGTCTGTCAGCTTTGAAATAATTCCCGCAGTTGATCTGAAAATATCTGACGGCCTGCACTCATTCCATCATGCCCCGAATCACACCCCATTGTAAACCTCCAATGTCCTTCTCCACCGTCGATTCACCTTTTAATCCAACGGTCCTCGCTTCCTCGCTTCGATCGCAATCGCAAAGTTTAAACTGTGCCATCCTCCGTTCCTCCCGATTGCGATCCTCCGACGTGATCCTAGCCGTTGAATCCACAAGAACAAAGGCAAGGATTCATCCTCATTCTGCCATGTATTCCCTGATTGGGCTCCTCCAATCCAATCGCAGCCATCGATCTCTCATAGATCCGACGGTCAAAAGCCAATCGCACCGTCGTTCCTCCCATCACTCCCCTCCGATTAGATCGCTATCGTCTGCCCCTTATGATCTAATGACTCAGATTTCGTCCGCCCACTAACCATTTTCTCCGCCTGTGTATCTCCTCCACCAATCTTAGTTTTTTGTCCTCAAATCAGATGGGCCACAATAAAACCGTCGTTCGTTCGACCCCACCTCTATTGTTCGTACATCTCCTCAGATCACACTCCATCTCCCGCCATCGGATCTCATGGGCCTAGATCCAACTGTCTACATCCATATCGCACAGACTGGGCATTCGAAGTTTAATATTTCAAATTCACGCGATATGGGCAGTTTTCCAGAGCCACGTGTCAACCAAAGACCCATATCGCATTGAAAAAGTGAAAACAGCCTTTCGGCCTTTCTGCCGCACGAAACCAGTAGTTTTGCATCCCAAAAACACTTCCCCACTTCATCGCCTAAAACTTCATCTGCATATCACAACCGTTGATCAGCTTCGATCAACGGCCCTCATTGCATCTCGCGTCCTAGCCCTTTTTTTTCATCGCGCAACCCATGCATTTCATCGGATCATCGTAGCCGTTGATCTCCTCCTGAGGTCCGATGGTCCTGATTGAATCACCCTCCACCCATGACCGAGTCCCACCATATCTGCCCATTTCATATGTTTTCCATGCATCCTCTGTGTATTTGTTCAAAGGTCCAAACCTTATATTTCGTATTAAATTGTATCATCCTGCCAAGCATTAAAATTTTAATGCTTTACGTTAAAGTTTTTCATTTTTCCCAACATTCATCAGTTCGATTTTCACAGTTTCACTGCATGTTCCCACCGCTTTCCATTGCATCCATAGCATTCACTTCTATTGCACTGCCATCGTCACAGAATTCTACCACAGCCCTCCTTCCCCATGCATGGATTTCTTGACAGATTTGTGTATTTTGCAGGTGTACAGGTGGTGAGAACTGCCATTGCTCACGGTCACTATTATAGTGACACAAAGCGCAGAAGGATATTTTTTGAGCCTGATATTTCAACATAAATGTTTGGGAAGGTTTCTACAGGAAATATTTCATTAAAGTACAGTGTTCAAACCGATTAAACCTCTCCATCATCATTAAAGACCAGATTTCACAGACAGAGACAGTAATGAAGCGGCAAAGTGTATCAGTAGATAGTCAGAGAGTTTAATACTTGTAATTAAAGAATTTTAGCTCTGATTCATTATTTAAAGGGGAAATGTACCAGATTGAATACCTCATGATTAAAGAAAAGGGCCTAATGAGGCCTAACGCACAGAAAACAATATCATCATTGTTTTGCATCGGCAGAAATTTCCTCCTGAGAAAGGACACAGTACCCATATTGTCTTTATTCTACATTGTGTCCCCAAGAAGATATCCCCCTGACAGCAGTCCTATGCTACCAGAACATTTGTTACATAGTATGGCAGGCCTCATATTCATTTATCTGCCTTTTTTTTATTCACCAAGTATTGCAGCGAAATCACATCAAGAACATAGCTGGAGTAAATTATAGCCTGTCGAAGACCACTCTTTCATCCAAAGAGTATTGAAGATTAATGCTCATAAATTAGAACAAAATGGGCCTCGAACCTCTTTTACTTCTCTGTTTTAATGTTACATTTAGTGTTTCATCTACCTCCTGTGCCTCTGTTTCAGCTATAAAACTCATGGAGAAACTCATTGTAAGGGTTGTTGATCAGATATCTGTGAATTGTAAGTTGTTTCTCTTGAGATATAGTTCTCTGTGTAAAGTTGTAAGATAGGCCGAGGAAGATGTTTGCAGACTGAATATCAAGTTGTTGGCAATGTTGTACATGACTCGTGTTGCTCTTTAATATGACAAGCACATTTCTTTGGATCCTGATTTAAAGCAGTGGTGATGTTTTTTTATCTCTGTCTTTGTTTCCCTTTGTGATTCATCATATTTCATTTCTTCTAGTACGCATCAGAAATATGGCATAGGATTTACCCTCACATGGTACCCTATTTTTTTTCTCTCCCTACCTTTTATTTTTTCTGCTATATGTGTTATCTGACTGCTGATTTAAGTTAATTTAACCAGTGTAGTGGCTGTAATTTACTACTAGCTGATGTGTGGATTAATGAATCAGTCTTCAGATGTTCTTGTTGGGTTTTAATTGAAAGAATTGGGATACTAGGAGTTTAGAATTACTGATTCTACCTCACTAGTGTCCTTTTAGATTAATTGAACCTTTCTAAATTCCCTTAAGCTGGATGCCGAAGCATTGAGAGTTCAAAGTCTCTCTCTGATCTCAGGTCTTCACCTTTGTTTTTTGAACCTTTAATGTTCCCTTTGTCTGAAGAGTTTACCCTTTAGGAGTTGGATCACAGGTGTATAATGGCATGATCTATCCCTGGATCTGATTCCTGAACGGTCACCTTGGAGGTTTTCTTGCCTTTCACTTTCTTTCTTACCATTTTATTCCACACTATCATCTTTAAGATCCAATGCTTTAGATGACTAGCCCAACTGAAAGCCTGCATATTGAATAGTAAGTAAACCCTTTCCTAACTCCATTGCCCAATGGTCTTGATTGTTCCCTGAAGTCATTCGTCCTCTATCTAGAACCTTCTTTATTTAGCCTTGTCTCATAGTGAACCCTTCCTTCCTGTTTCCCAACAACCAAACAAAAAACTAAACAAACAAACAAACCCGTGCCTATAACTAGCCTAAAACCTAAAAACAGAGCTTCAAAGACATATACCTTTTCCTATCATAGAGATATCCCTCTCTGGACCCAAGAGGGCTAGATCCTGAGGTTTGAAAGTGGTTCTGATGTTGTCTCATCTTTGGTATTACTAAACTTGCCAAAACATGGGAACCCCAACAAGATCTAGTGGAGATCCAGTTGAGATCTAGGTGAAAGGGAAGTTGACTATCAATTGTGACACTATTGGCTTGCACACATGTATCCAACCACCCATTGGAGTTCCCATGATACTTTCACAGTCAAGGAAGGCCATAATTTCTATATTTTAGGGATCTATTTCATCAGGGATTGCGTAATAAAAGCAGCCTGTTAAGAGGCTAAAAATTGACAAAGTATTGGTCATATTTCTGTGAGGACAGTGTGAGACAAATAATTGAGTGTTGGAGACTCTTGTGAGAAGATTAGACATTGCATTTGTTTCATGATCCATGCCAAATATACAATAGAAGATAGTAGGGTTTTGAGTAGCAAGCTTTCCCTGGGAAATTATCTGTGCTGCGTGTGATTTGATTCTTCTTTACTTTATGTGATTATCGATTGTGTTTTTATTTCTGCAAAAGGTTTGTAGAAGCGATTCAGTATTTAAATTTATTAAATTGTTAGATTGGATGAATCCAAGATATACATGCTTCTTTTATAATTTCTACATAATACAGTGGCATAGTTGGTGGATTTGAAAAACTTGATGTTTCTGAATGATACTCTCTTGGCCTTCCTAGAGCTTCAGAATAGTGTGGACTCCCATCTGAAACAACTTGACACTACAAGTCTTGAAGCAGTACTCTATATGTGTGCATGAGCATAGAACTTAGAATCAAGTTGACCTATGGAAGTCTTTCAATTAAATCCATTTATCTCTTGTGACTTGACACATTTGAATGTGGTTGTTGTATAGGTAAATCCTCTCCACGGGAAAAGATGATCCCTCTAGCCCTAGAGTGGGTCTAGCAACAAGGGAACAAGCTAATGTGTAGTTTCCTAGTTAACGAATGAAATAGATTGGGATAGATTGTCCTACCTGAAGTCCAATGCAATTGTTGCAGCTGTAGTAGTGGCGGCCTCTTGATCTCTATCCCGACAGGTCATGGTCCTTACAATGGTACTCAGATTCCTGCACAAAGATCAAAGGACAAATGCAACATACAAGACAATAATTGCATTCATAACTAGCTAATTAGTCAAGGAGGATTAAACATATTGCATAATATAAACCAAACCATATTAACACAAGATGGGAACCAGACAATAGTCATGTATATATAAATAGAAGAAATAGATTACATCCAAAGCCTTGACGTCACAGCCTCCTTCAGCGGGTTCAGTCGAAGCGTGTCTTGAAGGATCATCAGGGAATTGGGACGAGGCAAGGACACAAGCCTAAGCTCTCTCTCGACAAATGTTTCTTTCTCTACTCTATCTCATTAGAAAAATTTTCATCAATTCTCCTCAGCCATTCAGCTATAATTGTTCTGCTAGTGTATCAATGGGAGATAGCTTTATTTATAGAGGGAAAGAAGGAGGTTGGTATCCCTACAATAGTGGAAGGGAGGCCTTATCCTTTGGGAGGTTTCCCCAAAAGGTGGAAACAAGAGGCAAAAGGAGGGTGTTCGTGGTTATTCAGTCGAACCACCCAGGCTGACTCGCCCACAAAGTTTGTTAGCATGGAAACTTTGCCTCTATATTTAAAAAACATTCCAAAAACAGCATGGTGTGGGTAGCTAACTGGGATAGAGCGCCAATGGGCGAGGGGCCCAGTGTTAATCTTCCTCATTGCCACGAGGTCATAACATTCTACCAACGCCAACCCAAAAACATGTGTTTCTGATGGTCTGCTCAAGGAATTTTCAATAGGAGAAATGTTGTCTTCATGGGAAGGGATGCAATGATGGTCTTTGCCAGGCATGACACTTCTTATTAGTCACAGAAATGATCCTCCAATGTGCAGGATGGGGATTTGCAGGGACGGTGACAAAATGTTGTGTAACAGATGCCCCCTAAAGCATGAGGTCCGAGAGAGAGGGAGGGGTGAAATGCTTTACGAGAACACGTTTGAACCAAACACCGTTGTCAAAAGACCTACAATTACAAATACAACTGATATCTCTGATACATGAACATGTGGCATGGGCGCAACCATCCATAATAGAGTACATAAAAACTGAAATCTAAGGTATGGATGCAGCCATCCAATAGTAAGGATCAACAAATAAACTCAAGTATGGTCATAGCCATCCAATCAAAGAGTCATGCAATAAGTCACAATAAACCACAATATCCCGCAGTCTATATCTTATCAGACAAAATCCAGGGTCTTGCGCTCCATATTGACCTGAACAAGTACAAATTCAAGCATGCGAATATGTGAGCTGAATTATGGTTCTCAAACTTCTGTGGTTTGTGTTAATTGCAGAATCTGTATTATCCATAGTATCATAAAACAATGGTCGACGTTTCCCTGTTAGGATTCGAAACTTCAACCATTGTTTTATGATACTATGGATAATGTGAGCTGAAGTCGAACATGCAAGAAAGTCACCTGATTACTAGCCAATGATGAAATTTGTTAACAGGCATGAGAGAAACCACCAATAATGATAATGGATCTCAAGGTACAACGGGTACAATCCATGGAATGTGAATAGTGATCTGGTGTTGAACACCAGTAGAATCAATTGATCAAAGGCAAATGATGTAGACCTGTCGTCAAATGAGAAGAACTTTCCATTGAGGCATGCAAGCTCTAAGGTACCGGAAGGGAGTATCTAGATCAACTTCCTGGATAATAAGATGAAGTCGACGGGAAGTGACCCGGTCGAAGGAGGGCCATAATGTTTCCCACATCATCAACACGAGACAGAGAAACAGGATGATAGTGAATCAGAACCGAACAGAGGATTAGAGGGAGGTTGAAAACTGCAAAGGCAAACTTCTCTTGAACATATCAGTGACACGACTCTGGATTTGGCAGTATTTAACATCAAGGGATCTGAGGTCATGATGACGCAAAAAAGAGAAGATGAGAGGTAAAAATAGATTACCCAAACCCATGGAGGAAAAAATGACAAAATGAGATGTCCCCAACCCAATACAAATGCATATGAGTGTCATGTTCAAGAGCAACATACTGCCAACACAACTGAAGATTGGTTCCATTTTCCCCCACCATTTTTGGCAAGTACCCCAATTATTTTTGAGAAACAAGCTTGAAGGGGATAGCATATGCTTGTAATGTAAGTTTTTCCTTTCGAAAAATCCATCCTAGTACATTTTACGAGCCCTAGGAAGGAGGAACTTGGGTACGTCATGGTGACGATTTCCAATGTCATCAGGGTTTAACGAGTCTGACAAAGGTAGAACTAGGCATATTTTCATGTTCAGAGAGTTTGAAAAGAAGCGAAAAAGAAAACTCCAGCAAGTCCCTTTTTGTAAATAGTCCCTTGGATCCGAAAAGGTAGAAAACAATGTCTGAGATAACCTCTTAGTCGCGATAGACTAAGGTATTCATTTTTTGTAAATAATCTATCCCAACCATAAAAAAGGGGTAAACGTATATTGGGTAGATATCATTTCGCAACGATTTAATGAGTTCAAAATGACAAGAGTCTCGAAAATATTTTCAGTTTTAGAGAGTCAGAAAAGCGCTGAAAGATGACTCCAACAGTGACTTTTTCATGTTTTCACTAAGTATGAAAAAGGATAAAATACAACTCATTACTTCATCGTTGTTATGTTAAAAGCCTGTTGCTGCACAAGAGATGCATGTAAGACCCATTTCTCGAAATAAAATAGTGAAAATAATCGAAAAATATGTCTTAAAACCTAACTATGGTTTTGAAAAGTTATAAAATGCCAAAAATGGTAAAAAATAATTACTTTTCACTTTTACCTCTTGTGGAGCAATAGTTACCCTTTTCAGAATGTGATTTTGCGGTGGCGATAGCGGGAAATCCGGAAAATCAATCTCAAATCTGTCAGTTCTAGGTAAGAGTTAACATCCTTCACTGCATTTTGATTATACTTTTATTACCTACAAACCCAAATTTGGAAATATATGGGGGAAATTGAAAAAAAAAGGGAAAAATGGTTGGCACAAGTATCAGGCATGGACTCACGACAATCACCCATAATTTTGAACTGGGTCGCGCACATTGGCGCGACTATTTCAAAAACAGTCACACCAACCGTGACGACCATTTAAGCTTTGGAATGCAAGCAAATAGGCCCAATTTCAATAATCAAAAGCTTTGAATTTGGCTAATGATATCCCTATGAACATGTTTGCAGGTGTGAAGCGTAAAAATGGTGATCGAATGGAAAGAACGAGAACACAGTGAAGAATATGAACTTGCCATGGAAAATAAAATATGCATGGAAGCTCTTAGAGATTGTGGAATCAAGAAATTATTCATGACACTGTGCCTCATAGCTCAACCGAAGTTGCTACAATACTTAATCATTATCTGGGATGAGGATCAGGAAAAATTCATTCTTCATGATCAGGAACTTGAGATCGAAGTTTCAGACATTTATTTCATAATAGGGCTATCGTGGAGGGGGGCAGTACCAATCCTGACTGGCACCTGGCCCATGATGGAGAACATGAGTATGGTGATCTATAGGGTGTGTCCAGGAGCAAGGAAATGATCGGGAAGCGGAAACGTTGATATTCAGACTATTCTAGACTTGGCACTAAAAGTAGTGTTGCACACCATCACATGAGATGTAGGATCGCAAGCACCACACAAAGCTATAAAGACACGGCTACTTCTTGTTGTAGATTTCTTGACACCGATCCTTTACAACTGGGCAGAGGCAGTGAAAATCAACATGAAGTGTTAACTGGCAAAGTGAAAGAAATGAAAACTGAAGCGGTTTGGTTATGGGTCTATCCTGGTATTGTTCATCTTAGAACAAATACCAATATTTCAGTGACAAGAGATTATAGTCCCGACACCACTAGCACAAGAGCCATGGATGGCCCGTTGGGCAGCTCTGATGCCAAGGTCAGGGGGTGGTCAACAGATGTCCTGGAGACCATAGTTCTTTGATTGGCCTCCCTAAAATCTGATCATCATGGAGGATTGGCCCTACTCTAGTACAGATTTTACTGGGGATGCAGACCTCCCACTCCCAGAAGGATAGGATTGGGATGAAGTATTTGGTAAGACTCATTTTTTATTTTCATGAGTATTATGATTTTTTGTTATGCATGTTCTGACATTAAATCCATATGTTTGTAGATGTTGGCCCAGATAGACCTGCACATATGTCTCTGATAGCACGGAGAGTTCCTTGCAACCTCGATATGGCTCCTGAGGGAGGCGAGGAAGTGGAAATCATATGCAACTTGGAGGGAATCTCTCGTGGGATCCCTGACTATGCGCAATTCGATGATGTTCCTCGTGCATACCGAAGACACACTACAGGGGTGTTAAACCGAGTTCATCGCCTTCTAAGGCGGCTTGTATGGGCAGTGACATGATGTCATGAGCATCATGCCGAGTAGACACCTAGGTTTTATTTCTGCATATTTTTGAGAGACATGATGTCTCGGGATGTAATAGAAACACACATATTTTTTGAACTTATGATGCACACTGATGTAAACATTCGATATATATATATATATATTTCTTATATGGATATTTTTCATGTGATGATGATTTTTACAAATTACGCAAATGTCTATCTAATACAATGTTAGCCATTGTATCAGTTAATGCATTCATTTGCCTAGGAATATGTTGATATGTAATGTAATCAAAATGTTTTTCCATCAAACGAGCACGTAAATACAACCTTAAAATGTGAGGGTTCCTATCTGAATAATGTCTGTTAAGTTTAAGAACGACAAGCTGTGAGTCTAGATTTACAACCAATGCACGAATGCCGAGGGTAATTGCCTCGATTAATAGTTTAATGACAGCACTATACTCAACGACATTGTTTGTAGTTCATCCTAGATAGATACCTTGAAGGTTTATCAACTCACCAGCCGGATCATAAATCCCCCAAGCTGCCGAAGACGAGTTCCGGGTACTACGGGAAGCACCATCCGTGAAACCGACATAAGGGGTAATAGACATCTGCATAATAAGCAACGACCCAATAAGCAAGAAAACGCTCTCAAAGCACACCAAGCCAAAAATGTACAAAAATGAAAAGAACACCTATGTACACAAAACATGCACAAATGACTCATGCATAATATCTTTTAAGATACAACCCATTTCTGGGCTGATCTAGAGGATGATCTTCGTAATCAATGAGCTCATAGGCCCCATTACTCAAATCATGCTTAACAATGCAGGGCCCATGCCACATGGGTTGAAGTTTTCCTGCCCCCAAGTTATCATGAGCTTGGTCGTACAGGAGGACGAGGTCTCCTTCTATGAAGGAACGAGGGGAAACCAATTGGTCAAAGTGAGCTTTGACCCGCTTCTTCTGTGCTTCAATGACCAAAGCAGCAAAGCGTCAAGTTTCATCCAACCTTTCTAAGTAGAGAAGACGCTCTTCTTCTAGTGAAGTGTTCGGAAGCAATTCAACAACCAACTTGAGTGAAGGTATTTCACACTCAATCAGGAGGGTAGCTTCCAGACCGTAAACAAGCTGAAATGGAGTGAGTTCGGTCGCATCCTTAACTGAGGTTCAGTACACCCAAAGAGTTGAAAATAACATGAGATTATAGATTGATTTATGCATCCCAACTGTACGTTGAAGCATGGTGACAAGAACTTTATCCACGGCTTCAACCTGGTCGTTGGCTTGAGGATAGTACGGCGTTGAGCTGTTGTGACGCAGACCCAACTTGGAAGTCAACTCCACTGCCATATAATGCCGAAAATGGGAACCATGATTGGTAATGATGGCATGAGGGACACCAAACCTAGAAATGATGTGATTGAATATGAACTGAGTTGTTGTCTTACCGTCAGCCGTAAGTGTAGGCACTGCTTCGGCCTAGTTGGTGAAGTATTCAACGACTACGATAATATAAGCTAGTTATAAGGAAAATTTGGTTTTGATTTGGTTTGGTTTGGTGGGAAAAATCACTTAATGAGATGGATAGTGGGGATTTTGTTTGTCCATTAGGCTAAGGAGTCAAAAGTCAAGCAGACAGGACTAGGATCAAGGTCAAAAAGTCAAATGTTTTTAGGGCAAGATAGATAAGTCTTTGAAGATCTTGGAAGGCTGATTTGGTGAAGTGGTTTGATCGGGATAAAGAGCAATCAAGGATTCTTTGATCTAGATAAGGAAGGAGTAGACAGAGGTCATTCGAAAGAGGGAGAAATTAAGGGTTCACTACTCTGGAAATCAGCAGAAAACAAAGAAATGATAAACAGTTAAAGACAGGGTGCTTTTAACAAATCCTGTAATAATATTCCTAATTTATCATTCAAATTTAGAGAACATATATGGATGCATGTAAAACATAAGAAGATAAACAAAGACAGTAGAAAGTACTTCACTTCAATGGCTCATCACATGAATACTGAAATATGATGCTAGATGATTTGATCCAGTATGTTACTTGAAGTTGCAACAAAAAACCTTCAAGTACAACAAAAATGACTATATAAATCTTCAGCAATTTATTCCACAGTAATACTTCAAAGGATGAAGTATTTATACAAAATCTAAACTAGGTTTGAAAAAATATCAAGATTGTTTACAAATATCTCAAAATGTATTACATAAATAGAACTTAATAAAATGACACTCAAAACTAATGAATCTATTTGGCACTATACTTATGGATTTATGGTGACAAAGAAGAGAATTTGAATTTGATATCAACTCTAAGTTGATGATGAGGCATCCAAGTCACTAACTGTCTCCTTCCTTTGTGCATTTTGCTCTAGAAATTCTGCAAAATTGGGGTCTAATGATACCTTTGTATATCTCAATCCGAAATAGATATGTAAAAAATGAAAGAGGTTTTTGTAGATAAATATGTTACTAAGATAAAAATCTCTCTCAATTTTCCAAAATTCAGTTCCAGTTGTTCACCATCGGCTCTGAAAAAATATGTCTAAAACTGATTTTTGCACAATCTGAAAATTAGGCTGTGAATATGTGCATGTATCTCATATTATGTAATACCAGTGTAAAAAGTGAGATAGGTTTTTGTAAAATGTCCTATTAGGAACATAAACCTCCTTCAGTTTTGTAAAATTAATCTTGGATTGGTCGCAATAGTTTATGAAAAACTATGACTTAAACAGGAAATTTCTGCAAAAATGTCCCTTCATGCTCTATTTTCATCTTTTCACCTTACTGTTCTTTTAACTGTTTTTACTTTCACTTTGGATAAACTTAATTGTTATTGGCGAAAGTATTTTCATCTATGTTTAACTATTACTGCCTCTGTATTTACTTTTACTGTTTTACCTTGACTGCATTTGTTCACCTGTTTTCACTTTCATAGTAAACCTTTCAACTACCCATGCTTCTGTGTTTTTAGTAAAAAATGGTTTTTTATTTTATTTATACTAAAGACACATGTAGAATACAAAATGTTTCTTTAAAGAGAAGTTTCAAAAAATCTTTCACTGTGCTGGTGAAAATGTTTCATCTTTTTTTCTGATCATCATTGTGTAAATTTCTTCATTCTGCTCTGCTACTGTATGAAATCTTATTGTTTTAGGAAAACCATTCAAACTCATTTCCTTATGAATTCTTGGAGTAAAGCTGATCTTTAACTAGTATTTAGAATGTTTTATCCAAATTCTCATTTTTCTAATAACCTGCAACAATAAAACAATTTGTTAAATGAAAACACAGGTTTGCGGGGAGGTGAGGAAGGGTTTTATTGAACTGAGAAGTATTTGTAAGAAATCTAGACTGTGTATGGATCATTTTTGCATTGGCAATGGTATTATAGTGGTTTTTCGCAATGTGTGGTGAATAAGCAATGTATCGCATAGTCTATTGCACAATTATGTCACATGGACATATGGTTTGGACGCGGGGCAAGGAAGTACTGCCAGGCGGTTTTCACATTATGCAAAGGCGGTAAGTTGTATTTGTTCTAAGGATGCGATTGAATGAGAATAGGCCACGTGGAGGAGAGATAATGGGGAAATACTGATTATTTCGCAAATGTTTAAATGGTTAACGTTTGCACAAGTAAAAATGCGATATAGTGTTTGGGTCGTTGGATCTGGAGAGATAAGTGCGAATGGTGGAGATCGTTTTATAAAGTTGCTAGGCATATGTGGGCATGGGGCCCGGGCTTTTGTGTTGCGGCCATATTAGTTTTAATATTAAAACATATGTTTTAATATAAAACTAATGTTTTATTTATGATACGACAGGGTGTATTTACATGGTAAATGAAACATTTACGAATGTTTAACAACCATTGGGGGCAGGTTATATACTATGATATGTTTTAACCTATGGGGAATAGGGCGGGGAATTATATTTAGCACATGGGTAATATAGAACCATAGGTTAAAATTAAATAAGTGGGTTTTGGGATTTTTTAAATAAAATGAGTTAATTATATACAGGAAGGGGTAGTATAAGGGATTTAATACTTTATGTTAAAAAATTAATATGAAATGAAATGTAATGAATGAAAATACAAAAAATAAACTAAGTAAGTCTAAATTAGGCATTTTAGCATAAAAATTATCCCATTTAGATATTTACACATAAACTTAGGATAAATTGTAGTTTGTGTGTTTTTTAGTGTTTTTAGATGAAATGAAATTAATTAAGAGGGGATTTTACTTTTTATAAGCAAAAAGGTGTTTTACTTAGGAAAAGGGTTTGTATTTTTGGAGGAGGGTGAATATACTTGGGAAATGGATTTTATGAAGGGAATCCAATATTTTAACCAATCAGTTATCAAGCATTGGGTCTGGTCCCAACAGAAGCCAGAGAAATGATCTGAGCCTCTTTAACTGAAGGTTGAATACTGGATCATTGTGGGGGAGGGGAAATTAGTAATTTCCCGATGATGCTTTATTACATGCCTTGTACAATTGATTTCTACCTACCCATCATTATTCTAACATTTTTACTTCATTTGCATGGGTGCATTTAAGCTTGCAACCCTAATTCCATTTTTATTTTAAAGCATAAAACTATCTAGTTCTAACCTTATTTCATCCGAGGGCTCAGATTAAACTGTTGAGCTCCTAATTTATTCTCTATTTTAACTATTGATCTGCCAAGTTTAAATTGTTTGGAAAAATCTTTATTCTCTATCTAACAACATGAAATTTAAAGCATGAGAGGTCAAGATTAAGTAGTTTGACCTTCATGGATTATGGAATTTTGAACAAGTTGCACATAATCTTATTTGCAAAAGTAAACTAATAGTAATGGCATTTAAACTTGCAACACTTTTATATCTAGTTTTGATGGGGTTCATATTTAATATTATTTTGATCTTTGTTTCTTTTTGTCCTTTGATTGTTCTTTTAGGACATACCCTCTTTTCATTTTTTTAATTTGGGAATACATTTGCAGAAAGCAAAGGTATGTAAAATATTTCAAGAATTATTAGAGTCAAATCAAAATTATGAATCCTATATTTATAGGACCCTAACCCTAGCTATAACTAGCATGATACTACATGTAGCGAAAAATCTGCAAGTTTTCATGGCAAGGTGGAAAAACAAACACAAAAAAGTTCCATTTAATCAACTTGAACATTATTAGATATCTAAAAGACAATAATAGGTTGGCTATAAAGGGTACACTATTGATGAATATTGCTCTAGGAGACAAAGTTTTATGGCACCTCATAATAGGACAATCAAATTGGTGGGAAAAGGATTTTTTTAAGTAATACTTCCATGGTAGCAAAAAAATATGCTTCGATAAACCCTTGGATGGTGAAAATGGAACCACAATTTGGAAACTCTATTAAGTGGTATCTCCCCTACTCCACCCCAAAATTATTTGGGTTCCTATATATGGAAATTGATCAATATATGGGATGATGACATCATGGATAAGCTTACCCTCATTGTATATAGGAGTTTATTGGGGCCAAGAGAATGGAGGAATTCATCGAGAATAAAATTCATTTATTATTGTCATCATGGGATGAGTAAGTTAATGAAAAATAGTTGGCTAGAAACTTATTTCCTCCTCAATCCATCTTGTCCCTTGGTTGAATACTCTTCTCTATCTTCTCTGGAAATATGTTCTAGTGAACAAATCAACACTAGATCATAGAGGTCAAGCAACCAACAACAATGAATATATGATTAAGATGAGGCACACATCTCAACTCATGAATTCACCTTCACCTCCTTGTTGAAGAATATAGAAAAATGATTTCAGACATGATGGATTGTCGAAAATAAAAATATTCTATTGGATTTTGGTTATGGTAGATTACTAAAAATAGATAATATCTAAAAGTGTGGGATCCAAGGACCTTTAAGGTGTGTTTTGTGTACTTCATAGGTCAAGATCAACAACATCCCTTCTTTGGTTTCTCCTTCTATAAACATATATGGAAGTTTTCATTCGAGGAACTTGAACACAAAATGGTTTTCTTTGGTTGTGGAATGAAATTTTCATCTCCCAATCTACAAATATGCTAAAATGGTCCTAGAGAAGGCCATTCTAAAAATATATAGGTAGCAATGCCTAAAATTGTTTGTTGGCAAATATGATTTGCAAGAAATAAAACCATATTCCAATAAGACATCTTATCCCCCAAAGTAATACATGCCAAATCTCATGTCCTCTTGATTGAATTTATTCATGATAAGAGTGTGAAATGTCACAATATTTTGATATTGGAGCAAGAAGAAAAATGTTGGCTACAAGATGCATTATTGGAGGATGCATTTTACCCATGAAGTATCAGTCCAAAATCCAAACAAGGGGAGAATTGGTGAATTTGATCGAAGGAAAATAATTTATGATGTTGGTGTCTCTCCCAAAAATGTTTTTTATGGAGCCTTGAAAGGTAACCTAATTGTGGCAAGTGTAGGTGGAATCATTCTTGATCTCGAGGGAAATCAAGAAGTAAGCTTCAAATTGGGATTGGGTAGAGCTACCAATAATCATGTTGAGGCACTAGTTCTCTGTCAATGGCAAAAGATTCCTAACCTAAGGATAATATGTAAATTTATTTTCATTGGAGATTCAGTGATAATTATTAGATTCATGCATTGTTCTTCCTTGTCGAATGGCAATCTATCAATGCTTATTTTGTGCATTCAAAAAGAGGTAAATATATTTGAATCTATAGATTTTTTTATGTCCTAAGAGAGTATAATTGATAGGTTGATCATTTTCATAACAAAGCCTCTTACCTAGAAAGTGGAGACCTTGAGTCAAATGATGGGGTAACCTTCTTCTCGATTCCTTAAGTAAATTTAGAATGATAAAACCATAGTTATGTTGATTTATGGTAGCATCGGATGTGCTTTAGCCTTGTAACTTTGTATATAGGCTAAGACGCATGTATTCCATAAAACATAGAAATGGTTTTGGAAAATTCCACTTAGATATGGTTTAATTAAATTAATTAATCGTTTTATTAATGTTTTCCTAAGTCTAAACTTAGGGAAACTGATTAATTAAAGGGCATTAATTAAACTAAGTGTGAATATTCTAGATAAAGTCATGGATCACCTCCAAGTTAATCTTAGCCCTTGATTATGTTTTAATCTTGGCCGTTGAATAGTCAACAGAAGAATATAAGAAAGAGGGTGAGGGACCTATGGAAAACATATCAGACGGAGAAAGAATCAAGAGATCGATTTCTTCAACCGGAGGAAGAATCGAAGTGATTCTTGATTGCAGAGAGGGGAAGGTGAAATCTCCAGGAGGGAGAATTTCTGAAGGATAAAGAGTGGAGGAAGAAAGTGAGAAGGGATCCATAGCAGCAGCGCAGAGATAGCCAAGCAACATTTACGTTGGGCTAGTGCAGAGCAGCAGATGGAGTTTCTATTTCAATTGGAGAGACAACTGAGGGTTCATTTAGTTTCCGGAGGGCATTTCCGGAAGAGGAGAAATCTCTAGTCTCACATAGCAGTGAGCAAAGAGGCAGCCATAACGAGCAACAACAGTAGTGACGCAGTGACAGCGTGAGTGACGCAGTCATTGCACAGAAATCATGCAGAGCCACTCAATGCGGGTGCAGGTCAGTGCCGGAACTTCGTGGAGAAGTGATAACTATCTCATTAAGCCTCTTCTCATCATATTTCTTCAGGTGATTGATTGATATTTACAATCAAACATTTGTACTCAGAATTTATGCATAATAAAGAAACCCTCAGATCTGCTGCACCGGTTTTCCTGCATTGGGTTTTCCCGGGGAAGATTGTCCAAAAATAATGGTGTCTATGTGTGAATGCTTGTGCTATTTATTTTATATTGTTTATTAATTGTGACGTCTGCAACATATTTAATTTTTCTGTTTAACACAGTGAAATTTTAAATAATTGTATTTGAGAATGCGATAGAAGAAATATAATAAGTAGCTATAGTAGGATTCTACAATACATAATTTTCACATGGTATCAAAGCAGTCAGATTCAAAGGAAGCAGGGTCAGAGAAGAGAATACGCAAACCAAAAGCTTCATAAGGGATGTGACATAGAGAAAATAAAGCACATATAAGTATGGCAGACTTAGATGTTTTTTCCTCTAGGTTAAAAGAGGATTGTGCATGCTTGTTAAGTTCAACATCTGCAGGAATCTGGTATATTGATAGCGGGGCTTGAGCTAATATGACTGGAGTACGAGAATATTTCTTGAGGTATAGGGAGGAGCAAATGAACTTCGAAATCACTATGGGGAATAGCAAGAAATTCACTCCAGTTGGGAGAGGAGCTGTAGTGTTTTCGATGGAAGCTGGAACCAGTGTCAAGGTCACAGATGTACTACATGTGCTAGGGATTGGGATGAATCTAATCTCAGTATCCCAGTTGTAGGACAAAGGGTATGGCATTCACTTTATCGGAAAGAAAGTGTATGTCAAGCATCCTAGTTGGAAGAAAACACGATAGATCGGGGTTAGAAGCAACATACTATACAGGTTGCAGCTTGAAACTACGATGTCACTAATCAGTAGTAATCTTGAAGACAAGAAAGGGTTGAATGAACTTTGGCATAGAAGAATGGGGCACTTGCACCATGGTGCATTGAAGATGCCCAGAGAAACAGTTGACGAGGCACCTTTTCTCAGCAAGGAGCATCATGATGTATGCCGAGGATGTGTACTTGGGAAGTACGCTTAGGAAGCCTTTCCCAGAAGTGAAAATATGGCAACAAGCATATTAGGATTGATACGCTCAGATATATGTGGACCAATGTCCACTAACGCTCTCAAGGGTGGCAAATACTTTGTCACATTCATTGATGATCACTCCAGGAAAACCTGGATCTACTTCCTGAAGACAAAATATGAAGTCTTTGAAAAGTTCAAAGAATTCAAGGTTCTTGTTGAAAATATGATGGGGAAGAAAATCAAGACATTGCATTCAAATAATGGTGGAGAATACATAGATGGAGACTTCATAGATTTCTGCGCAAAAGAGGGCATCAGGAGAGAGTGGACTGCGCCATACAATCCCGAACAGAATGGTGTGGCAGAATGGAAAAACAGGACAATTGTAGGCGTAACCAAGGCCATGTTTGATCCGGATTTATGCAGGAACGCAACAAAATGAACATATAACCATAAATACAGAGATGCAGCGGAAATAACACTTCATTTCATTAATATCAAAGAACTGAAATTTGCTTACAGACAGAATGGAAATAAAACTAGCTAGGGCGCTGGTAGCTATCTCTTAGAAGAGATGTGGTGGCTACAGGCCTCTGAACTGAGTTACAATGAGGCTCGAGGGCCTATTTATCATTTAGAAACAATGGGAAATCCTAAACAGCCAAAACCCTAACCCTAGGAGATGAAGCGCCAAAACTATGGGCCCCGTTTGGGTAAATTGGTGTTTCAACGTCCCAGGGGCGTAACTTTGGCATACGATCTCCGTTTGACGCGTACCATACCTCGTTAGAAAGATCTATCCGAGGACTACAAATTTTGAACGGGCAACATCGGTCCATGGACCCATGTTGCCCTCCGTTTTCCCAAAAAACGTCGTTTAGGGCCTCAAAACGGCTCCGGAAGTTTAGGACCCGAAAAACTGCTAAAAATAGTAAACTGTGCCGAAACTGAAAAACTGAAATAGACAATGGTGAAGCCCCAAGTGGAATAGGTGGGTGACCACCAATATCCACCTGGATCATTCCTCCCCCCTTAGGAAGCAATGGTCCCCATTGCGTTAAGTTCCTCCATGAGATGGGGAAATTTCTGCTGAACTTGGTCCCTGGTGAACCACTTTCCTTGGTGCAGGAGTTGGCCAGCTTTGACAACCCGATACAGTTGGATCTGCTGTTGACGAGTGTTCTTGATTTGCATGTCCATGATACAATCTGTGGTGGCCTGTTCCATGCAGTCTGGGTTTAACTCTGTTGGTGTGAGTTGTTTTGCAATGTCCGAGGTGTCCAGTAGAGGTGGGAAGTAAGGACGAAGGCGATCCACATTGAAGACTGGGTGCAGACCAAGGAATGGTGGAATACTGAGCTCGAATGCATTGTTCCCTACGGCCTTGGTGATGGTGTACGGCCCGTATCGGAGCGGGCGAAGCTTGCGGTGGGGTCCAGTGAGGCGCTCCTTCTGCAAATGTAGCCATACTTTGTCGCCCACCTGGAAGTTGTGTGGCACCCGGTGTTGATCATGGAGTTGCTTGTACTTGGCATTGGCTCTGTCCAATATATCATGAACCTGTTGGCGGATGTGTTGAATGCGCTCGATGAAGCTACTTGCTTTGTCAACTTCAGATTGGACATGAGCTGAATCGGCCTGAGCAGCTGCAAATGGCATGGCTACGTCAATGGGACATAATGGCTGGAATCCCAAGCCCACCTGAAAGGGGCTATGGCCAATTGAACTGTGGAGAGCCCGGTTATAACTATGTTGTACATAAGGGAGGCTCTCATCCCATGTGCGTGGATGCTTTGAATTGTACATGCGCAGAATGTGTACAATCATTCTGTTGACGACCTCTGTCTGGCCATCTGTTTGGGGATGGAAAGCTGTGGACTTGTTGAGCTTGGTATCCAACATCGACCAGAGGCTGGACCAAAATGTGCTGAGGAACCTGCTATCCCGATCTGATATGATAGACTGTGGGATCCCAAAGTGCACCCACACTCGTTCAAAGAAGAGTTTAGCAGTGGCTTCTGCTGTGATATTCTTCTTGCATGCCGCCATAATGGCCATCTTCGAGAATCTGTCGACGACCACAAAAACACAGTCATTTCCCTGCTTAGTAGAAGGCAGGCCCGACATGTAATCCATGGAGATGGATTCCCAAGGTCGACTAGGGGTAGGTAGAGGATTATATAGGCCTTTCTTCTTGATGGTCGGTTTGGCAATGGCACAAGCAGTGCAGGATCTGATGTGCTTCTCGACATCCTTTCGAAGGTTCGGCCAATAGAAATACTTCTGCAGGATTGCTACTGTTTTCTCGACCCCGAAATGCCCAGCGAATCGAATGTAGTGTGCTTCCCATATCATCTTGGCACGCTCGCTTGAAGGAACACAAAGGTGTCCCATGTGACATAAAAGTGCATCTTGGAGGTGAAAATTTGGAACTTGCGTACCCCCCAAGAGTGCATTGTAAGTGTGGCCGAATTCTGGGTCACTCTCATAGAGAAGCGGCCAATCAGAAGTCTCGTGCCCACAAGAGTTGAGCACAGTGGTGAGCGCCACGATCGGTGGTCGGCTGAGGCAGTCTGCAACATTGTTGGTGCTACCCTTCTTGTACTTGATGTTCAAATGAAACTGTTGCAGATATGTGGACCACTTCTGATGGCGATCATTCTGCAACTTCCCTTGTGTCTGTATGAACTGCAGGGGCCGGTGGTCTGTGTGGATGATTGTTTTCTTCCCCAAAATGTAATGCTTCCATTTTCGACAGGCTTGCACAATGGAATACATTTCTTTGTCATAGGTGGGATACTTGCGAACTGTCTCAGACAATGTCTCACTGTGATATGCCACTGGATGTCCCTGTTGAGTAAGAAATGCCCCAATAGCATAGTCAGAGGCATCTGTCTCGATCTCAAATGGCTGCTGCAAGTCTGGTAAGGTGAGCACTGGGGCAGAACAGAGGCGATTTTTCAATTCTTTGAATGCCTTCTGTTGAGGTTCCGACCCAAAGAATTTTGCTCTCGCTCCTCCTTTGGTGACTTGACTCAAGGGCCAAGTGATATGAGAGAATCCCAACACGAATCTACGGTAGAAATTAGCAAGACACAGAAAGCTGCGAAGCTCTGTTATAGTAGTCGGGGCTGGCCAATCCCGAATGACTTGGATCTTGGCTGGATCCACATGCACCCCCCTTTCATCAATAATGTATCCCAGATATTGAACCTGGGTCATGCCAAAAGTGCACTTCTCCAATTTGGCACACAACTTGTGTTGCCGCAGTGTTTGGAGGACTTGTCGGATGTGGTGAAGGTGCTCTTCCCAAGTCTGGCTGAAGATCAGAATATCATCCAAGTACACCACTACAAATGAGTTGGTGAATGGTCGCAAGATGTCATCCATCATCCTCATGAAGGTGGCGGGAGCATTTGTCAACCCGAAAGGCATGACCAGCCATTCGAAAAGGCCTTCCTTGGCTTTGAAGGCAGTCTTCCACACATCGGAGGGTTCAATTGGTACCTGGTGATACCCAGACTTCAAGTCAATCTTGCTGAAATATTTTGCACCTTTGAGTTGGTCAAGAAGGTCATCAATCCGTGGGATTGGGTACCTATTCCGGACAGTGATCTTGTTCAGCGCCCGATAGTCAATACAGAGTCTCCACGTCCCATCCTTCTTCTGTACCAACACGATCGGGCTCCCACGGGGCGATGAACTTGGTCTGATGTGACCTTTCTGCAACAGCTCCTGAATCTGCCTCTTGATTTCATCATTCTCCAGAACAGAGCGCCGATAGATCGATCCATTAGGTAGCGGTGCACCTGGGGTCAGATCAATCGGGTGCTTGACCTGACAGTGCAGAGGAACCCCTGTGGGTGAGGTGAATATGTCCCCGTACTCCTCCACAACATTATCCATTTGTTGTTGTTGTGCAGAGGAGCCCTGTCTGGAGGTCGTGGCCACAGTCTTCTTCTTGCCCTAGGGGCGGATCATCAGGAAAACGAATTTCCTGGTTTGGGAAATGAGCTTACTACATTGTTTTGCAGTAACCAAAGAGATAGCGGCAGGAGGTGGTACCTCTGGTATCCTGTACAACTTATTTCCCAAAGTAACAATAACAGCACGAGGCCGAGACTCATACACAGCATGATGCTTCCACAAGTATGGTTGTCTTAATAATACATCAGAAACATCAATAGGAGCAACGTCACATAATACCTCATCTGTGAAGGGCTTGATGCTATAGGGAAGGCGACACTGCTGGCTAACGCGGAGATCTCGTCCTTGGTGAAGCCACCCGATGGTGTATGGATGTGGGTGAGCTGTGGTCGGCAAGCCCAAATGCTTCACGGTGTCTGCTGAAATGAGGTTCTTTTGGCTCCCATTGTCGACAATGAACTGTACCGGGGAGCCCTTTACCCACATCTGGGAGTGGAAGAGACGTTCCTCCTCCTCTGTATCTTCCAGTTCCTCCTTCTGGACCTTTGTAGTGGCAACAGTGGCATTGGAATCTGCATCAATAATCTGTTTCCCTTTTTCATTTCCTTTTTCAGGTTCTGATTCAGAGTCAAAGCATGCATCTGACTCAGAAGCCCTCATCTCGGCCACTAGCGACTGCTTGGCCCGACACTCACTTGTGTTGTGAGTGGAGCTCTTATGGAACTCACACCACTTTCCCGTGTCCTTCTATGGCTTTGTGGTGCTGTTATTTTCTTGTGGCTTCGATGAGTTGTCTTTAGCCGCCATGCCTTAGCTCTGTCCTTTGTTCTGCGGTTTGGAAGCACCTTTCCCTTGTGTTGAGTCTCAAATCTGCATCTTTCCTATACACCTTTCTAGACTTTTTCCATTTACCTGGACCTTCTAAGTCACAAATATCATTGCATATTAATTGTAAAAGAGCATTTAAAATGGTTTTTAACTATGTTTTGTGTCTGCTGTTTGAATTAGATTTTTGCTCATTTAGCTGTGGAATCTTGTCACTTTTCGCAGCTGCTGCAACTTTCCGCAGCCATTTTGTTAATTTCTATATTGCAGGTGTCTTCAGGCAAATCGAGCCACATGGGCAAGTTAGAAATGACATGGACATGGATCGTGTCCTATTGGCTCAATCGAATTCACCTAAGAAGGCTGTGGTCAAAGGTGGCCAAGTGGTGGTCAACCGAAGAGTCCCACGGTGACAGAACTCTGTTTCTCATCACGTGAAGATTTGCGTGGCCGTTTCTAAATCACGGGAGACATATCAACACCTGTAAACAGCTCCTTAAGCCGAATCCAACAACCACTCTCCATAGATTTAATCCTCACGGCGGCCATAATGCTAGATCTCTGGACGTGATGGTTCACGTGTCTTCTATTAGCGCAGACTTTAGGGAATTAGTTATATCACCCTCTGTTATAAATAATGCGTTCTCATATGCATAATAGTTAGCTCTGTAATGTAATTGCGTCGCCATTGTGCTGTGACATTATTTCTCTGTTATGACCGCATTTTAATATATGAGAAGACTCTGTTCATAAGCGTAATTCGTATTTGAAAGCTGCTTCCCGAGGTTTGTGCAGAGGGCCCCTGCACACGCTGAGGTTTTGTGTATTACTGTATAGTTTCATGCTTCATTTCTTTACATTCATTGTGCCATAGTCATTCACGTGTATATATATTACATCTTTCATGGTATTTACGTTTCATCTCTGTCCATAATCTTTCATGCTTTACATTTTACTTCTGTCCATAATCTTTTATGTTTTATGTTGTTGTTAACTGATCAGTGTTCTTGTTTCATATTACAATAGGCAGCCCGGGCATTTGCACATCTTTTTATAATGACTAATGACATGGAATCAATATTGTCCTTCTACTGATTTCTTTTTCTTAGTTTTGTTTAATTCCAGCATTGTTTTGTTTATTTCAGTCTTGCACATTTGCTTTAGTAGTTAGATTAGATATTAAATTGCTCATGTCATTTTCAGTTACCTCCGAAAGCCATAGCAAGACTAATGGTGAGGGATTGAAGTATGAGTGTGTAGTTTGATATTAGTTTACTTTTCTGCAAGTTAGATATTAAATTGTTCATGTCATTTTCAGTTACCTCCGAAAGCCATAGCGAGACTAATGGTGAGGGATTGAAGTATGACTGTATAGTTTGATATTAGTTTACTTTTCTGCAAGATAGATATTAAATTGCTCATGTCATTATCAGTTACCTCCGAAAGCCATAGCGAGACTAATGGTGAGGGATTGAAGTATGAGTGTGTAATTTGATATTAGTTTATTTTTATGCAAATTAGATATCAGATTGCTCAAGTTGTTTATGATTACCTCCGAAAGCCATAGCGAGACTAATGGTGAGGGGTCAGAATATGAGTTGATGTAATTTGATTTTAGTTTTACTTTACTTGCAATCTTTTCTTTGAGTATAGTTTCTTTTGTGTTTAGACAGCAGCAAGGGTAATGGTTTTCATGATCAATAGTTCACTGTTTGTTTAACTAGAATAGTGGCACATTTTCATTTCCTTTTAGGAACTAATTTTCTCATTGTATGTTTCAAAATCCTTTTGAAGTTTGAAGTTTGGTAAATCATTATAAAGGACATCATTGCCTTGAACAATCATAACCATACTTGTCTTTTATAATTTCCATCTCACATTAGGAAACCAACTAAGATAAAAAGGAAAAAAAACCAAAAACGACAAAAAGTAAGAGATAGGTTACCTTGCACATATAGTGCGCCACACTTCGTCAGCTTACGAATCCCGGATTGACAAATTAATGTAGCAATTTAGGACACACTAAATTGACCAAACACCTTGCTTTTGATTCGCAGATCCAAAGTCTTGCTTCTTCTGTTTGAATTTCTGCTCAATATTGGCAGCATACCGATATGCCGTACCAAGCGAGGAGATGTCGAGGAACTCCATTTCCTTCTGAATGTATCTGTGCAGACAGCTGCGATACTTTAGCACCAGATGTTTCTCTGAATCTTTGATACCCAAATTTGTGCGCAGGGTATGGAACAGATTCGTCAGCTCATGCACATCTTGATCCCTTTGTTGTCGCAGCGTGGTCCATTGTATGTACTTGTCCTCATAGCTCCCCACGGGATAGTACTGTTCCTTGACGGCGTCTCAGAAAGAATTCCAAGTTGGTACAGCCAAGAACAGAGAGGGTTCTGTCTGGTCCTTGTTCTCATAGTAGGTTTCCCACCAGTCCTTAACATGGGGGGTAGCTTTGAGAAGTGCAAAAATAATCTTCTCCCGGTTTGAAAAGTCATGAACCGAGAAATATCCTTCTAACAGATTCAACCATCTATCTATGGCATCTGCGTCTATTTGACCCTCAAATATGGGAATGTCAAAATTTACTTGTACCTTAAAAGGAGTCGCGCCTCCAGAGTGGCTGCTGGATGCAGATGCGCCGCCGGTGGGTAGCCGTTGAAGGATCTAAGCAAAGTTATCCATCATCACGTTCCTTTGTCTTTCGAGGGCCTCCTCGAGCAATATTTTGATAGGATCTCCTGCTCCCTCATCTTTCTTTTCGTCCCCCATGGGCGTCCGTCGAGGTTTGCGAGGCTGATCTTGCAAAGGTTCCACCGGATCAAGCCCTAGCTCCTTATACCCCGACCTCGTTGGGGACATGCAAAGAAGGATCGAGAAAAAGCAGACCCCTCTGATACCACTGATCCGGATTTATGCAGAAACGCAACAGAATAAACACATAACCATAAATACAGAGATGCAGCGGAAATAACACTTCATTTCATTAATATCAAAGAACTGAAATTTGCTTACAGACAGAATGGAAATAAAACTAGCTAGGGCGCTGGTAGCTATCTCTGAGAAGAGATGTGGCGGCTACAAGCCTCTGAATTGAGTTACAATGAGGCTCGAGGGCCTATTTATCATTTGGAAACAATGGGAAATCCTAAACAGCCAAAACCCTAACCCTAGGAGATGAAGCGCCAAAACTATGGGCCCCGTTTGGGTAAATTGGTGTTTCAACTTCCCAGGGGCGTAACTTTGGCATACGATCTCCGTTTGACGCGTACCATACCTTGTTATAAAGATCTATCCGAGGAATACAAAGTTTGAATGAGCAGCATTGGTCCATGGATCCATTTTTCTCTCCTTTTTTCCAAAAAACATCGTTTAGGGCCTCAAAACGGCTCCGGAAGTTCTGGACCCGAAAAACTACTAAAAATAGTAAACTGTGCAGAAACTGGAAAACTAAAAGAGACAATGGTGGAGCCCCAAGTGGAATAGGCGGGTGACCACCAATATCCACCTGGATCAATGTTATTTGACCTTTATTTGCCCATATATTTATGGGTTGAAGCCTGCAATATGACAGTGTACATCTATAATAGGACTCCTCATAGAGCTTTGGGGAAGAAGACTCCTGAAGAAGTTTTCACAGGGAAGAAACCAGAGGTAGGGCACCTTCGGATATTTGGTAGGATGAAATACTGTCATGTACCAAGCGAGAAGAGAAGCAAGCTTGATCAAACTACAGAAAGGGGATTTCTTGTAGGATACAGTGAAGTCTCCAAGGCATATAGGATCTATATTCCTAGCAACAGGAAAGTTGTGATAAGACGTGATGTTAAGTTCATGGAGGATAGAGCTTTTTAGAAATCATGTGATATGCCAACAGAGGATCTACTATGGAAGTTCCCTTGGTCCAATAATAGCAGGGGCACTAAGAAGAACGGACAAAAAGACAGACTTTATTACCTAGTATAGGTACTAACATTTTCTTATAAGAAGATCAGGAGGATCAGGAGGATACTCAATCTGAGGAACAACCAAATTAGGAGGAAGAGTTGAGAGAGCATGCTTCCACTAGCGGTCGGATAAGCAAGGCAACTCAGCAGATACTGAGGGATGCAAAAATTTTTATTGGGACTCCCAAGAATGGGAAGAGGCAGCGTAGACCCCCTGACAAGTACCAGGCTTTGGTTGCTAAAGTAGAAGAACCCTCTAGATTTTAGGAAGCTATTCAACACCAGGTATGGGTTGATGCCATGATAAAGGAGTATGCTTCTATCATGACTAATTATGTCTGGGAAGTAGTTGTTCCCATAACTCATAGAAGATCAATTTTTTTATCTCGATGGATCTACAATATCAAATATGATGCACATGGTAGCGTAGAGAAATATAATGAAAGGTTCATGGCAAAAGGGTAAGCTCAGAAGGAAGGCATTGGCTATGAAGAGGCCTTCACACCAGTTTCCAGATATACCTCCATCTAGATTGTTGTATCCTTAACAACGCAGATGGGATGGGAGATTCATCAAATGGATGTCAAGACAACGTTCTTGAATGGAGAGATTGAGGAAGAGGTACATATCGAACAACTAGAAGGTTTTGAGACTCATGAAAGGAAGTCTCATGTATGCCGATTGAAGAAGGCCTTGTACGGGCTCAAGCAGGCTCCGAGAGCATGGTATGGTCAAATAGATAGCTATTTGCAGAAAATGGGGTTTGTCAAGAGTGACACATATCCCATTCTCTACTATTTAATGGTAGAGGATGAGCCGCTAGTATTAGTACTATATGTAGATGATATGTTTCTCACTGGTTCATCTAGGCTCATCAAGGATTGCAAACTAAAACTGGAGGTTGAATTTGATATGAAGGATTTGGGGTTGATGCATTAATTCCTAGGATTGGAAGTCTGTTAGAAGAATGGATAGATTTTCATGGAATAGGAAAGGTATGCCTTGGAGATTCTGAAGACGTTCAGAATGCAGGAGCGCAGGCCCATGGCCACACCCATGACAACAAACTGGAAAAATACAGATGCATCAGAAGACACAGAAGTAGACCCCACCTTATACTGATAGCTCATCATATCATTGATGTATCTGGTTAACACCGGCCCAAACATTTTCTTTGCTGTCAACACTCTTATTCAATTTGTTATAGTCATAATATGCATTCTACCATCAGTGATCGATATCATCTCTTCATTTCTCATTTTAGGTGTCTCATTATGAAATTTTCATATTATTCCATTAGGTCATGCTAAAAATTATTTCACTGATGGTAAGCTTTACTCAATAAAATTTCGCTCTCCTTCAAAGAAACATATTTGCTGACTCATTCCCATGTCTCGTTGAGCATAATAACACTTATGAAAATGCTCTTTTCACCATGATTTGTCTCACTCAAAGTCAGTCATGAGCATCAGGTCTAAAAGTTCTCATTAGGTCATTAGTTTTTTTGTTTTTCATGGTCATTACTTCATCCGAATAAATTCAGCAAGTATATGAGAGGGACTCAGAAAATTCTATCTTCCTTTACAAGAAGATCATTACTTTGTAATTATTTTTGTTTTTCAAGTTGTAATTATTTCAATGATTTTATATCAAAATCCTATTTTGATATAAAATCAAATATGTAATTTATTTTTTATTTATCTTTTCAAATGTAATTTTATGTTTTTATATGTAATAAACTATTCCCTAGTTGTCAATTCAATCATTCTGGCCAAACTGAAGCAAAGAAAGTTTAAGCTTCATTAGTTGATCAACCTGCAAAGAAAAAAGTTAGAATATTAAAGAGTATCAATGTCAAAGTGTGAGGAAGAGAAAAATGAACAAAAGGAAAGTGGGTAATTCAAATCCACTAAGTTATAAAGCCATTCAAAAACCTCAAATCAAAGTCATTTAATTGATTCATCCTTCAGCAATCCTCAACAAAAGAGAAATTTCGCGTTTTCATTGAGCAAATCAGAAAATTCCAGGGTTGCTGCGCGTTTGAGCTCGGTCGTTGCGAGTTTGCCCGAAATCCTCAAACCATTTCGCCTGGACGCTGCATGTTTTCCTAGTTGCTGTGCGTTTGCTCCAGGTCGCTGCACGTTTGCTCAGAAAGGCAAAAAAACACTTGACAACCTCCTACTTCATCAACAAATGCCCAATATTCGCTTGGATTTTCTTCAATTCTCTGTTGGTCAGTAAGTAAACCCTAAGACACCTCTTTAGTGATATATCTTGTGTTTTATAAGAAATTTGAAGTGTTTTCTAGAAAGAAGCCCTAGTTCTCATTTAAAAATTAAAATTCCCTTCCCATTTCCATATATATTTCCCATACCCATATTCCCTAAAACAAATACCATTCCTAATACCACTAAATCCTAGGGTTTACACAAACCTAGGTTCCCATTGGCATTCTCATTCCCTCCATTTCCCAAAGCATTTCCTTTCACTTCACATTCCATCCATTTCATTCCATCACCCTAGGGTTTCAAATTTCAAATTCAAAAATGGCTGAAGAGGAGAACATAACTATTAGTGAGGAGAATAGACCAAAGAAAAAGTCATATAATAAGGGAGGGAAAGTCATTATACATGAACCAACAACCAAAAGAGAGCTTATGGCTTCTCCCCTCAATGAGTCATGTTTTAAGAATGTGGGTTGTTTTGAATTTTGTGAGAAAGTGCAGAAGATCCAGTATCATCCTATGTTGACAAGATTGCTCATTTCTAATCTCCATGATAGACAGGTTACTCTTGCTGGGGTCAAGTTCACTATGTCCACTAATATCATTGCAGCTACAGGGATCCAAAATGTAGGAGAAAAATGGTTTAAACAAGTAAACCTTGATGATTGCTACTATGAGCCATATCTTAAACCAAGATACATGTATGATAAAAAGACAATTTTCCCTTTCTCTCATCTCCTTGACAGATATGCCCCCATGATGAAAGTCATCATGAAATACTTCACCTGTGAGGGGAGGCATTCTAGACTCTATTCCTATCATATTCGACTCCTCATGCACTTCACTAGAGTCAGAATGCTTCACATACCTTATTATCTCTCCCATAGCATTGACAAAATGGCATATATCGCACAAAAGAGAGATTATGGTCATCAAATGTAGAGTATTTTCCACCACTCCCTCATCAAAATGATAGTCATGTATCAGCTTGATAAAATGAACATTACATGGGACACCTTCATATCAAATGAGATTTTTACTACCCCACCTAGTCAGCATGATCAGAATACCCCTTCATCATCTCATCCTCCCACATCTATTCATCCATCTAAGCCTACTGCTCATACATCATCACCAAGTCATTTTCATTCACCTCATATTGATCCTTCTTCTTCACCTTTCTATAACCCTACATCATCGTCACATCATGATTCAGAGTCATCCAGCAGTGAGGAAGATATTGAGGTAGCATGGGCTAGTTTGACTGAGGTTCAATCTTTTCCAAAAACTTATCATAGAGGCTATAGGCATGTGTTTGATTCACTTGGAGTGAAAGGGGCCATGCCTTCTTCATCAACACAATAGGTAGACAAAGACAAGGAAAAGGAAAAATATCCAAACATTGATGATGAGGAGGGCAAACATGAGACAGAGCATGAATTTCAGTTGATTGACCTAGGTGAGGAAGGGGAAGACAAAATTACCAGTGCAACAATCAAAGGCAAAGAGGCAAAGATTATTGAAATTGAAACTAATCTTGAGAGGGAAAAATATGTGATTGGCTTCCTTGAGTAAGAAAATCAGCAGCTGAAAACCAAGAAAATAATCAATGAGGTGAAGTGTATCAAGGCACAAAGAGATGCAGGAAAGGATAAACCCTTGCTTGAGGTAACATTGGAAAGGTTTGGGGAACCTAATGATGAGGAGGATCAACCTACAAGACAGAGACCAAAGACTAGAGGGCTGAAAATATCTCTAGCCATTGAGAGACAGAGGGAAGTTGAGCTAGCAGACTAGCTCATACCAAATGAACTGCTTGCCCTGGAAATCAGCAAGGACAGGGAACCATGGCTTGATAGAGCCAATTTAAATTTGGAGAGGTTGCTATAGAAGGTCAACAAGGACAATGAATTTTTGAGGACAAGGGTCAAACTTCATGCACGGAAAGAGAGAATTGCATTGGCCAAGCTCAAAAGAGCTAATGCTAAAATTGAAAGTTTGACTAAGCAAGGGGAGAAAGAGAAGTTAGATATACTTGCTAAGGTGTCACTCCATGCCTCAAACACTTAAAGAGCAAGTATCTTCACAAATTTTGATAAATTTTGGCACACTTTGCACTTTTGGTCATTTTTGTGTTTTTTTAGTATTTTTGCACACAAAAATTGTTCTAAAGGCGCAACGACCTGGACGTTGCGCTCTTTTTGGGGCCTCAAAATGAAAAATGGCCACCACCATCATATTAATATTGATGAGGACATCAAACCTAGCAAGTTTCATAATTTTTGGAGGAGAAATGGTCCATCAAAAGTGCCAAAAACTATCAAATTTTCATGGTTCTTCCTCAAATTCTGCCTGGTCGCTGCCTATTTACCAGTCTTGGGAGAACAGGTTTTTTACAAGGAAAATGAGCACCATTTTGAAAACTGGAGGTAGTTTTGGAAACTAGACTCGGAAAGCTTTCCAATGAGCTATCATGGAGCAGATTTGGAGACCGGGAAGGCACTCAAAACTAGCCTTGAAAAGAGGTCATTTTTTTTGCCTGGACGCTGCGCGTTTGACAAGGAAAATACATTTTTCACAGTCTTCCACAAATTTTAAAGTTTCACTCCAGTTTTACTTTTACTTTGGAAAATGAAAAAATTATTGATGTAAATGGTCAATATGAATGTAAATGTCATGTTTTTACTTTTATCTAAGGTAAGTACATTAGGTAAGACAATTAGTTGAGGTGTAATGAACCAGTTCATTAGAGATAGGAATGAGTCACTTTTCTCATTTTATACTCTAGCTATCAGTTCAAATTTTTGTGTAATATCTCCCTCACATCATGGATTCGACCCCTATGGATGAGTGGAGGTGGTTTTGAGGTCTATTTAGCTCAGGTCTTCAGAGGAAGCAAAGGTTGGCATCAATTTGAAAGTTAGTGTATTGATCAAGAACCAGCTTGGCCTGGATATTAATGAAAAATTGCAGCTATTTCCTTGGGATTAATGTGGTATGAATGTTTGACATGGTTTTTTCTCTGTGATCATTTGTATGAATGTTTTTTAAGCTCATAAACCTTTTCATGTATATTATATGTTAAATTTCAAGTTGAAAGACAAAATTCATGTGTTTCATGCTCTGTTTTGGGAAATTGTTTCATAATATGTATATTTTCTTCAATTTAGGAAGAACTAATCCCCTATTCTCTTCCTAGCTCCTCATCTCTCTTATTCCATCTCACCAAATCACCTCTAAGTGTTGAACCTTATACCTACCTTGCCCCATCGAATGGATTGTAATTCCATCTCATTGGCCCTAATCTAGTCCCCTTGACCTAATCCTCATTCAGTGAGCCCAACACAAAAATAAAAACGAACCCCTGCATTTCATACCTAGCCTAAAACCCTAATTTCTCCAACCCTCCTAGCTGTGACCCTTTTTGGAGAGAACCCTCCCTGGCTTGATAGGGCTAGCTGTCAAGTCAAAATCTTGGTTTGTGGTTACCTTTGTTGGGATTCCTTCCTCAGCCTTGGGAATCTGGTGGAGTGATAACATATTGGCGTCGTTGACAGGGAACGAAAAGAAAAATCTTCCCTGGGTGTACGAAAAATATCAGATCTGATTGTTGATGGTGAACAACGATCAGACACAAGAAGGTTGTGCATCATTCACCTAGTGACTCCAGTGTCAAAGAATCCCAAGATTCAAAATTCTCATGGCGAATCCACTCTTTAAGAACTAGTAGTCTAAATATATTCTTGTTGAGATCATTGTTGTCAAAATGGATTTGATTGCTCTAAGGTATGCTCCTATGAATCGAGCTCATACTCCTGGTTTTCCGAACGGTATTCCTCATATAGATTGGCAATCGGGACTCTCAAAATTTAAAGGTTAGGATGGTGAAAATGCTAGTTTTCATTTGGTCAAATTTCATTTGCATATTCATAGACTAAAGATTGAGCTTCTTGAAGATTGTATGATGAAGATGTTTATGGATACCTTGGAGGAAAAAGTGAGATCACGGTATGACAGTCTACCATCTGCTAGTTTATATTCTCTAAAGGACTTTCATTCACTTTTATTTCAAAATTATCAATGCTCTAATTCTTCCATGTCACTGATTGATAGTTGTTGTGAGATCTCTGATAATTTCATTGAGTTTCTTGAAAATTTGTATGGGAATGAAGAGTGTCTAGATGATGAGCTCATAGAACCCCTTAATTATTTTTCCTCCCAACAAGAAATAGTAGTTTCCTCCTTGGATGAAGAGATCCTTGAGCCTTTACATGATAACCCTTTTCATCACCAACAAGAATCGGTAGCTCCATCCTTAGATGAGACAAACTGGGACCAAGAAAGAGAAGTGCCAATTCCCGATCCTAAAAATGAAAATCACCAAATCAATGTAAATTGCTTTAAAACTCAGTTTTCTCCTTTGTTTGAAGATGAGATAGATTAGCTCGTGAAAAGTCATATTACAACCCAAGCGAATGTAGATATGTAGCTCTTACAATGTTCACACAGTCAAGAATGTGTGATTGAAGCATCTTCCATTATTGAAAACGAAAGTCTGGGTTTGAATGATGATGGTCATGAGTCTGATGAAGCCATACCAGAAGTTATTGTGAGTAAACCGATTTGTGATTATGATTTCATGCAAGGAGATTAGCTAACAGAGACTGATGTATTTCATGAAGAAGATAGGGTTTTCATGTTTAACAATCTTGAAGAATGTTTTCAGCTCAAAGATGATTTAGAATATGAATTTGAGGAGTATGAGCCTAAGAGAGACAATATGCCAGAGAAAGAATCAGAGTTGCTCATGCTTCAGGAATTTGCAACCAATACTCAGATAGCAGAAAGTCATACTTCCCTATGCTCTCCTATGGATTAAAAACCAAGTGTTATTTCAGATCAGAATTAAGAGTGTGCTTGTGTTTTTGATGAATCTCAAGACAAGGTAACATTTCATATTTTTGAAGATCCTTTTTACTGATTTTCTATAGTTAGCAGGGAAGATGTATTTTCTTATTTTCATGGACCAGAAGCACGGGTTCAGTAAAAACTTGGAATGGCCTAGTTTTTGTTTTTTCTTCTTGCTCGAGGAAAGTGAGAGCATAATTCAAGCAAGTAACCATCTTCTAGATTGGTTACACTGGAAAAATCACTTCACATGAATGTACATATGTCTTCAGCAGGCAAGTGGTTGTCATCAGGATTTGAAGCCCTCAAGTCTAGGTGATGTAATGCCATCGATAAGTAGGGTAAGTTCAGTTTTTAAGTCTTGTTTCAGTCAAGTCAAGTCAAATTGAGTCAGTTTCATTCAGTTTGTGTCATTAAGTTTTCAAATAGTCGGTCTTGCATTTCAGTTTCAGTTATTTTTGACCGTATTGGCCCAATGGAAGAAAACGCTGATCTGCTCAACTCAGAGATCTGTGGTTCTTGACACCTCTGTCAGAGCAGCCATCCCCAATAAGGCCAATTTTATAGTCAGAATATGCATTCTGCCATCAGGGATTGATATCATCTCTTCATTTCTCATTTTAGGTGTCTCATTCTGAAATTTTTATATCAGTCCATTAGGTCATGCTAAAAATTCTTTCACTGATGGTAGCTTTCCTCAATAAAATTTCACTCTCAGTAAAGAAACATATTTGCTGACTCATTCCCATGTCTCCTTGAGCATAATAACACCTATGAAAATGCTCTTTTCACCAAGATTTGTCTCAGTCAAATTCAGTCATGAGCATCAGGTCTAAAAGGTCTCATTAGGTCATTAGGTTTTTTGTTTTTCAAGGTCATTACTTCATTCGAATAAAGTCAGCAAGTATATGAAAGGGACTCAAAGAAAATTCTATCTTCCTTTACAAGAAGATCATTACTTTTTAATTATTTTCGTTTTTCAAGTTGCAATTATTTCAATTATTTTTTATATCAAAATCCTATTTTGATATAAAATCAAACATGTAATTTTTTTTTTGTTTTTTTAGATGTAATTTTATGTTTTTATATGTAATAAACTATTCCCTAGTTTTCAATTCAATTTTTTTGGCCAAACTGAAGCAAATTTTTTTTAAGCTTCTTTAGTTGATCAACCTGCAAAGAAAAAAGTCAGAAGATTAAAGAGTATCACTTTTAAAGTGTGAAGAAAAAAAAAATTAACATAAGGAAAGTGGGTAATTCAAATAAAAAGTTCAAATCCACTAAGTTATAAAGCCATTCAAAAACCTTAAAGCAAATTCATTTCCTTCATTCATCCTTTAGCAATCCTCAGCAAAAGAGAAATTTCGTGTTTTCATTGAGCAAATCAGAAAATTTCCAGGGTCGCTGCACGTTTGAGGTGTATGCTGCACATTTGAGCTCAGTTGCTGCGCGTTTGCCTGAAATCCTCAAACCATTTCGCCTGGACGCTGTGCGTTTTCCCAGTCACTGTGCGTTTGCTCCAGGTCGTTCGTGTTTGCTCAGAAAGGAAAAAAAACACTTGACAACCTCCTACTTCATCAACAAATGCCCAATCTTCGCTTGGATTTTCTTCAATGCTCTCTTGGTCAGTGAGTAAAACCTAAGACACCTCTTCAGTTATATATATTGTGTTTTATAATAAATTTGAAGTGTTTTCTAAAAAGAAGCCGTAGTTCTCATTTAAAAATTAAAATTCCCTTCCCATTTCCATGTATATTTCCCATACCCATATTCCCTAAAACAAAATACCATTCCTAATACCACTAAATCCTAGGGTTTACATAAACCTAGGTTCCCATTGATATTCTCATTCCCTCCATTTCATTCGATCACCCTAAGGTTTCAAATTTTAAATTCAAAAATGGCTGAAGAGGAGAAAATAACTATTAGTGAGGAGCAGAGACCAAAGAAAAATTCATATAAGAAGGGAGGGAAAGTCGTTACACATGAAACAACAACCAGAAGAGAGCTTATGGCTTCTCCCCTCACTGTGTCATGTTTTAAACATGTGGGTTCTTTTGAATTTTGTGAGAAAGTGCAAAAAATCCAATATCATCCTATGTTGACAAGATTGTTCATTTCTAATCCCCATGATAGACCGGTTACTCTTGCTGGGGTCAAGTTCACTATGTCCACTAATATCATTGCAGCTGCTACAGGAATCCCAAATGTAGGAGAAAAATAGTTTAAACAAGGAAACCTTGATGGTTGCTACTATGAGCGATATCTTAAACCAAGATACAATGATAATAAAAAGACAATTTTCCCTTTCTCTCATCTCCTTGAAATATATGTCCCCATGATGACAGTCATCATGAAATACTTCACCTGTGAGGGGAGGTTTTCTAGACTCTATTCCTCTCATATCCAGCTCCTCATGCAGTTCACTAGAGTCAGAATGCTTCACATACCTTATTATCTCTCCTGCAGCATTGAAAAAATGTCATATATCGCACAAAAGATAGATTATGGTAATCAAATGCAGAGTATTTTCCACCACTCCCTCATCAAAATGATAGTCATGTATTAGCTTGATCAAATGAACATTCCATGGGACACCTTCATATCAAATGATATTTTTACTACCCCACCTAGTCAGCATGATCATAATACCCCTTCATCATCTCATCCTCCCACATCTATTCCTACATCTCAACTTGCCGCACATACATCATCACCAAGTTAGTTTAATTCACCTCATATTGATCTTCTTCTTCACCTTTATATAGCCCTACATCATCATCACATCATGATTCAGAGCCATCAAGCAGTGAGGAAGATATTGAGGCAACGTGGGATAATTTGACTGAGGTTCACCATTTTCCCAAAAATTATCAGAGAGGCTATAGGCATGTGTTTGCTTCACTTGGAGTGAAAGGGGCCATGCCTTCTTCATCAATACAACAGGTAGACAAAGACAAGAAAAAGGAAAAAGAGCCAAACATTGATTATGAGGAGGGAAAACATGAGACAGAGCATGAATTTCAGTTGATTGACCTAGGTGAGGAAGATGAAGGAAAAATTACCAGTGCAACAATCAAAGGCAAAGAGGCAAAGATTAGTGAACTTGAAACTAATCTTGGGAGGGAAAAATATGTGATTGGTTTCCTTGAGCAAGAAAATCAGCAGCTGAAAACCAAGCAAATAATCAATGAGGTGAAGTGTATCAAGGCACAAAGAGAGGCAGGAAAGGCTAAAGCATTGCTTAAGGAAACACTGGAAATGTTTGGGGAAAATGATTATGAGGAGGATCATACTCCAATACAGAGACCAAAGACGAGAGGGCTGAAAAGAGCTCTAGCCATTGAGAGACAGAGGGAAGCTGAGCTAGCATACCAGCTCACACCAAATGAACTGCTTGCCCTAGATATCGGAACAGATAGGGAACCATGGCTTGATAGAGCCAATATAAATTTGGAGAGGTTGCTAGAGAAGGCCAACAAGGAAAATGACTTGATGAGGACAAGGGTCAAACTTCATGCACAGAAAGAGAGAATTGCTTTGGCCAAGCTCAAAAGAGCTAATGCTAAAATTGAAAGTTTGACTAAGAAAGGGGAGAAAGAGAAGTTAGATATACTTTCTGAGGTGTCACTCCATGCCTCAAATACCTAAATATAAATTATCTTCACAAATTTTGATCAATTTTGGCACACTTTGCACTTTTGGTCATTTCTGTGTGTTTTTTAGTATTTTTGCACGCAAATTTTTTTCCAAAGGCGCAACGATCTGGATGCTGCGCTCTTTTTTGGGGCCTCCAAATGAAAAATGGCCACCACCATCATGTTAATATTGATGAGGACATCAAACCTAGCAAGTTTCAGAATTTTTGGAGGAGAACTGGTCCATCAAATGTGCAAAAAACCATCAAATTTTCATGGTTCTGCCTCAAATTATGCTTGGTCGCTGCGCGTTTACCAGTCTTGGGAGAACAAGTTTTTGACAGGTCAAATGAGCACCATTTTAAAAAATGGAGGTATTTTTGGAAACTAGATTCAAAGAGATTTCAAATGAGCTATCATGGAGCTGATTTGGACACCGGGAAGGCACTCAAAACTAGCCTTGAAAAGAGGTCATTTTTTCTGCCTGAACGTTGCACGTTGGACAAGGAAAATGCATTTTTCATATTCTTCAACAAATTTTGAAGTTTCATTCCAGTTTTACTTTTACTTTGGAAAATGAAGAAATTACTGATTTAATGGTTAAGATGAATGTAAATGTCATGTTTCTACTTTTATCCAGGGTAAATACATTAGGTAAGTCAATCAGTTGAGGTGTAATGAATCAGTTCATTAAAGATATGAATGAGTCACTTTTCTCATCCTATACTCTAGCTATCAGTTCAGATTTTTGTGTAATATCTCCCTCACCTCATGGATTCGACCCCTATGGATGAGTGGAGGTGGTTTTGAGGTCTATTTAGCTCAGGTCTTCAAAGTAGTCAAAGGTTGGCATCAGTTTGAAAGTTAGTGTATTGATCAAGAACCAGTTTGGCCTGGATATTAATGAAAAATTGTAGCTATTTCCTTGGGATTCATGTGGTATGAATGTTTGACATAGTTTTTTCTTTGTGATAATTTGTATGAATGTTTTGTAAGCTCATAAACCTTTTCATGTCTATTATATGTTAAATTTCAAGTTGAAAGGCAGAATACATGTGTTTCATGCTTTGTTTTGGGAATTTTTTCATAATTTGTCTATTTTCTTCAGTTTAGGAAGAACTCACCCCCTATGCTCTTCCTAGCTCCTCATTTGTCTTATTCCATCTCACCAAATCACCTCTAAGTGTTGAACCTTCTACCTACCTTGCCCCATCGAATGGACTGCAATTCCATCTCATTGGCCCTAATCTAGTCCCCTCGACCTAATCCTCATTCAATGAGCCCAACCCCAAAATCAAAACAAACCCCTGCATTTCATACCTAGCCTAAAACCCTAATTGCTCCAGCCCTCCTGGCTGTGACCCTTTTTGGAGAGGGCCCTCTCCAGCTTGATAGGGCTAGATATCAAGTCAAAATCTTGGTTTGTGGTTACCTCTGTTGGGATTCCTTCCTCAGCCTTGGGAATCTGGTGGAGTGATAACACAGTTCATGGTGGAACCCAAAAGAGTGCTTTGGGCAGTAGCAAGACACGTTCTAAGGTATGTACGAGGAACATTCAGATTTGGTTTTAGGCATGGCCGAGGAGAGGATGTCAAAATCAGTGGATTCACAGATGCAAATTGGGCAGGAAGCTCAGTGGAAAGGAAAAGTATTTCTGGGTACTGTTTCAGCGTTGGATCAGGGATGGTGTCCTTGTGCAGCATGAAACAGAAGTTAGTAGCATATAGCACAATTGAATTAGAGTACATGGCAGCTAGTACAACTACATGCAAAGCCATCTGGCTTCAAAAACTTCTTGTGGGTCTATTCAGGAGTAGGATGGAGCCGAATAGCATTTAATGTGATAATCAAAGTTGTATCAAACTCTCTGAAAATCCAGTAATTCATGATCCATCCAAAAATATTGACATAAGGTGTCATTTTATAAGAGACTGTGTTCAGCGTGGGGCAGTACAACTCTCGTACATTCCCACGGGAGAACAAACAACATATATACTAACTAAAGCTCCGGGGAGGATTAAGTTCACTCAATTCAAGGAACAATTGGGTATGACTGAAAATCCATTTTAGTAGTAAATGGATATTTAGCGCAGTTGAAGGAGGGAGATGCAGTGCAATAGAAATTGGCAACATCATGCAGGGACAATAGTAGTATAGTTGCAACATTTGTGCAGTGTTGGTGAGCATCATAAACAACACATCAGCAGGTGTTACAAGAGTCAGAGCAACACAGTGAGTGTCTTGCTAGAGCACTTTCCTCGCTAAGAGGGAGTGTTGATTTATGGTATCATCGGATGTGCTTTAGACTTATAAATTTGTATATAGACTAGGACACATGTATTCCATAAAACTCATAAATGGTTTTGGAAAATTCCACTTAGAGATGGTTTAATTAAAATAATTAATCATTTTTTAATGTTTTCCTAAGTCTAAAATTAGGGAAACTGATTAATTAAAGGGAATTAATTAAACTAAGTGTGAATCTTCTAGATAGTCATGGATCACCTCTGAGTTAAACTTAGCCCTTGATTATGTTTTAATCTTGGCCATTGAATAGTCAACATAAGAATATAAGAAGGAGGGTGAGGGGCCTATGGAAAGCATATCAGACGGAGAAAGAATCAAGAGATCGATTTCTTCAGCCGAAGGAAGAATCGAAGTGATTCTCGATTGTAGTGAGTGGAAGGTGAGATCACTAGGAGGGAGAATTTATGAAGGATGAAGAGTGTGGGAAGAGAAGTGAGAAGGGAGACACAGCAGCAACGCAGAGATAGACAAGCAACCGTTACGATGGGCCAGCGCAGAGAAGCAAAGGGAGTTTCGATTTCAGTTGGAGAGACAGCTGAGGGTTCATCTAGTTTCCGGAGGGCATTTCTGAAGAGGATAAATCTATAGTCTCACACAACAGTGAGCACTGAGGAAGCCATAATGAGAAGCAATAGCAATGATGCAGTGACAACGTGAGTGACACAGTCACTGCGCATAAATCATGCAGAGCCACTCAGTGAGGGTGCAGGTTAGTGCTGGAACTTTGTGGAGAAGTGAGAACTGTCTCACTAAGTCTATTCTCATAAGATTTCTTCAGGTGATTGATTGATATTTACAATCACACATTTGTACTTGGAATTTCTGCATAATAAATAAACCCTCAGATTAGTTGCACCAGTTTTCCTGCATTGGGTTTTTCCAGGGACGATAGTCCAATAATAATGGTGACTATGTGTGAATGCTTGTGCTATTTATTTTATATTGTTTATTAATTGTGAAGTCTGCAACATATTTTATTTTTCTATTTAACACAGTGAAATGTTAAATAATTGTATTTGAGAATGCGATAGAATAAATATAATAAGTAGCTGCAGTATGATTCTACAATACAGAATTTTCATAAGTTATGCATGTCACTAACTAATAAAGCCAAGCAACACATGAAATTCAAGCCAACAGGATGGAAAATTAAGTTCACTATATCCCTTATATCACCACTCACTTTGGGTTGAAGTGGGGAGTAGCCTTTTAAATTTGGTTTAATTGAGGCCTAAGCATAGATGAGATAATGGAAACAATGTTCATTTTAGGCAATCAACTTTTGAGAGACTCCTATCAGCCTACCTTTTCCTAGGAAATATCTCCCCTTAGCTCATGCGTGATTTTTAGTTAGGGGATCCTTCTTAGCACTGGCTATAGGTGAGGTTAGTTGTTTTATTAATTACATAATTACAACTTGTCCCTTTGTGTTTTGTAGTATTAATTTGGTGGTGAAATTAATGTAGTTCTTAACACCTATAAAGGATTTTGGAAAGAGGGATTGTAAATGGTGGATTCTAAGTAATTTCCTCTAGAGCATGGAGTGCATGACTAATCAAAACCATTCAAGGTGTTTCCCTTTATGTGATATTATAGATACATGTGTGTAGTTTTAAGACAAAAGGCTATTAGTTTAGATATAATGACTTCCTCTCTATTTTAGGAAGAATTCATGTTTAGGAGGAAAACCATGACAATGGGTTAATAGTTGTGGGTGCGTGTTATATTTTTTGCACGACTATCTCCAAAAAATGTATGTTGTGTAGGGTGGAAGCACCCCGACGTGGGGGTTTGGGGGCAATGCCCCTAAGAAAAAATAAAAATTGGGCAATATTTTGCGTCTATTATTAGTAGCTTTCGACATATTTTTTTTGCTAGAAGTGGTTTTGTGACACATGGTGGATTTGTAGTTTCGGTTAAGGAACTATAGTTGAATTTTAATCCATCTAGCAGTTTATGGATGATATGAGGGGACAATTTTAAGAATGGAAACTTATCTTGAGGATCAGAAGCCTTGGCGAATCTTACTAGTTTTAATATGCAAACTATAAAATATTTGGTGATATATTTGTAAAAATATTTAAATTTATAATGATTTTATATAGTTTCAATAAGTTTTGGCAATGATCCAAGGATATTTTGCTTCGAGATGGAATAAATAATTACATGTAAAATTGCATCTTAAACATGAAAACTTAAAAGGCATGAAACAAGAAAAGAGAAGCACATAAATCCGTGCAAATAAGATAAGAACGTGATAACGAAGTTCGTCGAGGAGGGACTATATCTTCGGGCCCTACTCAATCAATGGGGATGCCATCTTTCATTAAGTGGAAAATAAAATGAAAGTATAAGCATCAATGGAAACTTACACCCTTATAACTCCATAACTAAAAGTGGTCGAAAAATGGAGTCCTTTTCTGAAGAAACAAACAGAACCGTTGGATTCCTGTCATCGTGAGGTGTAGAGAACCATATAAAATTTTCCTGATTCTGACTCCGGACAATTTTGGGCCCTCTGGAAATGAGCTCAGTTCATGGTTCCACCCCCTCCTGAAAGATGCTCAAGGTTCTGCCTCTGTCTCGTTCCCCGTGCCGCTCCTGGTATGCCTGGGCGCACTGTGTAAACTAATGTTCTTATATTCGTGGGCCGGCATAGTGCACAAGGCACTTCCGCTGGTGCAGTTGGAAAAATCCCAAAGTGGTGGGGAGGGGGTCGGGTGGTCAAACCCCCCCCCTCCAAAATGGCACATTGTTTTTATTTTTAAACAACCAACGATTATTGTGTTTTTTAACCTTAGCAAGACATAGGTGGGCGGGTCCGCTCCACGCAGCCCGACCCGACCCTTTATCCATTCACACACACACACATATATGTGGAATTTGTTTGAAGTGGTGGGCAGGGACACCCCCACATGGCCCGAACCAACTATAATCCATTGCCTTCCCCTTGTCGCTGAGTGGTTCGGGGTAGCGGGGTTGACCACCTGTCCCCCAACCATTATATATGTATATTAATACAATGCGGTGATGTGGTGGTGGGATTGGTGGTCTGCCACCCCCTTTTTTAATATATATATATATATATACATATACATATATATATATATATATATATATATATATATATATATATATATATATATAGGAGAGATATAGTATATATACATATATATATATATATATATATATATATATATATATATTTTGTTTTAACATAAACCAACTGCCCATTTTAAAATTATTCGATTTTTGACCGAAGGAGACAAATAAACGAGCCCACAATTTCACCTGGAATTCGGCCAGAGCTGACCGGATTTCTGCGAAAATGCTGCCTCCTTAACCTACCCCATCACCAAGTCAACCCATAAACTTTGACTGCCTCTAACTCTCGTATACGAGCTCGGTTTGACGAACCATCCGCACCGTTGCGATCAGGACGACGAGATCTTCAACTTGAAACTACGTTTGCCACATTTATGACACTTTGATTTTCAAGACTTCTCCTTAAGCCACTTGTAATTTGGACCTGTACGAATCTCCTAGATCATTCCTCCCCACTGAGGAGCTTCTGGACCCCAAAAGCATTAACACACCCAACACACTGCTTGTGTCCTTTCCAAACCACAATTTCAATCACCTGCATGCAAATCCGGTACATCATTTGCAACCATGTACAGACCACACATGAATCAACAACCCCTCACTTGCCAAGAGTTTATAACAAAAACTCATTGGTCAAGGATTACATGAAAAAAACAATACCTCAACTATTCATAGGCCAAAAACATCATCGTTGCATTTCCAAGTGATGGAAACACATCATCACTTTTACATTTTTCGCAACACATGATTTACAGCTGTGGCCATAACAATAATACCTCTAAAAAAACCATCTTTTACTTAATAAAGTAAATGGTTCATCTCCCTGTGGTGGATTTTCCTGTGGAATAACTTCGAGAACTGGATTCTTCATGGGTTCTTTTTGGTCCTGATGCGTTTGACATGCAGGTTTCTGGGGTTCATCCTGGTTGTGGTGATTCTTCTTCCTCCATACTTTTCGTATCATCTTGGAACACCTCCTGTGCCTCTGATAAGAGCCCATGAATCCCTCATTGTCGATGAGAGGTGAGGATGTGCTCTCATCATTAGTTGTTGGTGGGTCGCTGGCTATTTTGGAGCATTCTCCAACTTCCTTCCGGACATATCCGAGTCTTGCATGACGAGGAAATTCCTTTACTTTGATGGGGTTTACGATGCCTTGTCCATCAAGGTCGAGGCCCTTCCCCTGATATCCCATTCTCTTCAGCAGTTTGGACCCAATTCCTGTAGTATGTTGTTCAAAGGCAGCGAAATCATTATCATGAAAAGTACATGAAATTGAAGGGTTGTTTTTTACCTCTGGTTGGTTATGTCACAACTTTTTCAAGTCCTCATCCTTAGCTTGTAACTGATGTAGTAACCTTTGTTTTTCTTCCTTCTCTTCCTGTAGGAGCCTCCCTATCTCAGTATTCTCTGCTTGGATGCTTTGGTTGATCTCCTCAAGTTCTTGGAGCCCTTCCACAATGAGTGTGCTTTTCATCTTTGGTACCATGTTTGTTGATTTTTTTTTTCATCGCCTGAATCGTAACTCGAGTCTATGGGTCCTCGCGTTGCGATCCCAAAGGCTACAAGCTTCATTTCATCACCGGAATCAGACCCTAGGTCAATTGATTTACCTCGTATAAATACTGCAGCTATGACCTTCTCATCTTCGTCTGATTCAGAATATTGATTTTTTTGCACGGTGGTAGTGGTCTTCTGCTTCCCCTTTTTTTCATTCCACTCAAGTCTCAACTCAGGGTGCAGCTTCCAACAACTTTCTTCGTCATGTCCCTCTTTCTCACAATGTGTACAAGAGGGCCTTGCTCCCCTTCTCTTGGCTGCTGTAGTTCTTTCTAGGTGGTCATTTTGTTCATGTGTTCCCTTGCTTTCTAGATGAATGACCTTCACATTGGCCTCATCGATGGTAGGAGGGTCAAACAATAATAATGAATGTCTTCTGTAATTATGTAGAGAACCAATATACTTAGTTACAATCTCTGGTGAATCTAATGGAATGCCCAAATTCAATGCTTGTTTTCTAAATTCTTCAGTGAAGTCTTGTACATTTTGACCTCTATCTTGCCTTAGGTGTTGCCATTCCATTAATTCCTTTTGCTTATATCCCAGAGGGTAAAATTGGTTTCTCAATGCAGAAACAAAATTTAACCATGAGTAGAGAGGATTACCCAAATTTTGGCTGCCTTGCAATTTTCTCTTCCACTAGACAAGAGTGATATCGTTCAGCCAAAGAGAAGCCAACTGGATCTTTGCCTCGTCCTCCTTGATCTGTTGAATTCTGCAGTAGACTTCAAACTGCCTAGTCCAATTGCTAGGATTTTCTGCATTACTTTCACCATGATACATGGGAAGATCAAATTTGACATCTAATTTAAAGAAAGGTTTCTTAGACGCATTTCTTGAATTCCTATGATGATGGTGAGAAGAAGAAAAGGAACTTCCACTCGCTGAAGGAGAAGGAGGTGGATCCCCTCCATCATCTCCATGCACTGAACCTTGTCCTTCTAGAGCATTTTCCCTTGCACTTTCTAGTTTCTCAAGCCTCGAGAACAACTTCTCGACTCAATCTGCCATTGTGTGGAATGTTTTGTGGAAATTTAGCTCCTCCTCATTTCTAGCATCATCATCCATGTTTCTTCTTTGATGCGCACGTACTGCTTCGGGATAAAAATACTTTAGTTTCCCTTCACCTCTTCATATCCTGTTTCTAGTTAGCATACAAACATGCAATTCACATCTACAAAGACATGCTATGATACCACTTGATCCAAGGATCTTTTGCTTCGAGATGGAATAAATAATTACATGTAAAATTGCATCTTAACCATGAAAACTTAAAAGGCATGAAACAAGAAGAGAGAAGCACATAAAGCCATGCAAAGAAGACAAGAACATGATAACAGAGTTTTTCTAGGAGGGACTACCTCTCTGGTCCCTGCTCAATAAGTGGGGAGGCCCTTCATTAAGTGGAAAATAAAATGTAAGTACAAGTATCAATGAAAAATTACACCCTTATACCTCCATAACTGAAAGTGGCCAAAAAATGGAGACATTTGCTGAAGGAATGGACAATACCATTGGATTCCTGTCGCCGAGAGGTGTAGAATCCATATAAAATCTGTTTGATTCCGACTCCGGACAATTTTGGGCCCTTTGAAATGAGCTCAGTTCATTGTTCCGCCCCCTCCTGAAAGGCGCTCAAGGTTCCTCCTCTGTTTCGTTCCCCGTGTCGCTCATGGTTTGCTTTGGTGCACTGTGCAAACTAATGTTCTTATATTCGTGGGCCGACGAAATTCACAAGGGACCTTCACTGGTGCATTTGGAAAAAACCCAAAATGGTTGGGAGGGGGTCGGGTGGTCAAACCTTGCACCTTCCAAAATGGCACATTTTTTTTTATTTTTTATCGACCAATGGTTATTGTGTGTTTTTCAACTTTAGCAAAATATGGGTGGGCATGTCCGCTCCACGCGGCCCGCCCCAACCCTTTATTCGTTCACATATATATATATGGAAGTTGTTTGAAGTGGTGGGCGGCTCCGCCCCCACGTGGCCCGAACCAACCATAATCCGTTGACTTTCCCCTCGTTGCAGAGTGGTTCGGGGTGGTGGGGTTGACCAGTCGTCCCCCAACCATAATATATGTATATTAATACAATGCGGTGATGGGGTGGCGGGGTTGGTGGCCCGCCACCCCCCTTTATATATATATATATATATATATATTTGTTTTAACATAAACCAACTGCCAATTTTAAAATTATTCGATTTTTGACCGAAGGAGACAAATAAACGAGCCCACAATTTTGCCTGGAATCCGGCCAAAATCTGGTGGCCAAATTTATGTGAAAATGTTGCCTCTTTAACCTGCCACATCACCAAGTCAACCCATAAACTTTGATTGCCTCTAACTCTCACATACGAGCTCGGTTTGATGAACCGTTCACATCGTTGCGATCAGGACGACGAGATCTTCAACTTGAAACTGAGTTTGCCACAATTATGAAATTTTGATTTTTGAACCTTCTCCTTAAGCCACTTGTACTTTGGACCTGTACGATCCTCGTGGATCAGACAGTTTTTAAGGTAAAATGTTTTTATACTAGAAATTTTGGGTGAATTATTTTTAGAAAAGATGAAATTGGCAAACATTTTTTTATGGAAAAAGCATGGAAAATTTATCCCACTTGCGAATATTAGCCCCTAAATTTCTCCATGATGGAGTGGGATATATATTTTGTATTGTAATACCATACATAAAAATATATTAGAAAATCTTGTTGGTTTTCCTGGTTTGAGATCCAAGGTAATATCTTTGTGTCAATGTGTGTGTTCGTCATTGCATATTTTATGTTTTATTAAGAATTTGTTTGCAAAAAATAATTTTATAGGGTTAAAAACTACAATAGTTACAATGGAGATTTTATTGTATCAAAAAGAAAAATTAATAATTTATAGGCTAAGTGTAACGTATTGTGCATTCAACTTGAAAATTTGGCTAGGATCCCTTAATTAGCTACATCCAAATTCAAAATATCTACTAGCTCAACATTTCAAGAAAACATTGAGGAGATGTTTGTTCATCAAATGCTTGAAAATGTGGACATGGATGGCATGGACGAGGACCCCTAGTGTTCTCCCATGGAACGAGAGGAAGTAAAAAAACAAGCATGTTTCAAATAATTATATGTTTTATCATTTCCTCAAAGTTGGTATAATTTAGGTGTGTTTTACAAGATTTATATCACTATAATATTTTGGACATCCTTTAAGAAGGATATTATTGTCATTTTTTTGTTAACTTGCAAGCTCCTAGAAAATTTTTGAACTATGGAATACAAGATAGTCTCTTCTTTTTGTATTATTATGTTGTCGAGTCAAGCTACACCAACTTTTTAATACAAAAATTTAAATGTCTTGTTAAATAAATAAATAAATTTTATTCATAATCACATCCCATAAAATGTAAGGGAGAGGTCATGTAAGCACCCATTTCATCCTATCTAAAGGAGGATGAGGTTAGGGGGTGAGATGAAGCACTTTTAGTACATTTCATGGAAATGGTTTGGAAAAAGAGTTGATGTGACAATGGTGGGTTTCAATAACAAGTCTTGGTTTGGAGCAATGATGAGTCAAATACTTATTTGTAAATTTGAGTATGGGATAGCGAAAATATAAAAAAAATGTTTGTTTTTTTGAAGAACCAAAAAGAAAAAAAATTGAGTATGGGATGTTGGATTTCCTATGTTGTTAAATCAAATTCAAAGGTTCCCACAAATATTGAATATTTCTCAAGGTGGATAATAAGCTACGTTATGAAACATAGCTTTCCCTTAAAAAAAGGATTTGTGTAGACCTTATTGGACATCAATGTTAAATAAAATTATAAGTGCTACTTGGCTTTTGAAGGGAGGGAGATTTAGAAACATTCCAACAAGGAATACATTTCTTTGATTTTCCAGTCTATGTGTTGCACTAAGCAATGCATATTTTTTTAATAGAAAAATGAATATAATGTTTAGAGGATAGATAACCTATATATATTCAAGTTAAAGTAACCTTGGAGAAACAATAGGGTAGGGGAAGATAGGTTTGCTAAAAGAGTAGGTAGGTTTCTACTTGCATAGGGGCTTTTAGATGCTAAAATTAAAGTAATACAATGTGTAGAAACTGGGGTGGCTTATGATCATTTCCCAATTTTTTTAGAGTTGGATAAGGTTGGAAGAAGCCCCCAAGTCCCTTAAAATTAAAAAGAAAATTTATAGTAGCCTAAAGTCATGAATAAAAGTTAAAATACACACAAGTTCTCAATGATGTGGAGCTTCACCTAGAAACATTGTATAATTAGGATTTAACAAAGTTTAATTTTAAAGACTTAAGATATGATATTAATGGTTTGGAACCGAAAAATAAGAAGATACTAGAGGATAAGAAAACAACATGGAGATTGAAGGGAAGAGTTATGGTTAGAAAAAGAGGATGATAACACCAAATTTCCCATCAATCTCTTGACCTTAGGAAAAATGTGAATACTATCTAGAATATTATGAGGAATTTAGGAGATATTGTCTCCATCTTTGAAGACATTACCAGGAAAGGATTGAACACTTTCATGGGATTTACAAAGAAAATGATCTAAATTGGATCACTACATATTTTTTCATCCATATTGATGCTTTAGTACTGGAAAATTGGAAGGAACCATCCTATAGGATTAGTTTTAGTTTTAGCCTCAAGAGCCAATTTGGAGAATTGGGGCTCGAAACCTTTAAGGGTCAATTTGAGGCCTTTATTAACATTTTTTTGGGGTAAAAATTTGTTGCTTAAGTGTTTCACCCTATGATGTTATTAGACGCATAGAGACATTTATAACAATCCAATAAAGACGTTAATTTAAGTTCATATGCAAAAGTTATGGTTCTCATAAGCTGATCTAGTGTGTTTGAGCACCATAATTCAAGAGGATGCCACAAAAACCCTTATTACTTATGGAAAACAGGCTAGACATCTAGGGACTATGAAGAAGACTCTATAAGGGTCGATTCGTAACTCATGTTTAGAGTTGAATGGGTCAAATTTAACCCCTAGTTGGCTATCAACCTATGTTTTAATTAGGCCACTAGAAGGAAAAGGGGTTCCATTCTACTTCAGTGCATTTTATTCTATAGTAAAGTAGAGTAGATGAGAATGGATAGAGAAAGAAGCAAAATAGAGTGGGTTTGTGTTTTGTAGTAGACCACAAGCCACAAGTCTCAAGGAACTTATAGAGAGTGCCTTCTCCTTTGCATTTGCATAATTTTTATTTAAGAAAAAGAGAGCAGAGGAACCTCACTTTCCGACTAGGTTTTCTCCTTAAAGGAATTACTAGATCATATCTTAGTGTTCACTGGGATTAGCGTGTGTTTGTATTTAAATTTTCTTTATTCTTTACATTTTATCTATTGCATGCATAAGAAAGAAGACAAAACCAATTAATAAATCTAGAAATTAAAGGAAAAACAACCCTCATAAAAAAATGAACTGTCTAGCGGAATATTCACAAAAGTTTATAGATCAACAAAAAATGGGGCAACATAGCTGAAGTGGTAAAAATTACATCCTATTTTCCTAGTTTTATTTTTAAAGAAGCAAATGAAGGACATATGGAGGAAATAAAAAAATGGAGTTGGAAGGTGTTTTTCATAGTTTTTAAAAAGATACGAGGCTTGGAACTATTGGATGGCCTACAAAATTATTCTCAAAATGTTATGATGTTATAGAAGAGAAGCTATTGAGGATTATTAAGTATTCAAGAGTTAATGGGAGGGTTTTGGTAGCTTGTAACTAAAATTTTATATCTCTTATAACAAAATGAAATAATCCAACTTCTTTTGAGGAATATAGAGTTATATCATAGGAGTAATTTGGAATTTTATTAGGTAAGTATAACAACCCCAAGTTAAATTTCCATGTAAATAAATGGATATTATAAAAAAAAAATCAAACCAAGGTCATGGGACATGTATTCCAAGCTGAATGAGGGGAACAAAATTAGATTAGGATCCACTTCTGGTTAGTTATTTAGTGGCTATGGAAATTGGCTTTGGCAAGAGGCAAAAGGAAATAATGGAAAATTAATTATTATAGGTGAGCAAGGACATGAGTCAAAAATGCAAAAGAAATAAAGGAAAATGAAAGAAATTCTCTTTCACCAAGTGGGGAAGAGGATGAGACAAAGAAAGGATAAAAATAGTAAAAGAATATGCATGCAAGGAAAAATGAAGGAAAAGGAAAAAGGAAAGAAAAAAAATTGGAGAGAGAAAATTCTAGCATTCTTTTTGGGAAAAAGAGAGGAAAAATAGAGGGAAGTTGCAACACTTGAGCACAAGGAACACAAGTAAGACACAAGGCGAGACAAGCAAGGAAAGAAAGTAGTGCAAGAGGAATTCGAGTGGAAAGCCAAGAAGAATATTTGGAACAACAACTTGCAAGGGCAAAGAAGAACAAAGAAAAGATCAGCCAACGGGAGGATTTTTGCATGTAACAATGTGCATGTTTGATTATCTTGTTGGGATTTGAATGCATGGTTCATGCATTAGTTTGTTGGTCATTTTTGTTGCCATTGGCATGGATATTTTCCTAGATTGGAAATCATGTACAACCTTTCCTTATGCCATTTCCCGGGTATCCGTGATATAGTGTGTCCCTTGTTTAGTTGAGATTTGGATGCTAGTAGATTTTGGATCCTGGTTAAGGTGGTCTCAGGAAAATCCCAAAGGTTGAGGGTGGATATGGTTTTCTCTGGGTGAGCCCTTGATAGGTGGGTGTAGTTAGGAAAAATCCTCTGGGTATGGTGAAGAAATTTTGAGGCATCTAAGCTTGTATTGGTTTTGGTGATTTCTGGACTTGCTACTAGGTGAAATCACTATGGCTTGAGGGTGGAGGTGGTCTTCCTATGGATTCCCAGTTTGGTTATGTTTTGGTTTATCCCATGTAATCCAAAATTCAAGCTTGGAATATGGCATGGGGGTGATTGGGTTGGAAGAAAGGATTGGTCGAACCCATCCTATGGTTGGGTGGAACGTGGAAGTCCTTGACTTGGTTGGTACTATGCATATGTTAATATGTGTTATTATTTAATGAGAATCAAGGAGCACAAGTTTTGGTTTAATGTGTTGATTATGTGACTAGTTTGTCGTGGCTTCATTACTAGTTAAGTGTATGTTACATGCATAATGTAATTATTATTATATGAAGTGCTTTTATTATTGATTTTTTTCATGGTTTTGCGGGTTCTTGGATAATTCATATGAATGCATGAGCTAATATGTGTTTTATTGCAGCTAGTATGAGAGGGAAATACGCCTTCTTGATGAACATTTGATGAAACCAATGTAAAAAATGAACAAACTATGCATTCATGACCTGTAGGTACCATAGTCACAAAGTGTTTGTATAAATAACTAACATGTGTTGGGAAAACATGAGCTAGAACAAGCCTAAGAACAAAGCATGAAGACTTATACATCACATTGACAGAGTTCTGGAAAATTCTGGGCAGTTGGTTTGACTTTTGGCCTTAAATATTTTGGAAAAATTCTGTGGTCGCACTGTCTGAACGAAGAAATATTGGCCATGGCCACACTGAGGATGGGTTATCTATGTGGTTGGAGGCCTCTTGTCGCACAAACAGGCCTGTATCCCTGCGATTTTTCTATAAGTTAGGTCAAATATTAGTTTAGGCTCATGCAAAGTGATTTCTAGGAAATTTTAGGTTGTCGGAAGTGTGATCATGTGTCTTCGAGTGCCTTTATTAATTCTGGACAAGTGGACCCCATTTCCATAACTGAACCTTGGAATTTGGGTCATACATAGTAAATTTTAGCTCGTATTTATCCTGGTAAGTATGTAAAAGTGGGTAAATGTAGGGTGGGGTGTTATAGAGTGGTATCAGAGCATGTTCACAGCACTGGACCTCAGGGTAAGTGCAGATGGTTATGCAGATCTATATGTTTATCATGTATGCATGTCAATTGTTTTATTGTTATATCCATGTACATGATGTTGTTACAATTTTGGTGTCATTATCTTGATTCTTGCATGAAATGACATGCTCTTGATATTATTATGTATCGTGTTAATCTAGGTTGACTTGTGAAAATGCAATAGCCTCACCAGAAATAAGTTGAGGTACTGCTTTGATTATGTTTTTTTTTGGTTTATCTAACAATGGAATGTTGCAGGAAAGTATAAGGCCAAGAGATGAAGAGTAGAGTGGTTGAGTACAAATCATATGACTCCCTACACTGGCCAAAAGATAAATCAATGGAATGGGGGAATCCAGTTGAGCAACAGGGAGAGGGAGACTCTCCTGATCTAATAGACACATTAAAAAGTTTGAGGGAAGGTATCAAAAGTTGAAAAGTTGATAATGAATGGTTGGTTGAAGCCCAAGAAAGGCTTGCAAAAGCTCAAGAAAAGCAAGTTGAGGATAATGTAGTTATTCTTCAAAGCCTTTTAGATTTACAGAAACATGAATAGCTGGGGACCAATCATGGAGACAGACAAGAAGGAAAATCTAATGGGGTAGATGGAAGCCAGTCTCTGAAAAGGAATAAGATGGATCATGATGATACAATAAAGAGTGGTAGATCGTATAGTACACCTGAGAAGAGGGCTAGTATGCATGGATTTTATTCTAGCTCTACTTCTAGGAGACATCACCGCCAGGATCATCATAAGAGGAGTGGGGAGGAGTATTTTCCAGAGGAACTCAAGAAAGTCAAGCCTCCTAATTTTGATGGTGAAATGACAAAATCATAAGATGTAGAAGCATGGTTTCTTGGAATGAGGAATTTTTTTAGACTTCACGATTACTCAGAGAATGTGAAATCCAAGGTAGCTACTTTGAGTCTCAAAGGAAAAACATATACCTGGTGGGAAGATGTCGAGAATGTCAGGTGCATAATGGAAGAGAAGATGACTTGGGAAGATTTGGAAGGCTCTTTAGAAATAAGTACCTATTTGATAGGTATTATGATGGAAAGGGCAAGGAATTCTATGAGCTCAGGATGGGTTCCATGTCAGATGAAGAATATACAACAATATTTATAAAGCTACTAAGATATGTGCCATATCTCAAGGATGAGAAAGAAAAGATCCAATGGTTCATTAATGGATTGCCATTATCATTCAAAGACTAGATTGAGTTTGATGAGCCTTAGTAATTAGAGGAATGCATCAAAAAATTGAAGCATTACTATGAACATTCAAAGCGTAAGCCTGAGTTCAAGCGTGACTGGAAGGGTAGTGATAAGACTAAAGGAAAATGGCCCAAGAAGTAGGGAATATCTCAGGATGCAAGTGAGAAGGATAATATGGCTCCTCATAAGAAGTTAAATGCAGTCGAGAAAGGACGCGGGTCTCAGCCTGTGGAGTAACAGAATAAAGGCAGTGGCAGAGAACCATTGAAGTGTTGGACTTTTGGCGGAGACCATTGCAAGAAGGATTGTCCATCTTATTAGGGTGCTAGAACTCATATTTATAGTGCTAAGGAGGCACAAACAGTTTGGTATGTAGCTCAGATAATTCCCCATATCTATGCAATAGTTGATAACAGGCAGGTAGACCACCAGACATCCATCATCGAGATGGAAGATAAGCTTTGTGATCTTTTTTATTTTTATTTTTATTTTATTATTATTATTGTTATTATTTATTTATTTATTTTATTTTTATTTTTATATTGATTCCTGAACTGGTGGATTAATGTCGTTTGGATAAGGACGTACATGTATAATATTGGTTGGTGCAATTGGCTAAAAGGACCAAGAGAAGAGTTCATCGTTGGGTGAAGTCTTGTGCATTTGAGCTTAATGGCATGCCTACATCAACAAAACTAAATTTGCATCCTTTGGGTATATATAGTATGTTATTGGGCATGGATTTATTGTTTATTCACAAGACGAAGGTAGATTTCTATGGGAAGGTCATTGAGTTCCTGGATGAGACTGGAGAAAAGAGAGTCTTGCATGGGAAGCATAAGCCTACATTAGTAAGGATGGTTACAACCATGCAAACTAAGCGTAGTTGTAGAAAATGATGTTTATTGTTTGAAATACATATTTCTAGAGACAAAGGGTTGGATGATGAGGATGGTGAGTCCTGAGGAGGTATCCTACCTTACAAAAATTTCAAGATGTGTTCCCTGCAAATATTACAAAGTTGCCTCCTCATAGGGAGGTGGATTTCTCTATTGAGTTGATACCTGGAGCAACACCAACATCCAAGGTACCATAAAAGATGAGAACTACCGAGTTGGTGGAATTGAAGTTGCAGCTTAAATATATTCTTGATAAGTGATACATAAGGCCAAGTGTATCTCCCTGGGGAACACCAATGTTGTTTGTAAATAAGAAGGAAAATTGTAATATTCCCAATTTTCCATCAGTTCATTGGAATATTAGAGTTCCTACTTTTCTTGCTTAGCAAGTAAATAAAATGGTGGAGGGACCAATAAACCCCATAGATGAAAAAATCCACTTTTGTTGTGTGAATGTGGGTTAGTTAGATAATGGATTGGCATTATGGAGTAGTGGAGCAACTTATTAATGGAGGAAGAGTGGAAATCATGGAGAATAATGAGGAAGATGATGGAGATAGTGGAGGAGTAAAAGTAAAATCATAGAGCATTAATGATGCAGTGATGGAGGAAGTGGTGCATTAAATGCACGCATGATGGAGAGAGTAGAGATTAATTGCAGAGATCATGGAGATCATGGAGATCATGGAGAGACAACATAGTCTTCATGGAGACTAGTGGCCACATGTGAAATGCAGTTATGAGGTGGGCCAAGGCTAGGGAAGTCTCACAACCATATAAGGAAGATGAGGGTAGCAAAGCAAATTAGTCTAGAATTTTATATTGTATTGTCGTTTGACATTCTTTGCACGCTTCAACTTTTTAGCTAAGTCTGCTGTGTTGTTTAGCACACGGGTGTTCCCGAGTGGGAATCCCACCCTTACCCATGGGGGACTTCGAGTGCCTACTTTGGGAAGGTTATTTTGAGCATCTATTCATCATCTGAAATTGGTGCCACATTCAACCTCTCTCTTCTGCATATACAAATTCATGAATTACGCATTCCTGTCCTAGGGTTTGAGAGGAGGAAGGTAGTTTCTAGCATTTCAGCTAGGAAATTGGTGGAGGATTCATCCTTTCACCTTTAGCTTCCATTTCAGGCTTCCAGGAGAAGCATTTTCATATCCATCACTAGGCCATCATATTACACCTCCATGTAGCAACAGTTCCTTCTGGAATTGCGCAGTCTAGCCAGGAAGATCTAAGGGAGGAAGGAAGTTCCATGTATTTCAGCTTGGAATCCTGTGAGGGATCTTTCCCTCACGTTGGAGAGATAATTTACATGATATGTGAGCATTATTTCATCATCCAATAGTAGGCTACAAATCTAGGCTCCTTGACAACGCAATCTAGTCCAGCAGTTGTGCAGTTTGCAGCTACAACTTACACAAAGAAAGGAGGAGCTAGATCTCAAGCTTCTAGCTTGTAGATCAGAAGAAGGGATCAAACCTTTAGTTAGTGATATGAGTGGGTGCTATTGTATTTTATAGATAATTATTTCAGCCCCATATCAACATTTTTCTCTAGGGAGTGCGTAACTCAGCCAACAGGGGTGCAGCGGGCCACCTAAAAAGGGCCGAAAATCCAAAGTTAAAATCTGACCAAACCATTTCTGGGTTTTTCTAGGTTTTTTTGAGTAGAGTCAGTGGTTAAAATACCAGATATTTTTGAGCACTCTAGCAACCTCCCGCACATGGTTCTTATTCATAGTAGCAGTAGTTTCCAGCAGTAGCAGCAGTAACAACACAACATTTCTAGTGCTAGTTTTCTTTAGTGTATTTCAACTAACTTGTGGCTTGAGTGCATTCCTTTTGGAGCACTGTGTACTTACCTTGCTATTGATCCTTAATGATATGTTTCAAATATTTTTTGCCCATATGTATGATGTTCTAATGTATTCCAACATTTTTCTAGCTCTACATGTTTAATTCTTATTTTACTATAGTTGGAATTGTTCATATGTTCTATATTCCCATCTTTTCCATTTTGGAATATTCCAGTGGTATCAGAACATGATCTTTGGCTAAGCTTGTGGGAATTTCATGACATCAGAGCCATAAGAAGAAGAAGCAGAAAAAGAAGAAGTCTTCATTGGCGGAAGGATTAAGTTTTGCCACACTTCTCTTTAGATCTATGCAGGATCTATCCACAGAGACTAAAGAAATGAGAAGGGGAAGGCAAAGAGAAACCTCAAGGGGGTTTCAAAATGAGGAAGGTCCAAGCACTTCCTATCAGCATCATAAACAATCGACAATGCAAAGAGCTCCACAACACTTTTCTATGTCCACTTTCCTTGCAGAATGAGATGAATGGCATGGAGATGGGGGATACTTATAGCATGAGACTCTGAGTAATGATCTTGTAGAGTAAAAATCTAAATCAAAAGCGCTCAAGGAGAATATAAATCTCCAACAGTTCTTTCAGATCAAAGAGAACTGGAGAATCCACAACAATAATAGAAGAAAAGGGCACATATAGAATAGATTTTTCCTGCCTACATTTGATGGGTCATCCACAAGCACAGTGAAATCTTGGATGAAGGAGTTATATGATTTCTTCCAGCTACACCCAATAGCGGAAAGAGAGGCTATATATATTGTAGCGCTGCACCTTGAGGGTGAAGCAAAGGATTGGTGGTTCAACCATATGAAACATGCAAGAGTGACTGCTTATGAAAACTTCACTCAAAGGGTGATATAGAAGTTTGATAGAAGAAAACCAGAGACAATTTCCATAGAGACATTTCCCATCATTGATGAGAAAGTAAATGAGGAGCAAAAGGAAGATGTCATCATTATCACTCCGGAAAAGGAGCAACCACCACCACCAAAAACTGCAAAAGTACTTGCATCAGGAGGAGGAGCACTTGCATCTTTTCAAGATGGTATTGAGTTCCTGACATCGGGAGTCCCATGCATGATTCAGGAGATGGATGAGGAGGAAGAGGTAGATACCAGCACTGGTACAGTAGAAGAGGAGCAACCATCATCATTACCAGTAGTTGGAGAAGCCATTGCACCAGTTGGAGGAACTCTTGTAGTTGTGCAAGATGTTCCGAATATTCAGCTGATCCAAGGTTTGCAAAATTTTCCATCCCATCTTATTTCAGTACCTCAGCTTGAGATTTGTGGGGACATGCCATCAGGGCAATTGCATAACCAAGGATTAGAGCACCTTGCTGATTTGGATTATCGCTATGCAGAGGACCCTTAACTTGGACAAGGAGGAGATGTATAGCCATCTTGGTTTTTCATTGTTGAGATGAACATAACACTTTGGGTTGGATTATAGAGTTTTGGAGGATAGGATGAGAATATTCCTAATCAATCCAATGCAGATTTGTGTGTTCAACATTGAGTATCACCATGAGACAACAGATGCACCATCATGGAGATCAACAACGCTGTCATTGGGGAGCAGTGATGATTTGGGGGCCCAACTATTATTGGAACATTCCGACGACCGCTTCACTCATGAAGCATTGGACGGACAAATGATAGTTGGTAGACACCTTATGATGAATAAAAATTTCCATTATCAGGATGAAGGCTTCTTGATAAGCATCTCACAACTCAAAGAGAAGTTTCTACCTACAACATATTAAGAATCCTATGGATTCTACCGGGTCATTGATGAGAGGTTATCATGGAGTAACCTCAAGGAGGATGCACTTCAACATATCATGGAGTGCAAAGATCATCAGATTTTTTAGGATGGTATTCTCCATTGGGTGGATACCAAGTTGGATCATGATGTGAGTCATCACCCATAGTCGAATGGATGGGTGAGGATGATGAGCAAGTGGTTGGTGAGCTACTTGTAGATATATGACACGGGGCAACAAGAAGCATGGTTGCGTTGGTTGCATTTGGGTGAGTATGGTTACTACCCAACATATCACATTTGTATGATCCATGCCTTGTATGTTACTGGTGCGATGCAGAAGTAGGATGCATGGCCGCGCTAGGTTGGCCATCACATGACATATCCTATGTCAATGGATGTGTTATTGTTTGGGACATTGCATGGCACTCACATGATGTGGCAGTAAAGAGCTTGGTTATGTTGGGCTGATGTGACATTCTACATTTCAATCAGTATGTTGTTGCTCCATGGCTTGCATGATGATGTGAGGTGGCAACAAGAGTCATTGTTTCTTTGGTTACTCTTGGGAGAGTATGGGCTGGATTTATTCCATACCTTTCATGATGAGGAGGAGGGATGGCAACATGAGGCCTTACTGCATTAGCTTCTGTTAGGAGAGTATGTCCACCATACTTGGTATGATGAGGGGGTGGTATGGCAACGAGAGGCATTGCTGCAGTGGCTGTTATTGAGAGAGTATGGTTCGACATTTCACATGTCAACCCATATGTCTCTATTTCCTATTTTTCACAGTGTTGAGATGATGCTTGGAGCAAGCAAGGCCAACAGGGCCAATGATGGGAGCATGGAGAGGTACATCATACTCCATGTAGCATGGGTTGGAGAGATAGTTCATGAGTTGGGACTTTCCTTTGGGGGGAGGAACCACTTCACTTCATATGACTCATGCAGAGGAGAGGATCTGGAACAACATATGGTTGCCACTTGGAGGTTCATTGGTGAGGAGAGGCATCTAGCTATACAATTGGAAGCCATTCTAGACATTCTAGAGAGGAAGCTATGGAGCTGGGCATTCACTACACATTGGAACAGATGGGGAGACCTTCCATATGAGGATGCCATTTGGAGGGAGAGGTATTGTTGTAGCATTCACTTTTGTAGTTGCTTGAGGACAAGAAACATTTTGGTGGGGAGGACTATAATATACCTAATTTTCCATTAGTTAATTGGAATATTAAAGTTCTTAATTTTCTTGCTTAGTAAGTAAATAAAAGGGTGGAGAGACCCATAAACCCCATAGATGAATAAAATCCACTTTTTTTGTGTGAATGTGGGTTAGTTAGATAATGGATCAACATTATGGAGTGGTGGAGGAACTTATTAATGGAGGAAGAGTGGAGATCATGGAGAATATTGAGGAAGATGATGGAGATAGTGGAAGAGTAAAAGTAAAATCACAGAGCATTGATGATGTAGTGATGGAGGAAGTGGTGCATTAAATGCACACATGATGGAGAGAGTGGAGATTAATTGCAAAGATCATGAAGATCATGGAGAGAAAGCGCAATCTTCATGGAGACTAGTGGCCACATGTGCAGCGCAGTTATGAGGTGGGCCAAGACTAGGGAAGGATCACAACCATATAAGGAAGATGAGGGCAGTAAAGCAAATCAGTCTGGAATTTGAAATTGTGTTTTCGTTTGACATTCTTTGCACGCTTCAGCTGTTTAGCTAACTTTGCTGTGTTGTTTAGCACATAGGTGTTCCCGAGAGAGAATCCCACCGTTACCCATGAGGGACTTCGAGTGCCTACTACGGGAAGGTTATTTTGAGCAGCTATTCATCATCCAGCATTGGTGCCACATTCAACCCCTCTCTTCTGCATATACAGCTTCAGGAATTACTCATCCCTGTCTTAGGGTTTGAGAGGAGGAAGGTAGTTTCTAGCATTTTAGCTAGGAAACTGGTGGAGGATTCATATTTTCACCTTGAGCTTCCGTTTCAGTCTTCCAGGAGCAACATTGTGATATCCGGCATCAGGCCATCATATTACACCTCCATGCAGCAACAGTTTCTTCAGGAATTGCGCAGTCCAGCCAGGTAGATCTAAGGGAGGAAGGAAGTTCCAAGTATTTCAGCTTGGAATCCCGTGAGGGGCCTTTCCCTCACTTTGGAGAGATCATTTACATGATTTGTGAGAATTATTTCATCATCCAACAATAGGCTATATCTCCAGCCTCCTTGACAGCGCAGTCTAGTCCAGCAGTTGTGCAGTTTGCAGCTGCAACTTGAGGAGAGAAACAAGGAACTAGATCTCAAGCTTCTAGCTTGGAGATTAGGAGAAGGGATCAACCCTTCAGTTAGTGAGCTGAGTGGGTGCTATTGTAGCTGATAGATCATTCTTTCAACCCCATATCAATAGTTGTCTCTAGGGAGTGCGTAACTCATCCAACATGGGTGCAATGTGCCACCCAAAAAGGGCCAAAAATCCAAAGTTAAGATCTAGCCAAACCATTCTGGGGTTTTCTGGGTTTTTTGAATAGAGTTTGTGGTTAAAATCCCAGATCTTTCTGAGCACTCTAGCAGCCTCCCGCACATGGTTCTTTTTCACAGTAGCAATAGTTTCCAGCAACAACAACTGTAACATCACAACATTTCCAATGCTAGTTTTCTTTAGTGTATTTCAACCATCTTGTGGCTTGAGTGCATTCCTTTTGGAGCACTATGTACTTACCTTGCTATTGATCCTTAATGATATGGTTCAACTATTCTGCCCAAGTGTATGATGTTTTTGTGTATTCTGGCATTTTTCCAGTTCTACATGTCTAATTCTTATTTTAATGTAGTTGTAATTGTGCATATGTTCTATATTCTTGTCTTTTCCATTTTGGAATATTACAACAATACTCTTATATTATGCATTGATTACAATCAGCTGAACAAGGTGACCATCAAGAACATGTATCCATTTCCTCAGATTGATGGTTTGTTTGATCAACTGAAGGGAGCTGCAATATTCTCAAATATTTATCTAAGATCAGGATATCATCAGGTGCACATCAAAGAAGAAGACATCCATAAGATTGAATTTCACACAAGGTATGGGAACTATGAGTTTGTGGTGGTTCCATTTGGTCTTACCAATGCTCCGACCACCTTAATGTGTATGATAAACAATGTGTTCCACCCTTGTCTGGATAAGCTTGAGATAGTATTTCTTGATGATATATTGGTATATTCAAAAAATGAGGAAGAGCATGTAGAACATCTAGTAGCAGTGTTGAGATTGCTGAGAGAGCATAAGTTGTATTCCACGCTCAGCAAGTATAGATTATTCCAGTCTTAGATTCATTACTTGGGACATATTGTTTCCAAGAAGGAGATAACAGTGGATCCATAAAATATTAAGGCTATCATGGAGTGGCCAACTTCAAAGAATGTGAATGCAGTCAGATCATTCATGGGACTAGCAGGTTATTACATGAGGTTAATCAATAACTTATCTAGGATTGGTTATCCTATCACATATTTGAAGCAAAAACAAAATAAGTTTGAATGGACTACTGAGTGTGAAACCAAATTTGATTATTTGAATTTATTGTTGACCAATGCTCTAGTTTTGAGGATTGCAGATCGTGATTATAAGGATTTTGTGGTTTGTACAGATGCCTACAAGGAAGGAATTGGTGGATTCTTGATGCAGGAAGGGCAGGCAGTTTTATATGAATCATGAAAGTTGAATGAGCATGAGAAGAATTATGTGACTCATGATCTTGATTTGGCAGCTACCATTCATGCACTGAAGATGTGGAGAAATTATCCCCTTGGCAGGAAATTCGATTTGACGAGTGATCATATTTGACTGAGGTAATTGTTTGACCAACCCAATTTAAATGCAAGGAAGGCTAGATGGTTGGATACTCTCAGTAAATTTGACTCTCGAATCAGGTACATCAAAGGAAAAGAGAACCGGGTTGCAGATGCACTCAGTAAGAGAGTATAGGTAAATCTTATTTCAATTGTGAGCTCTTATGGGACAAATTTAAGAGAGCGGATCTTGCATGTAGGGCAACATGATGAGAGGAACCAATAGCTGAAGTAGAGATTGCAACAACAAGATGATGGTGATAAGGATGAGGAGCATCACCTATCAGTAGATGGCTTGATTAGATTCAGGAGTAGGATTTATGTGCCTAATAGTAGTGAATTAAAGAAGCTCATTTTGAGATAGTTTCATTTCAATCCATATGCAGGCCATCTGAGATACCATAATAATTTGACAAATATTAAGAAGTTCTACTATTGGCCTAATTTTAAGAAAGAGATGTTTGATTTTATTGCTAAGTGCTTGGACTCTCAATAGGTGAAATTTGAATGGAAGCATTTAGCAACTCTACTGAAGCCTATTCTAATTATGGAATGGAAATGGAGCTTATTTCCTTAGATATCATTAGAGGATTTCCAAGGACATCAAGGCAACATGACTCCATTATGGTTGTGGTTGATAATTTGAGCAAGATAGCTCACTTCATTGCAATAAAGTCTACTAATTCAGCTAGTGAAGTGGCTTAAATACTCATTAAGGAGATAATGAAGTTGCATGGAGTTCCCAAGAGGATATGTTAGATAGAGATGTCAAGTTTACTTACAAGTTTTGGAAGGAATTTTTTGCAGGCTTATCATCCAAAAAAAGATGGGTAGCTAAAGAGAATCATTGAGATCCTTGAGGAAATGTTAAGGATGTAGGTCATGCATCAACAACGGAAGTGGGAAGAGTATCTTCCACTAGTAGAGTTTGCTTATAATAATGGGTATCAAGAATCCTTAAAGATGAGTCGATTTGAGGCTTTCTATGGGAGGAGTTGTAATACTCCTATCAAATAGAGTGATCATTTGAGTAGGCTGTTGATTGGATCTAATATGTTGAAAGAGATGGATCAAGAGATCTTGTTTATCAAAAATAATTTGAAGACATCTCAGGATAGGTAGAAGAGCTATGTGGATCAACATAGAGTATTCAAGGAGTTTATGGTTAGAGAGAATGTGTACTTGCGTATCAAGCCTAAGAAGAGCTCCTTGAATATTGGATCATGTGCCAAGTTGACACCTCATTATTTTGGACCCTTTAAAATCCTTGAAAGGGTTAGACCCATGGCATATAGACTTGCATTGCATCCATTAGTGAAAATCCATGATTTTTTTCATGTTTCTCTGCTTAAAAGATATGTATAGGATGTTGATCATGTTATTAGTTGGCCAATATTACAGGTGGAACTAGAAGGAGAGTTCCAGTTAGAGCCTCAATTCATCATGCAACAAAGGGATATCATGCTCTAGAACCAAGCAATAGAGGAAGTTATGTGAAAATTTCTGAATGTTACACTTATGCAGAAATCTACTGTTAGATATGGTTATGCTCCTCCTACTTAATTAAGTTATTAACTGGAAATTTCAGATTAATATCAAAGAAAAACACATAATATACTTTCACCAATTCAGATCTAGAAAAAGCATATGCACACATAGACAAAGTGACACAGTGATTTTCTGCACAAATAGTCTCCGGAAAAACCCAATGCGGGAAAACCGGTTTGTTGGTTGCTGGAGGTTTTTATTATTAATATTTTTCTGAATATAACAAATCTGGGTTCTAGATTTGGAAAACCCGATAGAGATAAAATATATTTGCAACTCACTGGCTGTTTTGAAGCCAAAATAATGACCGATCCACACCCTCAAACGGGATTTACAGAACTCAGCCAAAATTAGGCCCTAGAAACCTCAACACTTCCCGTGAAGCCCCTACATCCCTCAGTGCTGGCTTGGAAAGGGCTACGTTACCCTAGACTGGGTGACGCAGTCCCTACACTACCCCTTAGGGTCTCTGCGTAACCCCTGAGGGTTTCCAGCTGAATTACGCTACCCTGGGAGGGACTGCACAACACCTGCGTAGCTGAAGCTGCCCCTACGCTGTGCAGCTATTGCCCTCTCTTCCTCTGCGTCTCCTACTTATTTGCGCTGCCTCTCTGAGCTGATATCTGTCTCTTGCTGGTTCTAGACATTGGGATCAGATCATCCCGTTTGTCTAACGTCCCCTCTTTGCAGCTGAAACAGTTCTGAGAATTCTTAGCAAACCCGCCCTAGAATCTGAGCTTAGCTTCAGTTCTCTACCTCTATGTGTCTTTACAAGTGACCCCAAGCCTTTCCTTTATAGTTTTCTTATTGGGAAACCAACGGCCATGATCAGATCTTGAATCAATGGCTAAGATGAAAATAAAGCTTGATCTGTGTCACTTAAGACAATTTCATCACATGTTTAATTTAATTAACTTTAATTGTTTCATTTTCCTAAGTTTAGACTTAGGAAATACATTAAAATAATTAATTAATTAAACATTTCCCAAATCATATGAAATTTCCCAAATCCCTTTCTGGGTATTGTATATCAAGTGTACTCTAGTCCATCCACAAAATGTGGGAGTTAGAGCACAACTGATGCTACCCAAAATACACAAAATCTCAACACTCCCTCTTAGCATTAAGAGTGTGCTCTAGCAATACATCACACCATGCATTACAAGATTTTGGGCACTGGTTTATGTGCTGCTGATGCTTGGCCTATTGCCACTCAACTCTGCACTACTGTTGCAATTCTGTACTGCTGCCCATGACGCTGCCACTACCACTGCAACTCCCTCTTAATTTGCTACATCTATGTTGCTCATAGCACTACCATTGCTGATCTACTGCATTGCAACTTCAATTGTTGAGAGAAACAACTGAATCTCCTGCCTAATCTTTGACAGACAAGTCAGTTGGGCTGAATCCTCATCACTTAAGCTCCATAGGGTTCTGATATGTGCTGACATCTGAAGGATGATGCACAACAACATCTCTGCACTGCGTAAGCAAAATCCCTCTATACTGCTGAAGTCACATCAACCCCTTGCGCTGAAATCCATCATGTTGCTGTTGTGTTGCGCTGTCCTCCTAAAGCCTCCACATTGCTGCAACTCTGCTTTGTGCTGCAGAAATCACATCAGCCCCCACACTGCTGCTGCCTCTACACTGATGCTACATCTACACTGCGATGCTCCTTCCAGCCTTTAGATCTGCCTCTGCTTCATCCGTGATCTATGCACCCACTGGTCCACTTCTCCCATTACTATCTTAAATCTCCCTTAGCTCGGATGTGATCCAAGAAATGAGCTACTCAAGGATCCCGCCACTCATTCGGTAGCTCCTCTACAGATCCATGTCACCCCACTTTCGTAGTTCATGAGCGCTCATGGCTGCATCATCTTTCGACCCATTATCTGCCACAATAGCCTTGGAAGAAGAAGCTTCCTTGTCATTTTTATTCTGAGGACAATAGCTGGAAAAATGTCCTAATTCACCACACTGGAAGCACTTGATCTTTGACAGAACCTTCTTCTTCTTTCCCTGCTACCTCTTTGATGCCAAGGCTGCGTCTTCTTCATCTTCCTTCTTCACTTTTCTCAATCCAGAGCTGTACTTCTTCTTGGTGATTCTACAGAGTTCTTCTTGATGCAGAATTTCCCACAAGATGTCCCAATATGGGAGGTTTTCTTTCCCCAAGATACTTTTTACAAAGGTTTCCCACTCATCTGTGACTGCATTGAGAGCAGTCCTGACCATCACATCATCTTCCACTTTAGCACCCATTGTAGTCAACTGATCTTTGATTGATTGCAATATGAAGAGGAAATGTTCCATGTCTTCTCCCGTGGTCATCATGAATGACCTCATCTGAGTCTCCAACAACATCTTCCTTTAGACAAACTTTCCCTCATATAGGGAAGTTAAGGCCTTCCACATCTCATTAGTTGTCTTCTTTTTAGCTATGTGTGGGACAATATGGTCCTTAATTCCATCCATGATCAGCTGCTCGGCATGCCCAACAGCTTCATTATGCTTCCTTAGGAGATTTTCCTCAGTCGGTGTGGCCAGAGTTTGCTCTGCATGGTCTCTTAGATGATATGCCTCTAGGACTATCATGATCCTAGCATTCCAAACTGAGAAGTTGGAAAGTCCATCCAATCTGTCCCGATCACGCAGTCCATGAGGAGCCATCTGCTTAGAAATGTGTCGGAGCTTCCCTTTCTCTTTGCTAGAGAACTGTATCTAAGGCCCTTGGTGAAACATGCACCTTTTGCTCCCTCTGGCAACTGATTTCCCTTCTTGGAAATCTGCGAAATCAACAATGATTCAACTCTCTTTGACCCTCAGATCAATCTGCAAGTTTCTTTGGCTAGAAACTCTCTGAGAAGATGATATCCTCCTGCTATTTTTCATTAGTGCTTAGGCTAAAAATATGAAAACTTAAAAATTTTAACCCAACCAAAACCTTCTGAATTTCTGTAGCTCTGCTTCAGGCTCTTCTGGATCTGACAGTTCAAATCTGCATCACACTATCTGGCTTTTGTCAATCCTAGCACTTCCTCTACGCTGCCTCTGTGCAGTAAGTGCATGGGCCTACTGGGAGACAATGTTAGACCATGTCACCATGCCCTATGTGTAACTTTTCCTCTCTGAAAATTGCGTTGTCCCTTCAGATTTGCTCTTATGCTGCTCTTCCTGCTGCTTTAGGCAACAAGAATATTCAGTCTCCTACTGGTGAACCTCCTTGATCTAGGTGGATATTGGTGGCCACCCGCCTATTCCACTTGGGGCCCACAATTGTGTCTTTCAGTTTTTCAGTTTCAGCACAACTTACTATTTTTAGCAATTTTTCGGTTCTTGAACTTCCAGAGCTGTTTTGAGGCCCTAAATGACGTTTTTTTGGGAAAACCGCGAGCAACATCGGTCCATGGACCTATGTTGCTCACCCGAAATTTGTATTCCTCGGATAGATATTTCTAGCGAGGTATGGTTCTCGTTAAACAGAGATCGTATGCCAAAGTTACGTCCCCGGGAAGTTGAAACACCAATTTACCCAAACGGGGCCCATAGTTTTGGCGCTTCATCTCCTAGGGTTAGGGTTTTGGATGTTTAGGGTTTTCCATTGTTTCTAAATAATAAATAGGCACTCGAGCATCATTATAACTCAGTTCAGAGGCCTGTAGCCGCCACATCTCTTCTCAGAGATAAGCTACTAGCGCCCTAGCTAGTTTATTTCCATTATGTCTATAAGCAAATTTCAGTTCTTTGATTTTAATGAAATGAAGTGTTATTTCTGCTGCATCTTTGTATTTATGGTTATATGTGTATTCTGTTGCGTTCCTGCATAAATATGAATCAGTGGTATCAGAGCGGTTTGCTTTTTCTCGATCCTTCTTTGCATGTCCCCAACGAGGTCGGGGTATAAGGAGTTAGGGCTCGATCTGGTAGAACCTTTGCAAGATCAGCCTCGCAAACCCCAAAAAACGCCCATGGGGCACGAAAAGAAAGATGAGAGAGTAGGATATCCTATCAAAATATTGCTCGAGGAGGCCCTCGAAAAACAAAGGAACGCGATGATGGATAACTTTTCCCAGATCCTTCAACGACTGCCCACCGGCGGCGCATTTGCATCCAACAGCCACTCTGGAGGCGCGAATCCCTTTAAGGTACAGGTAAACTTTGACATTCCCATATTTGAGGTTAAAACCGTAGATAGATGGTTGAATCTATTAAAAGGATATTTCTCGGTTCATGACTTTTCTGGCAGGGAGAAGATTATTTTTTCACTCCTCAAAGCTACCCCCCATGTCAAGGACTAGTGGGAAACCTACTGTGAGAAAAAGGATGAGAGAGAACCCTATCTATTCTCAGCCGTACCCACTTGGAATTCTTTCCGAGATGCCATCAAGGAACAATACTATCTCGTGGGGAGCTATGAGGACATGTACATACAATGGACCACGTTGTGGCAACAAAGGGATCAAGATTTTCATGAGATGACAAATCTGTTTCATATCCTGCACAAAAATTTGGGTATCAAATATTCAGAGAAACATTTGTTGAGTTTGCAACAAGATGATGAGCTTAGTGAAAAGAGTCGCCTTCACTAAGTGGGCCCGCAGGCTATTTTTGGTGCAAGTCTCTTTTTAGACTATGTCTATTTTTAGACATGTCGATCATATTCTATGAGTTGCAGAATGCTATTTGTGGATGGTTGGTCAAGTTGCAAAAATAGATGGACTTCTATTTTTAGACATATTGGGCAGAATCTATTTTTAGATTGCTAGTCTAAAAATAGATATGTCGAATATTATTAGCTCTTAATAATATTTGGACTATAAACATTATCTTATTCTCTTGGAGCACTTCAGTTAAGTGCACAGATGTGGCACAGGAGCTGACAGAAGGAATTACGCTATTCCCGAGGGTTAAGTGGAGCTATTGCATGGATACTTCAGTTAGAACTCATGTGACAGAGTTTGGTGGAGTTATTGAGGTAGTTGATGGAGTTGTGTTCAGTTTAACCGAGTTAAACATAGTTGAGCTAGTTGTATCTAGTCTAACTGATTGATACACTAGTGAGAGTGGTGTGAATTAATTATTAATTAATTCACTAATTATTAAATCATTAATCAACTAAAGAATACATCAGTTAACTACAGTGCATGGACAGTTTCAGTGGAGACCATTGGAGAGGTAGGTGAAAGAGCAGTGTGACTATAGTGTTGCATGATTTGCAACACACAGTGGTTGGAGATGCCAATGAGGATTGCGTGGTCAATATAGGATGGATTTGAGTTCATTATGAGCCATTCTTCAGTAGTGATTGCATAGTAGAGGCAAGCTAAAGGCTGGCAAAGATCGGTGCATGGATTTGCAAGATCAGGGCCTGATTAGTGTGTAGCAATTGGAGATTGTACTGAGAGCTTGTGAGGAGATTTGTATGATGATTGTTACATGATCTCTATGACATATAATATACAGATAGTTGGGGGTTTTCAGCTTTAAGCTTTCCCATAAATTACTGTGTTCATATGTGTGAATTTTTATGGTTTTAATGTGTGCATGCAATTGATTTTATTTCCGTAATTAATGATCAATGGTAGAAGAGATTCTGTATTGTGCATGAAGTCAAATAGTGTGTGATCAGGAGAATCTTGGATGTATAACATATCAGTTATATAATTTCTACAACATTTGGTGCTAAAGTATCATAGTTGTATGCACAGATACATTCAGGAGGAAATGGAGTTCCTCGACATCTCCTCACTTGGTACGACATACCGGTACACTGCCAAGATTGAGCAGAAATTCAAATAGAAGAAGCGAGACTTTGGATCTGCGAATCAAAAGAAAGGGAAAGGTACCCCCAAACTGCAAAAAAATGGACAAAGCCAAGGCATGGCGGCCCAAGACAACCTACCAAAGCCACAAGCAAAGAACAACACCGCAAAGCCAAAGAAGGACATGGGAAAGTGGTGTAAGTTCCATAAGAGCTCCACTCACAACACAAGTGAGTGTCCAAGCAGTCGTTCATGGTGTAGATGAGGGTCAATCGGGGCGTACGTTCGACCAACCGAACGTAACAAGGGGAATGACAAAGGGAAGCAGACACATGTGGAGCCTCATGCCACCGTTTGCCACCGTGGAATATCCGTATGAGGAACCGAAAGATCCAGAGGAGGAGGAACGTCTCTTCCACTCCCAGATGTGGGTAAAGGGATCCCCTGTACAGTTCATTGTCGATAATGGGAGCCAAAAGAACTTCATTTCAGAAGACGTCGTGAAGCAGTTGGGATTGTCGACCACAACCCACCCACATCCATACACCATCGATGGCTTCACCAAGGACAGGATCTCCACGTCAACCATGAATGTTGCCTTCCCTATAGCATCAAGCCCTTCACAGAAGAGGTATTATGTGACATTGCTCCTCTTGATGTTTCTGATGTATTATTAAGCCAACCATACTTGTGGAAGCGACATGCTATGTATGAGTCTCGGCCTCATGTTGTTATTGTTACTTTGGGAAATAAGTTGTACAAGATACCCGCAGGTACCACCGCCTCCCACTATCTCTATGGTTACCGCAAAACAATGCGCAAGCTCATTTCCCCAAACCAGGAAATTTTTTCCCGATGATCCACCCCAGGAAAGAAGAAGATCGTGGCCACGACCCCGTACATGGCTCCTCAGAGGACAACAAAAATGGACAAGGTTGTGGAGGAGTATGGGGACATCTTCATCTCACCCACAGGGTGCCTATGCCATCGTTAGGTCAAGCACTCCATCGACTCCGAATTCCCGTGCGCGCCACTACCCAATGGACCGATCTATGTGCGTCGTTATGGAGAATGATGAAATCAAGAGGCAGATTCAAGAGCTACTGCAGAAAGGTCACATCCGGCCAAGTTCATCGCCCTGTGGGAGCCCGATCATGTTGGTACAGAAGAAGGATGGGACTTCGAGACTTTGTATTAACCATCGGGAATTGAACAAGATCACTGTCTGGAATAGGTACCTGCTCCCACGAATTGATGACCTTCTAGACCAACTCAAAAAGAAAAAAATATTTCAGAAAGATTAACTTGAAGTCTGGGTATCACTAGGTACCAATCGAACCCTCAGATGTGTGGAAGACTGCCTTCAAAGCCAAGGAGGGCCTTTTCGAATGGCTCGTCATGGCTTACGGGTTGAAGAATGGTCCTGCAGCCTTCATGAGGATGATGGATGACATCTTGCGTCCATTCACCAACTCATTTGTAGTGGTGTAATTGGATGGTATTATGATCTTCAGCTAGACTTGGGAAGAGCACCTCCACCACATCTGAGAAGTCCTCCAAACACTACAGAAAAAAAATTTGTGTGCCAATTTGGAGAAGTGCACTTTTGGCATGACCCAGGTTCAATATCTGGGATACATTATTGATGAAAGGGGGGTGCATGTGGATCCAGCCAAGATCCAAGTCATTCAGGATTGGCCAGCCCCAACCACTCTAACAGAGCTTTGCAACTTTCTGGGTCTTGATAATTTCTACTGCAAGTTCATGTTGGGATTTTCTCATATCACTTGGCCCTTGAGTCAAGTCACCAAGGGAGGAGCGAAAGAAAAATTATCTTGGTCGGAATCTCAACAGAAGGAGTTTGTAGAATTGAAACATCGCCTCTGTTCTGCCCCAATGCTCACATTACTAGACTTGAAATAACCGTTTGAGATCGAGACAGATGCCTCCAACTATGTTGTTGGGGCAGTTCTTACTCAACATGGGCATCCAGTGGCATATCACAGTGAGACATTATCCGACACAATACACAAGTATCCCACTTACGACAAAGAAATGTATTCCATTGTGCAGGCTTGTCAACAATGGAAGCATTACATTTTTGGGAAGGGGACAATCATCCACACAGACCACCGATCCCTGTAGTTCATACAGACATAAGGGAAGCTGCAGAACGATCACCATCAGAAGTGGTCCACATATTTGCAACAATTTCATTTGAACATCAAGGGTAGCACCAATAATGTTGCAGACTGCCTCAGCCGACCACCGATCGTGGCCATAACCACTATTCTCAACTCTTGTGGGCACAAGACTTCTGATTGGCCACTTCTCTACAAGAGCGATCCATAATTTAGCCACACATACAAGGCACTCTTGGGGGGTATGCAAGTTCCAAATTTTCACCTCCAAGATGCATTGTTATGTCACCTGGGACACCTTTGTGTTCCTTCAAGCGAGCGTGCCAAGATGATATGGGAAGCACACTACAGTCGAGTCGCTGGGAATTTTGTGGTTGAGAAAACAGTGGCAGCACTGTAGAAGTATTTATATTGGCCAAACCTTCGATAGGATGTCAGGAAGTACATCAGATCCTGCATTGCTTATGCCATTGCCAAACTGACTATCAAGAAGCAAGGCCTTTATACTCCACTACCTACCCCTAGTCAACCTTGGGAATACATCTCCATGGATTACATGTCAGGCCTTACTTCTACTAAGCATGGAAACAACTGTGTTTTCGTGGTCGTCGACAGATTCTAGAAGATGGCCATTATGGCAGCCTGCAAGAAGAATATCATAGCAAAATCCACTGCTAAAATCTTCTTTGAATGAGTGTGGGTGCACTTTGGGATCCCACAGTCTATTATATCAGATCGCGATAGTAGGTTCCTCAACACATTTGGTCCAGCCTCTGGTCAATGTTGGACACCAAGCTCGCCAAGTCCACAACTTTCCATCCCCAAACTGATGGTCAGACAATGGTCGTCAACAGGATGATTGTACACATTTTGCGCATGTAAAATTCAAAGCATCCACGCACATGGGATGAGGGCCTCCCCTATGTACAAAAAAATTATAACTAGGCTCTCCATAGCTCAATTAGCCACAGCCCCTTTCAGGGGGGCTTGGGATTCCAGCCACTATGTCCCATTGATGTAGCCATGCCATTTGCGGCTACTCAGGCTGATTCGGCTCATGTCCAGTCTAAAGCTGACAAAGTGAACAACTTCATCAAGCACATTCAACACATACGCCAATAGGTTCATGACATATTGGACAGAGCCAATGCTAAGTACAAGCAACGACATGATCAACATCGGGTGCCACACAACTTCTAGGTGGGCGACAAAGTGTGGCTACATTTGCAGAAGGAGCACCTCACTGGACCCCACTACAAGCTTCGCCTGCTTCGATATGGGTTGCACACCATCACCAAGGATGTATGGAATAATTCCTTCAAGCTCAGTATTCCACCATTCCTTGGTCTGCATCTTGTATTTAATGTATACCACCTTCATCTCTACTTCCCACCTCTACTGGACACCTTCGACATTGCAGAAGAACTCACACCAAAAGAGTTAAACCCAGACTGCATGGAACATGCCACCACGGATTGTATCATGGACATGCAAATCAAGAACACTCGCCAACATAAGATCCAACTGTATTGGGTTGTCAAAGCTGGCCAACTCCTACACCAAGGCAAGTGGTTCACTAGGGACCAAGTTCAACAGAATTTTCCTCATCTCATGGAGGAACTCAACGCAATGGGGACCATTGCTTCCTAAGGGGGGAGGAATGATCCAGGTGGATATTGGTGGCGACCCGTCTATTCCACTTAGGGCCCCACCATTGTCTCTTTCAGTTTTTCAGTTTCAGCACAACTTACTATTTTTAGCAGTTTTTCGGGTCCTGAACTTTTGGAGCTGTTTTGAGGTACTAAACGACATTTTTTTGGGAAAACCGAGAGCAACATGGGTCCATGGATCAATGATGTTGCTCACTCAAAATTTTTAGTCCTCGGATAGATCTTTCTAACGAGGTATGGTTTGCGTCAAACGAAGATCATATGCCAAAGTTACATCCTCGGGAAGTTGAAACACCAATTTACACAAACAGGGCCCATATTTTTGGTGCTTCATCTCCTAGGGTTAGGGTTTTGGATGTTTAGGGTTTTCCATTGTTTCTAAATAATAAATAGGCCCTCAAGCCTAATTGTAACTCTGGTTAAGAGGCCTGTAGCCGCCACATCTCTTCTTAGAGATAAGCTACCAGCGCCCTAACTAGTTTATTTCCATTCCGTCTGTAAGCAAATTTCAGTTCTTTGATATTAATGAAATGAAGTGTTATTTCCGCTGCATCTTTGTATTTATGGTTATATGTGTATTCTGTTGCATTCCTGCATAAATCCGAATCACTCCTAGATCTACAATTGATCTGATACCATGTGAAAATTTCTAAATGTTACACTTATGCAGAAATCTACTGTTAGATCTGGTTATGCTCCTCTTACTTAATTAAGTTATTAACTGAAAATTTTAGATTAATATCGAGGAAAAACACATAACATAATTTCACCAATTCAGATCTAGAAAAAGTACATGCACACATAGACAAAGTGACACAGTGATTTTCTGGACAAATAGTCCCAGGAAAAACCTAATGCAGGAAAACCGGTCTGCTGGATGTTGAAGGGTTTTATTATTAAGAGTTTTCTGAATACAAAAAATCTGGGTTCCAGATCTGGAAAACCCAACAGAGATAAAAGATATCTGCAACTCACTAGCTTTTCTAAAGCCAAAATAATGACTTATCCACACCCTCAAACGAGATTTACATAATTCAGCCAAAATTAGGCCTTAGAAACCCCAACGCTGCCCCTGAAGCCCCTGCGTCCCTCAACGCTGGCTTGGAAAGGGCTGATTTACCCCAGATTGGGTGACACAGTCCCTGCGTTGCCCCTTAGGGTCTTTGCGTAACCCCTGAGGCTTTCCAGCTGAATTACGTTGCCTTGGGAGGGATTGCGCAACACCTGCCTAATTGAAGCTTCCCCTATGCTGCGCAGCTGCTGCCCTCTTTGACTCTGCGTCTCCTACTTCTCAGCACTGCCTCTCTGAGATGATCTATGTCTCTTGCTGATTCCAGACACTAGGATCAAATCATCCTCTTTGTATAAACTCCCCTCTCTGCAGCGAAAACACTTCTGAGAATTCTTAGCAAACCCACCTTAGAATCTCAGCTTAGCTTCAGTGCTCTGCCTTTGTGTCTCTTTACAAGTGACCCCAAGCCCTTCCTCTATAATTTTCTCGTTGGGAAACCAACGACCATGATCAGATCTTGAATCAATGGCTAAGATTAAAAGAAAGCTTGATCCGTGTGACTTAAGACAATTTCATGACATGTTTAATTTAATTAGCTTTAGTTATTTCATTTTCCTAAGTTTAGACTTAGGAAATATATTAAAATAATTAATTAATTAAATATTTCCCAAATCAGATGAAATTTCCCAAATCCTTTTCTGGGTCTTGTAGATCAAGTGTACTCTAGTCCCTCCATAAAATTTGGGAGTTAGAGCACAAATGATGCTACCCCAAACACAAAATCTCAACAAGTTAAAGTGTAATTGAAGTACTTTGGGTTTGAGGAAGCTACATGGGAGATAAATGATTAGATGAGGGAATTATATCCTTCTTTATTTACTAGTTGAAGCAAATGTGCTTATCTGTGTGTTTGTGATTGTAAAAATTGTATCAAGCTATGTTTATAAAGCTCGAATAAGCAATATGTCATGTTTTCAACAATTTTGTCTTGCCATAAGAGTCATAGAACACCGAGGACAATGTTACTACAAGCGGGAGGGGTTTGTAAGAGCCCCAGGTTAAATTTACATGTAGATAAATGGACATTATAAAAGAAAAAATAAAACCAAGATCATGGGAGACATATTCCAAGCTAAATGAGGGGAAAAAAATTACATTAGGATCCCCTTGTGGTTAATTATTTAGTGGCTATGGAAATTGGAATTGGAAAGAGGCAAAAGAAAATAATGGAAAATTAATTATTATAGGTCAACAAAGACATGAGGAAAAAATGCAAAAGAAATAAAGGAAAATGAAAGAAATTCCACTTCAGCAAGTTGGGAAGAGGAAGAGACAAGGAAAGGATAAAAATAGTAAAAGAATATGCATGCAAGGAAAAATGTAGGAAAAAGTAAAAGAAAAGAAAAGAATTTGAGATAGAACATTCTAGCATTCTTTTTGGGAAAAAGAGAGGGAATTTGCAACACTTGAGCACAAGGAACACAAGTAAAACACAAGGAGAGACAAGCAAGGAAATCAAGTAGTGCAAGAGGAATTCAAGTGACAACTAAGAAGAAGGTTTGGATTGCAAGGGCAGAAAAGGATAGAGAAAAGAGCAGCCAGAAGGAGGATTTTTTCAGGTAACAATGTACATGTTTGATTATCTTATTGGGATTTGAATGCATGGTTCATGCATTGGTTTGATGGTAATTTTTGTTGTCATTAGCATGTAGATTTTCCTTGATTGACAGTCATGTATATGCTTTCCTTATGCCATTTCCTAGATAACCTTGATGTAGTGGGTTCCCTGTTTGGTTGAGCTTTGGATGCCAATAGATTTTAGATCCTGGTTAAGGTGGTCTCAGGAAAATACCAAGGGTTGAGGGTGGAGATGGTTTTCTTTGGGTGAGCCCTTGATAGGTGGGCAAAGATAGGAAAAATCCTGTGGGTATGGTGAAGAAATTTTGAGGCATCCAAGCTTGTATTGGTTTTGGTGATTTCTGGACTTGGTGCTAGGTGATATCACTATGGCTTGAGAGAGGAGGTGGTTTTCCTTTGGATTCCTTGTTTGGTTATGTTTTGGTTTATCCCTTGTAATCCCAAATTCAGGCTTGGAATATGGCATGAGGGTGATTAGGTTGGAAGAAAGGATTGGTTCAACCCAATCTATGGTTGGGTGGAATGTGGAAGTACTTGACTTGGTTGGTAATATGCATATGTTAATATGTGTTATTCTTTAATGAGAATCAATGAGCACAATTATTGGTTTAATGTGTTGATTATGTAATTGATTTGTCATGGATTCATTACAGGTTACGTGTATGTTACATGCATAATGTAATTCTTGGTATATGAAGTGATCTTGTTATTTATATATTTTATGGTTTGAGAAGGTCTTGGATAATTTATATGAATGCATGAGATAATCTGTGTTTTATTGCAGCTAGTATGAGAGTGAACCAAGCCTTCTTGATGAACATGTGATGAAACTAATGTAAACAATGAACAAACTATGCATTCATGGCCTACATGTACCATAGTAAAAAATGTTTGTATAAATGACTAAAATGTGTTTGGAAAGCATCATAATAACAAGCCTAAGAGAAAAGCATGAAGGCTTATACATAATATTGATAGAGTTAAGGAAAAGTCTAGGCTGTTATGCTAGCCCTAAAAATTCTGGAAAAGGTTTGTGGTCACACTGTCTGAATGAGGAAATATCAACCATGGCCACACTGAGGATGGGTTATCCGTGCCACTAGAAGCCTCTTGCCACACAAACAAGCCTATATCTATGCGATTGAGTTGTAAGCGAGGTCAAGGATTAGTTCAGGCTTAGGGGAAGTGATAATTAGGAAAATTTAGGATGTTAGAAGTGTGATAATGTGTCTCTGAGTGTTTACAATTAATTCTGGACAAGTAGACCCCTTTTCCATAACTACACCTTGGAAGTTAGGTCATGCATAGTAACTCTCAGCTCATATTTACCCTTGTAAGTATGTAACAATGGGTAGTTATGGGGTGGGGTGTTATAGTAAGTAGATAAATGAAGCCATTAGGGTGGCCTAAGGGGTCTTACAATCCACAAAGACAATTTTTTTTAGCTACAATTGTAGTCAAGATAGATATTTCAAAATCTAAGATAAGGTTATTTGGTTCCACCTATGGTCAATGCTACAAACATACATGTTAAAAATGATAAAATCCAACAATTATAGTCCACTTTGAGGGGGAATGCTCCTTTTACAATGAATACAAATTATAAGACAATATTTGTTGATCCTAATATTAGCTCTTCCTGGTGTATATATATATATATAGACAAAGGGTGCAATTAAAATGAAAGAGTACAATGAAAATTTATAAACGACCTACTAATATAACAAATAAACTAATAATGAATGCTCATTAGGGCCTTGATATAGGCCCCTGTTTTAAAAAATATTTTCCTTCAAAGCTTGTAATTGAACGTGTTTCTTCATGAAGTGCTCATTTTCCCATTTAACTTATTTTAGAGGCATATTCTTCCACTTGATCAAGTAATCCACAATGTTTCTATTGTGAAGAGAAAAGAATAATTATCCATAACTTTTTTTCATTTAATAATGAACTTCACTTCTTCATCTAATTATGGAAGTTATATTTGCATTGAAACAGTTTGTCCTACAACTTTATTTATGTAAGGTACATGAAAAACCCTATGAATGCAAGAAGAAGGAAAATCTAACTCACACACCACTTCTCCAATCTTCTAAATAATCTTGTATGGTCTATAAAATTTTGAAGCTAATTTCTGATTCTTTTCTTGCTTGAGTGTAGGTATCTTATAAGGTTGTAGTCTCATAAATACTTAGTCATCCTCCTCAAATTGAAGTTCACTTTGATGTTTATCTACTTGCTGCTTCATTTTGTGTTGTGCCATTCAAAGGTTTTCCTTAAGAATTGTCAAATTTTATTTAGTATTCTCCGTATGTGACTCTATTACCTATACTTTGGACTTATATTGTAAAAAATATGAGATACAACAAGTAAAATATCCATAAAGAACCTTAAATGGGATCATTTTAGTAGATGTATGATAGGTAGTATTATACTACCATTCTGCTAGAGGAGGTCACTTTATCTTTTAAGATTCATTATCATAGTATTAATGTTGTATATAACTCTCTTAGAAATTTTTAACTATTTTTGTGTGACCATATATTTGTAGATGATTTGTTGAACTCATCGTTATTTTTATTCCAATCATTTTCCATAGTTATTTCCAAAAATTGCTTGTGATTTTTTGATATTGGTCACTTACTATTACCTAGACCATGAAGTCTATGATTTTTCTTCATGAAAACTTTTTCCACTCGCTTGTTGTGTATGCACTTTGAATTCTGTAAAAATGTGCATGTTTTGTGAGTCTATCAATGACTATAAAAATGGAATTTTCACCTTCATATTTTGGTAATCTTGTGATGAAGTTCATTGGCATATCTTGTCATATTTTATTAGGTATGTGTAATGGTTGAAGTAACCCTAGGGATTTTACTATCCCTCCTTTATTTCTTTAGAAAACATGGATTTCACTTACAAATTTTTGAATATATTTCTGCGTTCCTTTCCAAAAAACCCTTTTTAATCCTTTGATATGTTTTATGGAAGTTGGGGGAAATTTCAAGGATGGAAAATTATTTAAAAGTGTAGAAACCTTATCTTTTTAATCCTTTAGTATGATTTAAGGAAAGGGGGGGGGGAGGGCTTTTAAGGATGGAAATTTATCTAAATTTTTAGAAACCTTGGCGAATCCCACTCCGTAATATGAAACCTATTAAATTTTTGGTGATATTTTATCAAATAATTCAAGTTTCTAATGATTTTATATAGTTTCTATAATTTTTTGGTGATCTTTAAGGTAAAATATTTCTATATTATAAATTTTGGGCTAATCTTTTTTAGAAAAAAAAGAAATTAACAAATCTCTTTTTTTGAAAAAAAACATGGAAAATTAGCCCATATTCAAATATTGGCCCCTAAATTTTTTCCCACAAGGAACCCTGTATGTCCTGCCATTGGAGAGTCATGGGATCCCCTTAATATTTATTGCTTCAACTTTTATTTAGGGCATAAAAATATGCCACCCTTGTAACAAATCATATCTCCATATCTCCATATGTCTCTTTATCTCACCCCTAAAGATACCCCTTGTCACTCCCTCTATCTCCGCTTCTCACTCTTTATGTATTTCTTCTGCCGCCGCTCCCTCCCTCCCCCTCCAACTCCATCTCTCTATCCCACCCTTTCCCCTCCTCTTCTCATCCTTCCTCTCTCTCCCTTTCTCTTCTACCTCCCTATCTCTTCCCCCTTCTTTGTCTCCCTCTCTCTACCCTCCAATCCTCTCTCATTCTCCATCCCTCTCTCCTTCTCTCTCTCCCACCTCCATCTTTATGTCTCTCTCTCCCTCTCTCTCTCTCTCTTCATTCCTCCTCTCCCCTCTCCTTCAGTTTATCTCCAGCTCTAAGTTGTCACTCCCCCTATTTCTCCACCTCTATAATATGTCTTTGTTCTTCCCTCCTATATATATCTAGAGTTGATATATATATCATGATATATTAATATATATTATAATATAACAAATATAATATTGCATTAATCAAAAGATATTAAATTTAATAATACTAATATTATAATATATTAATATGAATATTATATTTAATAATAATAATAATAATAATAATAATATTATTATTATTATTATCATTATTATTACGAAGTTAATAAATATTTTTTGTATTATTAATAATAATTTGGTCCAACATTGTTTGTTATAGGCTTGGTATATAATTAGATGTTGATTTCTAATCCTATTTGATATATTTTTATTTATTTACCTTACCTCTTTATACCTCTTTTATATTTATTTATTTACCATACCTCTTTATACCTCTTTTATATTTATTTATTTACCATACCTCTTTATACCTCTTTTATATTTATTTATTTACCATACCTCTGGTTTTTACATACAAACTTACACAACTCTCCCATACCCCATAAATGTCATTTTTAAAATTAAATACTATATTTCTTACTTATAATTAAATTTAAATTATATATATATATATATATATATATATATATATATATAAGTTATAGTATTCATATTTTTTCTTGAAATTGTTTTGCCTGGTGAAGAAGTTTATTTCGTCTATATACTGCATCTTTCTTTTAGGCTTAGTCCACTATATATTTTCTGGTTAATTTTAATCAAAATTTGATAGAGATTTTTAAAGCTTGAGTTTAAGTTGTTTAATTTGCAAAATTCCACAACAAAAAATCACATTCTCTCTTGAAATTGTGTTGTAGGATTTGGTGAAAAAGTCTATTTCTTTTATGCTACACGTTTCTTTTAGTTGTAGTCTAACTTATATAAGAAATGACCTTTTTGACCATAGGTTTTCTGGTTATGTTTAATCAAAATTTGGCACGTATTTTTAAAACTTGATTTTGAGTTGTTTAATTTGCAAAATTCAATGCTCAAAGGGATTGTCAGGGTGTTGAATCCATTTATGCATTCAAAAATGCATTCTAAACAAAAAAAACCACATTCTTTCTTGAAATTGTTTTGCCACTGAAAAAATCTATTTTGTCTATAAGTTAAACTACACCTTTCTTTTAGGAGTAGTCTAATTTATAGGTGAAATGATCTTTTTCACCATATGTTTTGTGGTTAATTCTAATCAAAATTTGGCAGAGATTGAAGAAATGACCTTTTTCACCATATGTTTTTTGGTAAATTTTAATCAAAATTTGGCAGAGATTTTTAAAACGTGAGTTTAAGTTGTTTAATTTGCAAAATTCCAATGTTCCAAGGGATTTTGAGGGTGCTGAATCCATTTATGCATTCAAAAATGCATTCTAAACAACAAAAGATCACATTCTTTCTTGAAATTGTTTTTCCTTCGTATGAAAAATTCTATTTCATCTATAAGTTAGACCATTAAAAAATGCATTCTAAACAACAAAAAATAAGTTCTTTCTTGATGTAGTTTTGACTGATTAGGGTGAAAAAGTCTATTTCTTCTATAAGTTAGACTACACCTTTATTTTATACTTTTGAAATAATAACTATCACAATTTAAAAAAGTTAAATTAGAATTTCTCAAACTTTACTTAAATATTGGAAAATAAAATAATATAATCAAATAAAGAATATTCTTAATATTAAATTTCTACATGGAGTTAAATGTAATATTTAAAATGGCAATACAATTATTAATAAGTTGTTGGAGTAGTTTAGTCCTTGTCATTCAAGTTAAAAATAATGTTATGAGACTAATTGCATCACTTACATTTGTTAATGTTAGTTAAATTAATAGTGGTTAAGAGGAAAATGGAATTCTATAGTCTTGCTTTGGGAGGAACTAATAAATTGAGATGTGAGGTGGATGAATTAATTACTTTAAGAGGGTGAAAAGTATTATATGCTCTTCAAAACATATATAGAGAGTCAAGTTATGGAATTGGAAAATGATTAAATTTCTTTTTGGACTCTAGTTTTTCTAGTGATGCTATATGGGTGTGAATTGTGGGCTAGCAACACCCTGTCTCAAAATGGAAAAAATTTGAGAAAATCCAAAAACGTTTGATGATGAGAAAGTTTAAAATAAAAAGTTCTGTAGCTTATGATATAATGTTGAGTGAAACAGGAGCAAATCCCATCAAAGAAATTTCTATGGTGTGGCTCATAAGATATCTAAAAAGAATTAAGAAAATGAGAGTAGGTATATGACATAATGTTATCTTCAACAAAGACACTAGTGAAAGAAGACGAAGCAAATCCCATCTAAGCAATTGCTATGGTGTGGCTCATAAGATATCTAAAAAGAATTAAGAAAATGAGAGTAGGTATATGACATAATGTTATCTTCAACAAAGACATGAGTGAAAGAAGACACGAGTGAAAAAAGAAAGCATTGATGAGACAAAACTACACATGGATGAAAAAATGGAATATCTACTTCAATGCTCGTCCCACAAATATCAAGGAGTGTATCTACCTCAATGCTTGTCCCACAAATAGCAAGGAGCTAAGGAATTTTTTTATGAGACAAAACTACACATGGATGCAAAAATGGAATATCTACCTCAATGCTTGTCCCACAAATAGCAAGGAGCTAAATAATTTTGTTATGGAGAAGTAAAAAGGGTTTAGGGAAAATAGTTGGGTAGAAAGAAGAAATATTACGGTGGGGAAAGGAGTTGGATAGAAAATATTACATTGAGGAATTCAACCATGACTGTGATCTACAACAAAAAGAGTACATTGGAACTAGCATTCCTTGGAGGGAAAAGGTTCTTATTGCTTAATTAAGAACCAAACCACATCAACTTTAGTGTGAAACAGGATGGTGGAAAATGCCAAAAGAAGCTTGGGAAGAACCAGTGTGTACATTTTGCAAGTATGGGTTAATGGAATCTGGAAAACATTTCATTCATCAATTTCTTGGCATTGTCTTTTCAATGAGGAATTGATAGTCCCATTGATTATTTTTAGTCTAGTAGAATTTAAACTATCATTTCACTTCATTTCATTTCATAGGCTTGCATAAATTTTGGTGAGTAGTAACCACCAGTAAGTTTACACATTTAAACATGGTCGTAACCATAACCACCAAGTAAGTCTACACATTTAAACATGGTAGAACATAATAATGGTGAGAATTAATTCCTCATAAATATCTTTACTTACATAGTATTCCTATCCATTTGTTATGCAAACACTTTAAATGAAACAACATAGAGAAAATCTGTGAATTATCCACATGACATCGTATTATGCAAAGACTTCAATAAAACATTCAAGTTATGGAGCAATTAGATGTCTAAAAAATGATTTTTTTAAATAATACTGAAAAAATAAACATATATATTTTTGAACTTCATCATTATAACTTGCATCAATCACACCCCTAGCTCAATTAGTAGAATCACATCATTAAAACATCTTTACTATTCCTTTGATACCAACACATTTAACAAAAATATTGCCAACTCAAAAATTTCAAATTTCCTTCCCCATCTTAATAGTATGTAATTTCAAGATATGCATCTATTTTTCTTATAATTTTTTCATAATTTCACGTGATAATATGAATCTATTTATGATAATTTAATCTAAATTTGATAATTTAGCTTTTTATCACTAATTGGTCATTTTAACTACCCTATTTTTCTTTCAATAACAATAATAGATTTTCTTTAAATTCAATTGTCTTCAGATTTATTTTAATAAAATTTATACACTTAATAATTATAATAATTTTAAAATAATATTTTATTTTACTAAAAATAATTCAAAACTAAACATATACAAATTTTGTAGATACTGAAAATATTATACCTCAATCATAAAGAAATACTAATAATTGCACATACATTTATCAAAGTTCAAACTATAATACTCTCAATTGAATAAAATTACAAAAATCTTTACAAACAAAAGTAAGACCATTTATAATATATATATAATTTTAAAGAATAAATCAAAGTGTCGTTTTATCATAGACGTAAGTGATTTATTTTGAAGTGTTATTGATAATGTATAAATACTACATACTACGGTAGAATATACAACATTCTGATGTCCCTCACCAAATTCGTTTTCTATTCCATTCAAGCTTATTTCTTTAATCATCTCACCACATAGTTAAGGTAGAAACCACGTTATTAGTTCCGTATAGTATCTACCTTGTTTCAAGCCGTGATTTGGGTCTTTACATTTTTCAAGCCGTGATTTGAGTCTTCATCTCATTTTATTATTGTAATTTTGATTAAAGTTTGAGAAAATGCTTAATATTTTTATTTTCTAGTAAAAATTATTTATTTAGTAAATTTTATTTTATTTTATATATATATATATATATATATATATTTTTTGAAGTACATCATTTCTCATTTTTCACTATTTATGGATCTTAGATAATTTATTTAAAAATAAAAAATAAAATATTTTTATCAGTAGCCATTTAGTTGGTGAATGTTTTGATTATCAAAATTGGCCAGAATTCTAACAAATTTAAAAAAAAAATCTTACCCCAATAATACAATCTACTACTTTGCCAATAATACAAAAAATTCTAATATTTTGCCCAATAATACCAAAACTGTTACTACTATGCCAATAATGGAAAAACTGAGACAGTTAATAAAAGACTAAACGAAAAAAACATAGAAAAACATTAATTTCAAACTATTCATTGTGTACACAATGTTTCATTATGATAGCTCATGTGTCGAGCTTTCCCTGACGAGAAAGCTCAACACACCAATAAACTCTGGGTGGCAATTCATGACTGAGAATGGCGATACACATTATAATGTATTTTTTTTTCAAATTGCCCGAGCAGAGGAAGGCAATTTTCGTGAGTGCAAATTCGTGGTGGCTCATACGGTGGCATCAAATGGATTCAACATGTTCGGATGGATGTTAGGACTACTCTCCTTGTAATATCGAAAATCTTTCTTTCAATTGATTGAATTTAATGATCTTGCGTCTTATCTGATAGCAGAATATTGGGCAGCAAACGTGGGCAACTACTTCGCATTCCTCACCTAAAAGAAATTCTTCAAGCTCTTCACACTCTCGTCTAAGATCTTTGTAGTGGGCTTTGAAGTCACATATTATATTTTCGAAACCAGAGCAAGAGTGTTTTCCATGTTTTTATTTTGCTGCTCTTCAACTCAGTCCCCCTTTTCTCTGTTACTTGTTTCGCAACATTTTTTCAAACAAATAAGCATGCATGCATTTTTCAAACAAATAAGTATGTATGTAATGTACGCATGTCACATGGTTATATAATTGTTGGTGTACGTGCACATAGTTAGCCTTAATTAGTTTTAGTTTAACTCTAGTTATCGCATGTGATGCACTTGACTTTAGTTAGTTGACTCTAGTGCTTGCATGTGGTGCACATTAACAAAACATAAAGCACACTTAGCTTCACTTAGTTTTATTTATCCATAGTTATTGCATGTAAAACTAACCTTAACTTAATTTATGTATTGATTCTCAAACTAATATTGAGTAATCAAGTTCATTCTCAATTCCAATTTTTCTTTTTTCAATTCTAGCAAGTTTATGCAATTATTCTTAAAATCAAATTCATTCTCAATTCCAAATTTTCTTTTTCAATTCTAGCAAGTTTATGCAATTATTCTTAAACTAGATCCGTAATTGTGCTCTAATAATTTTACATGGTATCAAGCTATGAGAGTCTTGAGAAGGTGCATGAACAATATTTTGTAGGTTTGAAGATCAAAGAATTGGAAATTGTTCGGAGTTTTGATTTGCATATCAAAACATTGGAGAACTGTCACAATTGTTGCTACAACTAGAAGGTGAAATTAAGAATGAAGTTCTCCTTTTCAACTATTCTTACTCCGTATAACTTCTTCCAATGGAAGCCAAATATTTTGCTTCACCTCAGGGGAAAATGCTTGTATTAGATAGTTATGAATACGAAAGTTGAACCCAATTCCACCAATGAAAAATCCAAATACTTCAACAAGATGGACAAGGCTTTTGGTCTTCTATTGTTCTTCTTCAATTGTTCTCTATATCTCCAACATTGCGTTTCCATGTGGAAACATGTAGCACTCTGAATGAGGTCTGGACAACCTTGGAGAATTTATTTGGAAAGTAGGATGATATGCAGGCTCATATTCTCGAAAATGAGCTAAATTCCTTAGATCCAAACAACTTTGAGAACAATCAAGATTTTTTACGAAATTCAAATGATTGCTTCTACAATTACATGATTGCGGAATCGATAAATCCAAACAGGAAGGTCAATTGATCCTTTATATTTTGTCTAAATTAGGCCCTAAATATGTTGTTTTCGTTTCTACATTTCATACAATTAGACTTGAAACTTGATGTAAATGGAAAATTCCCAAACGTGATGCATTTATTGAGTCTCTCATTCACGAACAAGATAAGCTCATCAAAATGGGTTCATTAAAGTCTCCAAATGAGCTTGCACTTGCCATGCATGAGAAAGGAAAGTCCAACTCAAAACCAAATCAACAATACAAATGCAAAGGAAAGACAAGAGATCTAGATCCAAGAAAGGGAGGAAATCCAAAACCTCCAGATGATTCTTCTAGCTCCAAGGGTAAGAAGGGAAAGAAAGGAAACTCCAAGTGTCCTTATTGTAATCGAGGTTATCATCCTGAATCCTCTTGCATGCAAAAGACTATTGATCTGATGGCAAAGATTCTTGAACAAAATAATCTTGGTCATCACATTCCATAAAGTGCCAAGAAGAAGACATAGGAAAAACCATCAGAAACAAGGGGTAATGGTCATGTTTTGATTGCTCTTCATTCTACACCACAAGATTGGATCATCGATTTAGGAGCTTCACATCATATGTATTCTTCAAAGGAATCCTTTTATTCTCTACATGCATACTCGAGACCTCCTATTCTCATGGGGGATAATTCTATGGTTGAAGCAACTGGACAAGGAAGAGTGCAATTCGAAGATGGAAGTCTTCAGAATGCCTTGCACATTCCAAGGATTTATGTCAATCTTCTTTCAATGTATCAGATGACACACACATACACCGAAAGGAAAGTGGAATTTACCCTAGATTCCGTGAGCATTTATGATATACAAACCAACTTGAAGAATTTATCTGGCAAGGTAAATGATCAATCTCGTCTGCACATATTTTCTGATTTTGTTCCTCAATTAGATTCTATTTTTCTACTTACGCATGCAAATGAAGAAAGTAGAATTTGGCACAAGAGATTTGGGCACTTGAATTTCAGATATATGCAACAACTTAGCAAGCAAGGGATGGTTAAAGGATTGCCGACCATTGAATTTTCAAATGATGTTTGTAATGGATGTGCTCTTGGAAATCATCCACAAGAAAAATTCGAGAAGGGGCATGCATAGAGAGCCTCTTCACGTTTGGAACTTGTACATAGTGATCTCATGGGTCCATTTCCAGTACTTTCATTGAGAAAAACAAGACATGTGTTGCCATTTATAGATGATTACACAAGATTCACTTGGGTTTACTTCTTGAAACTCAAGTTCGAAGTTTTCCAAAATCTAAATATTTTCAAAGCGCATGCGGGAATTCAGTCTGGAAAATGCATCAAGATACTTCGCACAGATAATGGGAAGGAATATGTCAACAAATATATCTAGAATATTTGTAATGAAGTAGGGATATAGTTGCAACATACATTTCCTTATACTCCACAACAAAATTGGGTGGCCGAAAGGAAGAATAGATCTTTGAAAGAGATGGCCAATTTCATGTTGCATACAAGATCTCTTTCATCAAAATTGTGGGTTGAAGCTATTAATTGTGCCTCATACATCCAAAATATATCTCCTCATAATTTTTTGACTGGAAAAACACCTTTTGAGACTTGGACTGGCATGCAACATGAAGTCAGTGATTTCCACATTTTCGGATCTCACACATGGGCCCACATTCCTACAGAGAAGAGAGGATTTGGAGCCTCAAAGCAAAGTATGCATGTTTGTTGGATATTATGATGAAGTCAAAGGGTACAAATTTCTTGATATCAACACTGAAGAGCTCTTTATTGAAAGGAATGTAAAGTTTGACGATGACATTTTTCATGCACCACCAGATGAACTTGTTACCAAGTTTCCCTCACCACTCATTAATGAGTACGTAGATGATACTTCAGATCAGAATTATGATCTAGATTAGCCTTTTAATGTGACACCTATTGGACCACTAGTTGTTGAACATCGAAATCTTACTTCCTCATGTAGTTTGGAAGATTCTCAACCACCTTCAACACAAAAATGGCGCAACATGAGTGATATCCTAGATCATCCCGCCTCAATACCTCAGTTTGAGGAAGATCCACAAGCACTCTGAGCTATGGAGCCATGCATTCCTATGCACACTTATATGATGCATGCATCTGATACACATACTTATGCAGAAGCAACTGGGAATCCTAAATGGGAAGCAATAATGGATGAGGAATACAACTCTTTCATTGAGAACCAAACTTGGGATTTGGTTCCACTACCTTCCAATCATAAAATTGTGAGCTGTAAGTGGGTTTACCGGACCAAGAAAGCAGAATATGGCCAAATTAGTCGATATAAGGCACAATTGGTAGTAAAAGGTTTTCAGCACCTACATGGTGTTGACTATGATGAGACTTTTTCTCTAGTGGAAAAAATGGATTCAATTCGGCTAGATCTCTCAATTGCAACAACGAGAGGATGGAAGGTGCATCATATGAATGTGAAGAATGACTTTCTTCATGGTGATCTCGAGGATGAAATCTACATGGAGAAACCATAGGGATACATGCAAAATTCATCTATGGTATGCAAACTAAATAAGTCTCTCTCTGGCCTCAAGTAGGAACCTAAAGTGTGGCATGCAAATATGGATTCCTACTTTTTATCTCAAAATTTTGTACGCTGCAAATCTAATTCCAATGTTTATATTTTGAAGAAAATTGACTCCTTGTTGATCATAGTATTCTACAGAGATGATCTTTTTATAACAGGTAGTTCAACTTCTACCATTGCTGAGATTAAAACTGCATTGCATAAGTGGTTTTCTATGACATATATGGGCATGCTAAATTTCTTCCTTGGACTAGAGATCAATCAGAGTGGTTATGGGATTACCATTTCTCAACCAAAGTATGCTAGAGATATTTTGGCATGATTTCACAAGAGTGACTACAAGCCAACAATCACACCTTTCTTATCAGGGACAAAGCTTGAGAATGGCAAAGACACACCATTGGTTGATTGCACATTGTACCATCAACTTTGGTAAGTGTTCTTTATCTCACTCACTCCCATCTTGATGTCTCATATGTCGTAGTAGCAGTTTCTAGATACATGCAGGAGCCACATGAGTTACACTGGAAATCTGCAAAGTGCATCCTTCGATATGTACAGGGGAAAAATACCTATGGGATTCATTATGCAACAATTTTTTATTTGGATCTCATGGGGTTCACATATTCAAATTGGGTTGGCAACAATATCGATCGCAAATCCACCTCCGGTTATGTACTTAGGTTGGGATCCAACCCAATTTGTTGGTTAAGCAAGAAGCAGGATGCCATTGCTTTATCATCAGTAGAGGACGAATACCGAGGAACAATCAATGCCACTATTAAGGCCATTTGGCTATAACATTTCCTATCTGGGCTTGGTATCAGTGTCCATCATCTAACTATCATCTGGTGTGATAATCAAAGTGTGCTAAAGTTTTGAAAATATCCAGTGCAGTAGAAACATACCAAACACATCGAGATCCACATGAAATTCGTTCGAGAACTAATTCATGATGTAGGTATCATCGATATTAAATACTATTCCAATTCCGAGAAGACTACCGATATCTTCACCAATACTTTCACTAAGCAGAAGTTTCAATTTCTGCGAGATCGTCTCGGGGTGAAGGAAATTGTTTCTTTCCACTAGGTTTTCCCTCTTTCCTCTTTTCATGCATTGTATATGGGTACCTAAAATGGCCTTGTTGGTGTACATGCACATAGTTAACCTTAACTAGTTTCAGTTCAAATCTAGTTATTGCATGTGATGTGCACTTGGCTTTAGCTAGTTAACTCAAGTGCTTACATGTGGTGTGCTCTTGGATTTAGTTAGTTAACTCTAGTGCTTGCAGGTGGTGCATGTGCACATTAACAGGAACATAAAGCACACTTAGCTTCAATTAGCTTTAATTATCCATAGTTATTGTATATACAACTAAGATTAACTTAGTTGCTTTATGTATTGATTCTTAAACTAATATTGAGTAATCAAATTCATTCTAAATTCCAATTTTTATTTTTCAATTCTCGCAAGTTTATGAAATTATTCTTTAACTAGATTCGTATTTGTGCTCTGATAATTTTATACTAATGTTGTCGGCATAATATGCTTTTTGTGTATCAAGTATTTTTTCTTCCTCGAAATTCTTTATAGATGATTCTTCCTGTTTTGTGTAGAAGCATATCAAGTATACCAAATTAGTGTTGGGTAGAAATTTATTGTGCGGAGTGGAAGATTGGTTATGGTCCCTACATAAATTTCATTATGTGGAGGTCCTTATGCCAAATATTAGTGGTGGTCCCTATAAAATTTTTACTATGCGAAGGTCCTCCACACAATGAAATTCCCTACAACACTAATTTAAAATTAAATTAGTAAAACTATGACATTGACGAAATCGGTGTAGGTTTTGATAGTCTCGATACACTTGGACTACGACATATTCCACACCTTCATGCTCTTATCGGATGATGCCAAGTAAAAAAAATTGTCGTTTGGATCAGACGCAAGGCAGGTCAAAGGATGCAAGTGTTTACCCTAGCCGGTGCTGCTGTCAGTTAACAAGGGCCTGCAATTTTGAACTATGTTGAACTTGGGGAGCATGTCCACGCATGTGTGGACGTTGGGATTTGAGCATGAGCGACACCATAGGAATATCTTGTTGTCCCCGTGAGCGCTCAAACTTTCTCCCCAACAGTGAGCAGAGCTTGGTTATTCATCTTCATAATGAGGTTGCCAGATGATGCAAGTTCGATTTGGTGTGGAAGTCACTGGATAGAGTGATGGAGGGTCCAGTTGGAATAGGTAATCGTCTGAGCCATGCAATTGGTGGCCTCTCAGATATTATTCAGGCTTGGTTTCTGTGAAAAATTACCTTGTAGTCCACAATTGAAAATGTATTTTTCCACAATTATACCTTTTATATGTGTGGCTCTAAATGGGCTCATAATAATGAGTGTGAGTGTAGTCAACCTAATATATGAAGCGGAAAAGCTAAGAAAAGGAAGAAATTGAAGATATATATATCCAGTTCCTAGATCAACCACGTACTTTTCAATTATAGAGTCCTCAGTTTAGGTTACGCTGAAGCTTAAGAGAATGATGGGAGAAAATGGGACCTTTCGGGCCTTTGAAGTCCATGGATGATGGCCAGGGCTGCATAACTTCCATGTCCATACACAACTTTCAGTGGATGTGACTATGATGTTTGGACTGAGGCAACTAACTAACTTCTATGGTTGCAGGTATTTCGAACCAAACTTACTCTTAATGGAGTGCTCTCCACTCGAAAAAAGGCCTAGAAACAATCCTAAGTGGCTAGAATATCATAGGAGCGCTTGAACCATGGAGACATACTGATCCCACCTCTGGATAACATAGTAGTAGAAGGCATAAGAAACCACATGCAACATATACACATCAATGATGTGTGAGTGGGTGCAAAGCAACTGCTATTTTTTCTATTAACACCCAGGGTTATTGCAGGAAAAAGAGTGAGGAGAGTAAGAGAACATAAGCATAACACTTGTTTCTCCGTTGTGTGAAAGGGTGTGAAGCGACCATAAAGACACACATTAATGTCTAGGGATACTCTAGGAAAACTTCGAGGAGTGTCGGGACTGGCTTCAAGCTTCCATTCATACAATGAAGGAGGACACACTTCAAATTTACTTAACTTAATACTCTGTATCAGGGCGAAATCACTAACATCGTGGTTACTATAGGGTCTAAGTTTTAGAAGGAGAAACAAAACAAGCTTAAAGGAGAGAAACAAGGTTACAAAGTTGGGATGGAAGCAGTCTTAAACAATGTCAAGAGCATATAACACTGAAAGTAGAACAAAGAAACGTGAATATTTTCACATAGTTTTCAGTATTTACCAAATAACAATTTGTGCAGGTTTCAAATTCATTAGTATTGGTTATTATCAGTCAAAATTTGTGAAAGATTGTCCCTATTCAATAATGGGAATGTTTGAAATTTTTCTCACAATGAAGGCCTAAGGGATGGACACTTGAATAAATCCATTGACGGCATTGGTTTCAGTTTGAATTATTATTTCTTCAGTTTTTGATGACTTGGAACACCTGGCTGACTTTAATTTTTAGTTGGCCACATTTACCTCGCCTATCTCTGAGGATCAGTCGTACCTATGCGTCCCTCCCATACCTCGACATCGACTGATACCTGGAAAAGAGTCTTGACCTCTCCCATCCTCATCCAGTCATCGTCTGTGCTTCCTTTACACTTTATGTACTGTATTCCTTCCACTTGCTATGTTTACTTGCCGTACCTCAGAGCTATGCACCATGCAGATGACATCTTCCCCCATATTTTGAGACTCTAGTTGCACTTTCCATAGAGGTAGAGAGTCGTGACCGTCCTTCTATGAACCTTGATTGCGACTATTCTCCTCTTTCCTCCTCTTCCCCCAGGCACTCTTTTACGACTAGTTTACAGTCACACCCCCACAGGAAGCTTGGTGGAAAAATATATCATCCCCTGAAGGCTAAAATAACCCCTAAGCTTATGAACATTCAACCTGAATATTTTTGGGAGAAACTCAAGAGACTTAAACTGCGTGCGCTCCTCGACAGGTGGCAATTCCTATATCTCACAAACAGACAAATTAAATAGTGGATGAAATTTTTTTTGGTGCCGAAGCTCGGATATCGGCCATGCATCAGTATGATTCAGAACGGTTGGGTTTGTTATGATTTTCTCAGCCCAGCAGACGTGGAACTCACTCCGCGCTATCCCTGGGTCGAAGGTCCAGGGTTTCTACTCCTACTGTCTTGGCAGACTAGATTTGACCCCCTCACGACAACTCCCTGACGGAAGATTGTATGGGCCAAGATGTTTGGCCTTCCACTTGAATTTTGGACTCATCCTGCAATTATCGACATTGCAACCTCCATTGGAATCTTGTACTTCTAGGACGGGGTTGCATGGAACAATTGAAAAAGAAAATAACCTAGGTTTTGGTTGAGGTGGACCTTAGAGGAAGTTTCCTTTCTAGTCAGGAACAAAGATGCGATTCATTCTCCCACAGGCTTTGCATCAATTATTGGGGAATTCCATATAGATGCCTTATCTACCACTCAATGGGTCACCTTCGCATTGCCTTCTCGGATCGTTAAATTTGGCTTGCCACTCCCACTAGAGGCGTTCAACATCCACATCATTGGGGGCTTCTGAAGATAAGATCACATCCGGTTCTACATCAGATTTTCCAGGTAATTTACATTCCTTCCCTATTCAATTTTCGCCTCCTGTACAATCTCTCATCCTCACACTTTCTCCCTCAGAATTGACAATAGTTTCCCCGTCCATGGACCCGCCCTCTGTAATGCTGATAATTGTCTCTTCCATGGATCTGCCTATTCCCGTTGTTGATACTCCCCCGTGTTTTCCCTCCCTCCTCCCGAACATAACTGTTCCCTATTATTCCTCCTCCCTAAACCTCTAACCTTCCCTCCTCGCATTTTAATTTCATCCCTGCTTCTCTTATCTCCCCCTCCTCTCCGAACTGAGAATTGGAGGCTCTATCATTCTTAGAATCCTTTGATATGGAGCCTCTCTCCATCTAAAATTCATTTTTCTTTCAGCTAACAAACTCTCATACTGCTCCTCTTTCTCCCACATCGGTTACTGGCAATCCCTATTTCCCTCGAAAAAAGAAACCCCTCAAGTTTAAAAAAATTTCATCTGTTCCTTCCAGGGCATCAATTTCCAGGGATTCTGCTATCCACTTTGCTAAACCTCCAAAGACTGTTTCCCTTGATAGTCAGGTCCTTAGAGCGAGCTTTCCCAAATATCTAGTTACCCAATGATTATTCTACCCTATAACATTATAGGATTAGGGGAATCCCACAAATCTGACTCCCTCAAAGGTCTTATTTACAGGTTACACCTGGACTTGATTTTGCTTCAGGAAATTTGTGAGCCCTGGTATTGCACCAAGAGTGCTGCAACTCCCAGGGGCTGACCTACTATACTTTATCAACCCGAGGTTCATACAAACTTGGAGGTGACAATGCTATATACATAATAGATGCATTCTAATCATGTCATTCTCTTCCGCTCTACGAAAGGGTGCTACTTCTAGGGGTTCTCAGTGAAGTATGTCACACTTCAATGAAACTAAAATAAATTGCGGAAAGGAAATGACGGAAAGGAAACTAAACTAAATTGATGAAAATAAATTATAGGAAAGGAAAATAATTTAACTTTCTGAAAAGAAATGGTAGAAAAGAAACTAATTTAAATTGAAAAAAGGAAATGACAGAAAGGAAACTAATTTAACTTGCTGAAAATAAATAGCAGAAAGGAAACTAATTTAGATTGCAAAAAGGAAATGACGGGAAGGAAACTAATTTAATTTATGCTCTATCTACCATGCTTCTATCCATGCAATTAAGCTATCCATGACTTAATTCTAATTGAAGAAGTGTTGATTTGCAGCTTGGAGGGAAAAGGGCTAAAGAGGCTAATGGAGGTCTTAACACATGAAACAAGACTTATAAGTGGAAGGAGGGGGTTTAAACCTTACTAAAACTTTATTATAGCGCAAAAAATGCTTTGGAGTGGAATGCTTTGTGTTAGTGTTCTGTAATTTACTAGAGATTGTGGGAACTAATCACATAGGCCAACATCAAACCAACTATGGAAACTGGGATCTAGCCATGCCAGTTTCAGAGAGGGCTCTCTCTTTAAGATTTAACTTTGTTTGGATAATTTTTTAGGCTAGTTATGATTGTACTTGGGTTTTGATTTTTTTTTTGGATTTTGGAAGATTGATTGCATTCAAGTGATTAATGTCTATCGGGCAATGGAGTCAAAATATAACTATATAGTTGCATCAAATTTCCATAGAGTAAACACAGGGAAATATAGGATTATTTACTAGATATTTTAGAATTTATAAATAGATTATGACAAAAATATGAAAAAATTCAGCAGAACTAAAGAGAAATTAAGAATTCTTTAGTTTGGCCTTTAGTGGAAAGCATTATGATTGTAAACGCAGCTAGAATAATGTACTCAAAAGTAAATCCTATTCATCACGCTTTCTGCTTTACAATTATAATTCAGATGATTACAAAGAAGAATGACAATGAAACATAATAAAAGAAGAAAAACATCACCAGTATTTAAGCCACAAGAATCTTGTGAATGGTTTGATTATTATTGATGCTCCAATGCTTTGAAAAATCTTACAGTACTCCAAAAGACAAAAATAATTCTGATCTCAATCAATCGACTCTTGATACCTCCAAAACTGAAGTATTTATATAAAAATAAAAACAAATTACAATCAATGCCTGTGTGATAAGGCAATATATAATTTCTCAAAATGAATTGAAAGGAAAGAAATCGATCTAAAAGGAGTGCATCTTTGTTTCTGGCCCTGTTATGCTTGAACACTGTTGCTGAGTCACACAATTTTTAGGACTGCGCTGGAAAAAATGATTACTGCGTTGGCGAAATTGTTGTATGAATGCCCTTTGCCTGTCTGACCCGTGGTGTCTATTTGCTACCCGAGTCCTTTCTGCCGTGTCTAACCCTTTTTAAAACAAAACAACATAAAAAACCCACATACTTGGACTTGAAATTCTATAGACTTTAGTTCTGAACTTTATCGCATCCATAGAAATATCACACATCGCATGTTTTACAGTTTATGATATGAGGAATGGAATCGATGATGCGATACGAAATGCGGAGGTGATGTGGTAGGGAAAGTGTGACTCGACCCGCATCGCAATCGCAAGTTGAAAGGTTTTGCTATGAGCAACGAAGGTAAAATGAAGAAGTTGCGAAGTGCGAAGTGCGGTGAGAATGGAGGTGACGTGGAAAAGAGAGGCGGGTCCGCCTGCAGCTCGCATATCGCAGACTTTACCATATTCCTTAGCACTAACCCTTTAAACTTGCGAAGTGTGATATGCGATCGTGTCCCACCTGTATCGCACATCGCAAAGCTTATAGTTTATCACATACCACATATTTTGGCGTTTATCGCATACCGCAGATTTGGGGTTTATTGCATACCGCAACATTTAAAGTTTATTGCACATCGGCGATCGTAGGATTTAACAATGGGCGGAAATGTGGTAAGTTATTTTATTTGTGATGTGATGCGGAGAGAAGGGTGGCATGGTTGGAAGGGTCCCACTATATCACGTCGGTAGAGTTGAAAGGTGGCAAAATTGGCTGCGAAACGATAAAGAGTGTGAATGCGAAAAGGTAAGGAGGAGGTAAGGTTTATGGTGTAATGTTATATGCCATGACTAGTGAATGGGTCCCACTATCATCACATATCGCATTTCGAAAGGTTTGTAGGAGAAAAAAATTAAAGGATTTTGCGATTTTGTCGATGCAAAAAGTAATTTGAATGGGTAATGAAATAAAAGTGGAATGATTTAGGGAAAATGAAAATGAAAAGGGATAAATGGTATGGTTTAATGATGTAGGGGAAATGGAATGAAACAAAAGTATGGCGGGGATATATTGCTATGGTTTAAAACTTTAGGATATGAATTTATAATCAGGATTTAAACCATACAAATAACTTTTTCCATAGGTGCATTTAGACTAGCAGCCAATCAAATATTTTAAAATAGAATGAATCTTTCTTTTTCTTCCTTGCTTCCCTAACATTTTATTTTGCCTTCTTTATTTAGAGCATCTAACACCTAACATTTTATTTTGCCTTCTTTATTTAGAACATCTAACACCTAACATTTTATTGACATGGATGCCAACAAAAATAATAATTTTCCTAACATTTTTTAATTTTTCATTCTTTTTCATCCATATCCTACCTTAACATTTTAACAACTTTCTCTTTCATGTGAGTGTGTTTAAACTAGCAACTCAACATTTTTCTTTTTAACAACTAATCTACTTCTATGACTTATTCCTTCTTTGGTTTAGATTAAATTACTGAACCAATTTTTATTTTCTACCTAACTATTGATCTGTCAAGATTAAATAGTTTGACAAATCATTTTTCACTACCTAAAAACAAACAATTTAAACCTAATTCAATCATGCTTAAACTATATGATTGAATTCTATTGAACTTTTGTGGCATTTTAAATAAGCTGCACACAATTTACTTTCAGAAATAAGCTAGACTAAGAGTAGTGGAATTTGGATGTGCAACACTTTCAAAATTTATTGGTTTTCTTCTTTTTGATGGGGTTCATATTCTATTCTTTTTATTTAACATATACCCTCTTTTGATTTTTTAGGTTATCTCCTTTTTCTTTTTTTGAAAACTATTTGCAGATTGGAAATCATTTTACAAAATAAATTTTACAGAGAGAATAAACTAACTCACCTTGAGATCTTATGAAATATAGGACCCTAACACTTTGAAAAGTGGAATGGCGGAGAAGTGGGAGTATAGTTTAGGAGCGGGAGCGAAATGCAATTTGTGAAAACAACAAAGGTTACGATCTGAGATATGCGATATGACAATATCTCAATCGGCAGACAGGAGCAGTAAGTGTTAACAAGGAGTGGATAAAGATTGCGAAATGAGATTTTTGATTTGCGGTGTGGCGGAGTACGGAGCGATATCACAATTGGCGTTTGGAGCGCTAAGTCTTAAAGGAAAAGGGAAAATGTTGCGAAATGTGATTTGCGACGGGTGACGTGGTGGTGGGATAAGTGGTGGAGCACGATACCAATATCACAATCAGTAGACATGAGCGGTAAGTCTTAAAAGGACAAAGGAAAAAGATGGGAAGTGAGATTTGCGAAAAGGCGAAGTACGGTAGCATGAAGTTAGAGGAGTAAGGGTGGAGTGTGATAAAAATATCGCAATTGGAAAAAAGGAGTGGTAAGTCTTAAAGGGAAAAGGGAAAATATGTGAAATGAAATTGCGAAAAGGCGAAGCACGATAGCAGGAATTTTGAGGAGCAAGTGCAGAGTACAATAACAATATCGCAATTGGGAAAAAGGAGCGGTAAGTCTTAAAGGGAAATGGGAAAATATGCGAAGTGTGATTATGAAAAGGATAACGTGGCAAAGGAGTACAGTAACAATATCACAATCGGGCTTGGAATGGGAGAGAATAAACAGAGAACACAAGAGATCTGCGATTTGCGATGAGCGAAGTACAGTGAGCGGGAGCTTCAAGGAGAAAAGGCAGAGGTCCAACTTTGATGGTTTTTCAAGCATTTTGCTTTAAAAAAAGGTGCAGTGGTCGTGACTGATGAAAGGAAAGGAATAAGGCGGCTGGATATTTTAAGTGTTTTTGGGAATAAAAGGTGGGTGTAGCAGTTGCAAATAAGATGAAAAGGAGGGAAATGGAGGCATAAAAACAATGTTCAGGCTGTGAAGACAGAGATGAAAAATGAAGCAGGACGACGCCACAAAGCTGCTCTGGGGTCTTAGCAATAATTCCTGCAATCAACCTGCTAACTTATGCACAAAGAAACATACAAATGTGTAAAAATATAGTGTAAAGGGAGACTGTAAAATGATGATGCAACTCTACTTTTAATTTGAGAAACAGTGAAAAAAGATCAATTTTTGGGTCTATGGGAAGGTTCGCTCTCCTCGAGCTCTACTGACAGAGATGAGAAGGGGGTCTTGGTCCACAATTTTTTTGGTTTTTCTCCTCTATTCTACTACTCACAAGAAAATTAAACCTACAATAGCACACTAAAAGAAAAAATAAACAACAATGAAACTATCAGAAGCATAAATAATTGAATGACAGAAAGAAAACTAGCTAAATGACAGAAAGGAAAGAATGGTAACATCAGAGAATCTAAAGCACATGGGTTGGGCCCTAACCCATGAGCCTCGCTCCTTGAAACTAGATTAGTGAAAAAACATCTGACTACTCATTGCATTACAAAAATACAGTCTTATTACGTCTCGAAGGTCTTAAACAACGAAATCCTAATAACTTGCAGCAAAAGTTTTGAATGGAATCGAATGGAATGGACCGGAATCCCCCAGAATCGATCCTAATTAGCTCTTGATCAGCTTTATTTATCCTCAAGTAAAGCTACCAAAAGCTCCTAAAAAATAGGTAAGAGTCCACTTGACTCCAAGTGAAGTATGGCTTGAATGCACTTGGTCTTGAATTGCTTGGCTGCCTCTGGAATTCAAATTGCTGGAGGGGATCTCATTAGGATCCTTTAGCTGCCTTTGAGAGTTAAGGAGGTTGGACAACCCCCTTGAATCTCTCCAAGATTTCTCCCTAATTTCCTGATATTGTGCTCATTTATTCTTCACTCTTGATCTTCCAGTGGTAGGGAGCAAGTCCCTAAATTATCTCCTTCTCCAAATCTGCATAATCTGCCCAATATTCTACAAAAATAACCAATATTAGGCACAGATATGCAATTACCTTTAAACCTTCCTAAGAAAATATTAAAGAATAAGAAAACATTATTAAGTGCAGAAGGATAGATTTAATATATCTTTTCATGCGCATAAGAAAGGTAGATGGGCCTAAGAAAGGTTAGATGGGCCTTAATGTATGTCTAATTTAGAGGCCCATCATCACCCGCCTGCTGAAACAATTTCTCATCCTCTAAGAAACCTATTCATCTCCCTGCCTTATGGTTCTTCCTGCATGCTGGCTTATTTCATTTTCTGTTTATTGGCCCATGCGCTGCTCCTCCCACTAATATTCTTGCTATTCTTCTTGCATTTATTCTCGTAGGTGCTTCATGGAGGTCCTTAGATACCTTCAGAAAATCTGTTTTGCATGCCAAGAGGTGGTTGATCCACCTTGTATTTTTCTTTTCTTTCTTTCTTTCTCTCTCTCTTTTTTTTAATCGCATGCAGAATAAACTCACAGTTCTTTTTTCTATGAACTGAGTTCACCCTTGGTTACCCCTTTGGCATTCCTTGTCTTCCATTACATGAACTGATTACTACCCACCTTCTCAAGTCCTTTTTACTTTTTTCTTGTTCCTCTTCTTGGTGGAAAAAGTGAGGCTAATTGCTAGATAAGGCTGAGGTTGCCTAGCTACTGATTTAGGCTGTACAAAAAATTTCCTTCTCAAACTTTTTAATGTTTTATTAAGTTAAAATATATTCGAAGAAATGGTTAGATGATTGCATACCTGAGATTTACCATTGATTTGTTTTTTTAGGTGATATTGAAGTTGTTGATATGGATGTTGAAGTTGTCTTCGGTGGTTCTGAAGCTGCTCTGAAGCTGCATGTGATAATCTGCTTGAGGTCCTTTTGGAGCTTCTGAGCACAGGAGGAGGAAGTCTAAGTTTGACTACATTTAACCAGGGTGTTGACTAAATTTTATTTTTGTGCCAAATTGCTATTTTTTTGCTTGCAAAGGTCGGAGAGCACCTGCATTCATTAGAGAGAGATACATGGAGAAATGCATATAATTTTTTTTTTTAATTTTATTTATTAATTTTTATTTATTTTTTTAACGCTGACTAGCTGCCTCAATGAGGTTTTCCACTAGTAGGTCTGCCTAGGTGTCTTAAAGGAGGTTTTCACCTAGGATATTTTATTTATTTATTTCAACCCAATGACCGCCTCATGGAGGTTTTCAATCAGTGGGCCAATCACAGACGCCTCAAAAGAGGTTTTCACCTGAGATTTTATTCTTCTTCCCTTTTTTTTCACTTTCCTACTCTACTTAAAAAAAAAAAAAAAAAAACCCTTTTTCAAGTATAGGAATGCTTCCAATGGAGCCATGCACACATCAAGATGACAGATTAAATTAGGTGCACACTTGGAATACATGCTCTGACATGTACCTTAATATAAGAGATGAATTGCTTTGACTGTGATTGTATCAAGTACTGTTGGAGAAGAGTGTGTTGCTGCAACTTAACGACTGTTTGGAACCATATGTCAATATAGTTGTGATTCTCTGAACCACTTCTTTGAGTTTAGATCACATGGAGTTGTCCTCATACAGTATGATGCGGATGAACTACAATTTTACATGAGGAAAATTTCTCAACATCTGATTTTGATGCCGACTCTTCAGCAAGTGCAGCCCTTGATATTTTGATCTCCTCATTTGGATCTTCTTCTTCTTGATGTTGTCCTTCAATGACATTAAGAAAATATCTTCTTTGCAATACCTTTATTGAACTAAGATGAATACCATCTAGATCAAGAGGAGATGTTTGGAAGTGTTGTACCTCAGCATTGTAAGTGAGCTGAGATACTTAATTGTATGGGTTTGGAAATGGTGGTACAGGTAGTTGAGTGGGGGTGGATATATGACATCGATATGGTTGAGGTTGTGGTTGTGGTGGAGGTGGATGGTAGGGATAGCATGGAGTTGGGTATGGAGGATATTAAGGGAATATTGAGGATGTTGTGGATTTTCCCAATAAGGTCCTTGCCAACCATGTTTCCAAGGTTGGTTTTGGGGTCGAGATGGCCAAGGTTGCCTAGGAGGGAGTGTGTCCCAATTAGTTTGAGATGGATGTGAATAAGCTTGAAATTTTGAAGTGGGTCCTTGCATCATATCAAGGTGACTAGGCTGCCAGGGTCTCCTTGGAGCTACATAACATAATTTCTTTGGTGATTGCCTTGCTCCATTGTCTTCCTGGTAAACTTTTTTAAACTCGGGGAATGATGAACAAGAGTTAGTAGCAAATGGTTCTGCATGGATAACAAAAATATCAACATTTTCTTTTTTCTCATTTTTCATTCTTAACATTTCTACTTGTTCACTTATATTTCTAAGAATTTCTGTCTTAAAGTTATCAAGCAAATTTCCAAGATCATCTTGCCTTACCAATGTTGATGCTGACTTACTTACTCTTTCCCTTCCTCTTGATATGCGCTTGCATGTTTCACAAATTTCTTCAAATTACATTTGGTATACATCTCCTCTACTCATGAGATTAAGGAGATCAATCCACTCATCCCTAATTGTTCTAAGTAAGAGGGTTTTTAGTGTGTCAAATCCTAGATGATGAAATTTTTCCCTCTTAACATTATACATGAACCTCTCTATTAGATCCTCAAGGCTCTCATCTTCTTCTTGGTTCATTCTAATTTTTTTTTCTCTAAGATCACGATCTTTATATTTTTCTAGAAATATCGTTTTCATATCATTCCATTATCTTATTGAATTAGTACCTAGACTCATGAACCTTTTAACAAATTTATCCTTGAATGTTGCAGAAAACAATATAAATTTTTGAGTGTGTGATAAGTAGCCATAAGATCTACAAAATATCTCAAATTCAAAGATAAATGTTTTCGGATCCTCTGTCCTCATACCATGGAAGTTGGGAAGGAAATATGGAGGGATGTTCTTCATATGTACACTGATGTCCATATCTTGAAAGGGAAACCCAATAAGATCTTCTTCATTGTCGTCATATCCATCCATCTTTTTTACCTTCAAAAGTGTATGGTGATGTGGTTCTTACTGCACCACGTGGTCAAGTGGGGGGGTTGGTATTGGAGAAGTATTTTGAAAAAATTAATGAGTATCCCTACTCCTATGAGGCATGAAAATCATATTTTTTTGTATTTTTCAATATTTCGGAAACAACATGAAAAAGGAAAGTAGAAAAGAATGCTAAAACAAAATCAAAGCATCTATTAGACACCTCCCTGAAAACGACACCAAAAAGTGGTGAGCCCTGGTATTGCACCAATAATGTTGCAACCCCAAGGGGCTGCCCTACTTTACTTTATCAACTCGGGGTTGGTACAAACTTGGAGGTGACGATGCTATATACATAGCAGATGCATTCTACTCATGTCATCCTCTTCCACTCTACGAAAGGGTGCTACTTCTAGGGGTTCTCAGTGAAGTTTGTCACACTTCAATGAAACTAAATTAAATTAAAGAAAGGAAATGACAAAAATGAAACTAAACTAAATTGCTGAAAAAAATGACTAAAAAGGAAACTAATTTAACTTGCTGAAAAGAAATGGTAGAAAAGAAACTAATTTAAATTGTAGAAAGGAAATGACAAAAAGGAAACTAAAGTAACTTGCTGAAAATAAATGGCAGAAAGGAAACTAATTTAAATTTCAGAAAGGAAATGACGGGAATGAAAATAATTTAATTTATGCTCTATCTACCATGCTTCTATCCATGCAACTAAGCTATCCATGACTTAATTCTAATTGAAAAAGTGTTGATTTGTAGCCTGGAGTAAAAAGGGCTAAAGAGGCTAATGTAGGGATTAACACATGAAACAAGGCTTAGATGTGGAAGGAGAGGATTTAAACCTTACTAAAACTTTATTATAACGCAAAAAAAATCTTTGGAGCGGAATGCTTTGAAAAGTGTGATGGAGGAGAAGCGAGAGTACAGTTCGGGAGCGGGAGCGAAATGCGATTTGCGAAAATGGCAAAGGTTGCGAACTACGATATGTGATATTGCAATATCACAATCGGCAGACATGAGCGGTAAGTGTTAACAAGGAGTGGATAAAGATTGCGAAATGATATCTGCGATTAGCGGTGTGGCAAAGTACAGAGCGTTATCGCAATTGGAGTTTGGAGCGGTAAGTGTTAAAAGAAAAGGGGAAAGGTTGTGAAATGCGATTTGCGACGGGTGACGTGGTAGTGGGACCGGTGGCAAAGCGCGATACCAATATCACAATCGGCAGATAGGATCGGTAAGCATTAAAAGGAAAAGGGAAAAATATGCGAAGTGCGATTTGCAAAAAGGCGAAGTACGGTAGTGGGAAGTTTGAGAAGCAAGGGCAGAGTGCGATAACAATATCGCAATAAAAAAAAAGTAGTGGTAAGTATTAAAGGGAAAAGGGAAAAGATGCGAAGTGCGATTGCGTAAAGGCGAAGTATGGTAGCTGGAAGTTAGAGGATAAAGGGTGGAGTGCGATAACAATATCACAATCGACAAAAAAGAGCGGTAATTCTTAAAAGGAAAAGGGAAAAGATGTAAATTGCGATTACGAAAAGGATAACATGGAAAAGGAGTATGGTAAGAATATCACGATCGGGCTTGGAATGGGAGAGCATAAATAGAGAACGCAAGAGATCTGTGATTTGCGATGAGCAAAGTACGGTGAGTGGGAGTTTCAGGGAGAAAAGGCGGAGGTCCAACTTTGATGGTTTTTCAGGTGCTTTGCATTAAAAAAAGGTGTGGTGGTCGTGACTGATGAAAACAAAGGAATAAGGCGGTTGGATATTTTAAGTGTTTTTGGGAATAAAAGGTGGGTGCAACAGTAGAAAATAAGAGGAAAATGAGGGAAATGGAGGCGTAAAAATAATGTTCAGGCTATGAAGACAGAGATGGAAAATGAAGCGGGAAGGCACCACGGAGCTGCTCTAGGGTTTTAGCAATAATTCTTGCAATCAACCTGCTAACTTATGAGCAAAGAAACATACAAATGCGTAAAAATACAGTGCAAAGGGAGACTAAAAAATGGTAATGCAACTCTAATTTTAATCTCGTAAATAGTGAACAGAGATTAGTTTTTTCGGTCTGTGGGAAGATTTGCCCTCCTCGAGCTCTATTGACAGAGATGCGAAGGGGGTCTTGATCCACAACTTTTTGGTTTTTCTCCTCTATTCTACTACTCACAAGAAAATGAAACCTACAGCAACACACTGAAAGAAAAACTAAACAAATGAAACTATCAGAAGCATAACTAATTTAATGACAGAAAGAAAATTAGCTAAATGATAGAAAGGAAAGAATGGTAACAACAAAGAAGCTGAGGCACATGGGTTGGGACCTAACCCATGAGCCTCGCTCCTTGAAACTAGATCAGTGAAACAACATCTGACTACTCATTTCATTACAAAAATATGGTCTTATTACATCTCGAAGGTCTTAAACAACAAAAGCCTAATATCTTGCAGCAAAATTTCTTGCGGCTTATCTAGTGCACTGGTGGTGGCCTAGAACCCCTCTCGTCTCAAGCTTTCGAATTTTCTAATTTCTATAGGTATATTTCTCACTAGAAACTCTCAGAGCTCCTCTAACCATTTACATATCATCAATATGTATGCGCATTATTATGGAAGACGCTCTTTTTTGGAGAATATCACAAACTTAGGAATCTTGGATCTTTCATCTCTAATTGTGGCCGAATAACTCTATTTGGCTGTAGATGCAAAGGAAAAGTGGGGAAATAAGGTGAATGAAGACCATTTGGAATCTTATTTTAATAAATTCTTCTACTCACCGGCTCTCAGAGAAATTCTCCCCACCAATATTTTCCCTACTTGGACCAACGGTAGGACGGTTATTGATTTTATTTCTAAGCGGCTGGACCACTTCTTGATCAAGGATCGTTTGGTGATGGGTCTAAGTGATCTCTCCTCTTCGGTCATTCCCTCTTTTACCTTAGACCACCTTCTGGTCTCTCTCTCATGGGCAGGGGAATATGGGGATAAGGCCCATCCTTTCAAGTATAACTCCACTTAGTGAGAAAATCAAGAGTAGAGAAAAGGACAACCCTGTGAGAGAGAGAATTTTTTCAAACCCTTGACGAGCTTTGTGAGACACGTCTCGCTGGAATTATGTCGAAGGAAGATCACGATGTCAGAGCACCAGTTGTAATCGTTCTCTCATATCTTAATATACATGACTCTTCTATTGGTTCCATGATTGTGTTTGTCCATTACATAAAGCAATTTCATTCGTTCCTCTCTGATTGAACGATAGTTATAAAGTGTGAAATATTACGTTGCATGTTGTCCCTCTTCTCTGCATGTGCACAGGTATCTGGATGCAGCGAGCTCACGATTGTGACCTGTCCAACTAGGAACGGAAGCACCACTTCTTCTTTGATAACAGCAGCGAAGGAATCACGGTAAGCGATCTATCGCGATTCTATCATTTGTAACTAGGAATCAATAGCTTTGCGTGTTTCGATTATTGCTAGACCCACTCTAGGGCTAGTGGGATCGCCTCTGTCCGCAGAGGGGATTTACCTCCACAAAAATTTGGCGACTCCACTGGGGATCAGTGGGAGTTGGTCCTTCCTCCATTGGGTTGTTTTTTGGCTTTTTGTTTGATTAGTTTGCTTTTCTGGTTCACCTTCCTTGGTGTCAAAACCTTGTTCAGCCCCCAGAAGACCAGATCTAGCCTCTGTTCGTTCATTTTCATAATTTTTTAGGGTAAACCTGATTGGTGCGGTTATCCCTCTGACAGTTGTGCCCAAGGGCACTAGTTTCTAGTTAGGCACCCACGCCATCCCCTGTTTGGCGCAAATTACAGCCAAACAGGCGCGCCAACCCTGGTAGGTTTTAGGGTTTGCCTATTTTTGGACTTTCTGAGCTTGAGTTTTGGTCCTGGTTTGTTTTTTCTGATTGCTTGAGTGCTTTGAAGTCATTTTTGACCGTGTTTATCCCTTGTCCTCTGGTTTTTTGCCCTTTTATGTCAGTTTTGCATTTTAGCCCTAGGGCTTCTAGGTGCTTCAGTGTGTTGAGCCTCCCGTGGGAGTTTTGGGTCTTTGCTTTCCCGGTCAACTTTGTTTCTGCTTCTTTGCATTCATCTTCCTGAATTGAATTGAGTCATTGCGTTTATTGAGCGATTGTCCTCTCTTTCATTCAGTTTCGCTTCGTGTTGCTCCAAGCCTAGATTACACGGCTTGTTTGGATCTCTTTCGAGATTCTTTTTCGCTTTGAGGGATTTCATCATCGGTTTGAGTCTTGATTGTGTTTGTTTGAGTTGAGTGAACATGTTTTGTTTCAGATCTCTCTTTATCATTCTCAAATTGATGTTTTCATTTATTTAGTGCATTTTCTCTAATATATATATATATTGCATTCTTGTTTGCATGGTGCAAATTGGAAAATATTTCGCATTACTAGTATTGGATAATTCTAGGGAAATTTTTTCCAATTTCATTAGCTTGCATTGAAATCAGTAGTGGATGTTTTTGTGTGTTCATTTTGCTATCATTTGAAAGCTCTCAACTCTCCCGTAGATAGCTCTTCATTGAACGAAATGATATTTTGTGGCATGTAGTTTGCATCTAGAGGTTTTATGAGATCCAAAATTCGATAGGGCCTTGAAATCGAAACATAAATTGAAGATCAACTTTAAAATTTACTGAATTAACCTAAGGCAGCATTGAAAATTAACAAAACATCTAGTAGTCTAAGGTAGAGACGTGTTCCGACGTCTTTAAGCCTAGCAGCTGTCGCTCGCCATCTGGCTTCAGACAGTGCTGGTACAGACTTGTGCTCCCTGTACCGTCGAGTATATAAAGGGAGACCCCATTAGGTTGAAAATCCTTTATCCATAGGAAGCTGAATCTGCCACCTTTTACCCGTGATACACCAGACACAACATTCGGGGAGATTACCTGCACGTACGTTAAGTCCCTGGTTGATTTCTCTTTCATTTTTACCAAGGTGTATATGGTAGTTCACGGATATCTGGTACACCCATTTACCTAGATTACCAGAGCAGTCACTTTGATCTTTACTGACTCTTTTAACTGAAAAGATCATCGAGCTCTTGTCCTTTCAAGCTCGTGTCCAACCTGAAAGCGATAGAGTCACCTTTTGCTTGTTTCTCGACTCTTAAAATATGAAACAACAGAGTCTAGTTTCAGTGTCTTAAAAAATTAATCACCCACGAAATATTCCTGGTTAGAATTTTTGTCCTTAGTGTTTTATTTCAAGGTCATTTCCGATGGCAACTTTTCCGGAGTTTTCCAATCAAAGAGTCCCCTCTGAAGGGAGTCCTAGTCCTTTTCCTGCTTTAGGAAATATTGGTGCTCCTTATATGGCCACGTTATCCCTCCCTGGGTTAACTGTCAGGTTGCCTGTTTGGTTGTTTTCAACCTCTATAGTCTCAAGTGTTCCGGCTACCGTACCATCCACTCCTCTGCCTGAGCAACGCCATGTTGATTTGAAGGTGGACCTCTCCCCTTCTTTGCCTGTTTCTTCGTCCTCATCTTCTACTTCGCCTGGTGAAAGTTTGGATTCTAGTACCTAGGTGGCTAAGAAGAAGAAGAAGAAGACTAAGAAGATGAAGTCAGATAAGTGAGAAGCTACTTCTGCAGCTATTGCTTCTAAAACACCTGCTCTCGATGAACCTCCCAACCCTCCACGAAAAGTTAAGTTCCCTTGCATGTTATGCTAGGGAAACCATCTTCTTCGAGATTGCCCTGACATTCCCAAGGTGGTCGAAGTATGGTCCAATGGTCGTCCGCTGTTGCCTTTGGCTTCCGAGAGTCAGGTTGGGGGCACGTCTTCAGCTGGTGCTGGTAAAGCTCCTAAGATTCAGGGTAAGCTCACCAATCCCTGTAAGTTGTGTGAAGCTCACCAAGCCAAGAGAGTTTTGGACAACTCGACTGTTTTTGCACCATACCTTCTGGCTAGTTACAAACAGATTTCTTTGAGTCCTTCACCAGTTGATTCAACGATCAGTCAAGAGTCATCCTTGCTTTATCCCGCTCCCTCGGAAATTCACCATCATGAATCCATCCCTGACCAACCATTGGTCATGGGATTGGTTGAGCTGGCCCCGTCTGTGGTGAACCAGGTCTTTTTCGTTGAGAGTGGATCTCACATCCCTCAGGTTCTTCTTGTTTCTTCATATTCCTCAGACTTGGAGAAATATTCTCCTGTCCCTATATCTCAGGAAGCTATTCCTCTGCCTCCCATGATGGAGGTCCCGGAGGATACTCCTTCTGCCTCCATGATGGAGGTGGTGGAGGATGCTCCTTCTTCTCCCGTAACACCAGGGGAAGACCATCTCGGTTCAATGGTAGCCCCTCCAAGTAGTTTAGTTGCTTCCTTCGATTGGGGTCGATTCGCAGGTTATCGCCTTCCTTCTTATGTGCCCTTTGAGATCACGGTACAGGCCCCCCATCTGGTCGTACCCAGCACCATTATAGATGAAGGCGTCTCTGTTAGTATTTTATCCTCAACTACTTGGCAAGCTTTCGGTTCGCCACCGCTTGTGCCTATTACGCAGAATCTGTTGGCATTTAACAGAGGAATTAGTCAACCGTTAGGGATCCTTCCAAAGTTGCCTGTTACTTTGGGAGGGAAAACTGTCCATATGGACGTGATGGTTGTTCCTGGCCCCTTGGAATTTAATTTACTCTTGGGCCACGATTATACTTATGTCATGGGAGCACTTGTCTCCTCCCTCTTTCGTGTGATGTGTTTTCCGCACCAAGGTCGGATCGTGACCATCGATCAACTTGCGTTCTTTGGTCCTAATATGGCAGCTAGCTCACCATCATCCCTATCGGATTTTTATCCGCCAGTTGTGTCATCCCCGCCGCATGTCAATTATGTGGCTACTTGTCCTGTGCTCGTATTCAGTGATAGTGTCGTTGTACATCGTGTGCTGGGGGCATTGGGTCCAGACTTCCAAGATGTTTTCCTTCCATCGGACGGGCAACCGTTGGAAGCTATGACTTCTTATTCATTATGATGAGGTCGTCGAAGCATGGTTCTTTTTCTTATGTCAAGCTCCTTAAAAAATGAAACAAGCTGGTTGGAGCAGGGTTCTTTTTCTTGTGTCAAGCTCTTTAAAAAAATGAAACAAGCTCGTCGGAGCAGAGTTCGTTTTCTTGTGTCAAGCTCCTTAAAAAATGAAACAAGGTCTGTCGGAGCACAGTTCGTTTTCTTGTGTCAAGCTCCTTAAAAAATGAAACAAGATCGTTGGAGCACAGTTCGTTTTCTTGTGTCAAGCTCCTTAAAAAATGAAACAGATTCTTTGGAGCACAGTTCATTTCCTTGTGTCAAGTTCCCTAAAAAATGAAACAAGATGTCATGAGGATAGTTCTTTTAATGTGTCAACCTCGTTAAAACAATGAAACACGTCCCTGTTCAATTCGAGTCTTTGATTAGATCTTGTAAAATCTCAGTCGAGTCTTTCTATTGATCTCGTAGTTTGAACCTTCACTCCATCTGTCCTTCATATGGACTGAAGCTTGGGGGGCATGTACCTCGAATTGAGTCACCATGCTGGGAGGCATGCATGTTTTTCAAGCATAGTTTGTTTATGTTTCAAGCTTGTGTAAAAATGAAACCGGTTTCAAGCATAGTTTGTTTATGTTTCAAGCTTGTGTAAAAATGAAACCGGTTTCAAGCATAGTTTATCTTTGTTTCAAGCTTGTGTAAAAATGAAACCATTCCTATTTTACCTCTGGTGATTTCCATTTTATCTGCCTGTTTTTCCAGATGAGCCTTGGTTTTCTCATTCCATCGTCCCCATCTGCTTAGCCAATCATACGCCTTCACTTGGTTGTTTTACCCATTCTTGAGGAACCGCTGCGATGAGTGGTCTTGTTAGCCAACCTCTTGACCTTTATTTGTTATGAGCGGTTCCACCATTACCGGAACCAGTAGCTACCCTTAATACCACTCGTTCCTCCAGGAGGAGTCACCTTTCAGCTCTTTTTTGACTCTCTAAAATTGAAAATATTGTCGAGTCACTTGTCATTTTGAGCTCATTAAATTGGTTGCGAAACAACATCTACCTAATATACGTTTACCCCTTTTTCATGCTAGGATAGATTATTTACGAAAAATGAATACCCTAGCCTATTGCGACTAGGAGGTTCTCTCAGACATAGTTTTCTACCTTTTCGGATCTGTGGCACTACCTACGAAAAATGACTGCTAGAGTTTTCTTTTCCGCTGTCTTTTAAACTCTCTAAACATGAAAAGACACGGAGTTCTTCCTTTGTCAGAGTCGTTAAAAACTAATGACATCGGACTTTGTCGTAATGACGTTATTCGAGTTCCTCCTTCCTAGGGCTCGTAAAATGTACTAGGTTGGATTTTTCTGAAGGACAAACTTACATCGCAAGCACATGCTATCCACTTCAAGCTTGTTTCCAAAAATAATTGGGGTACTCGCCATAAATGGTGGGGGAAAATGGAACCAAAATCATAGTCGTATTGGCAATATGTTACTCTTGAACATGGCACTTGTCTGCATTCGTGTCAGGTTGGGGACATCTCATCTCGTTATCTGCTTGCCTCCATGGGTTTGGGTAATCTCTTTTGACTACTCATTTTCTCTTTGCCACGTCACCATGACCTCAGATCCTTTGATGTCAAATACTGCCAAATCTAGTGTCGTGCCGCCGATATGTTCAAGAGAAGTTTGCCTCTGCAATTTTCAACCTCCCTCTGATTCTCTGTTGGTCTTGATTCACAAACATCATGTTCCTCTGTCTCGTGTCGATGATGTGGGAAACATTATGGCCCACCTTTGATCAAGGTTAATTCCTATCGACTTCGGCTCAATATCCAGGAATTTGATCTAGAGACTCCCTTCAGGTACCTTAAAGCTTGTATGCCTCAATGGCAGGTTCTTCGCATTCGACGTAAGGTTTTCATTATTGGCCTTTGATCGGATGATTCTACGGGTGTACGATGCCAGATCACTGTTCACATTCCGTGGATTGTACCTCTTGTACCTTGAGAGGCATTGACATTATTGGTGGTTTATCTCGCATCTGTTAATAGTCTTCATCATTGGATGGTAATCAAACGACGTTCTTGCATGTTCGACTTCAGCTCACTTATTTGCATGCTCGAACTTGTACTTTGTTCGGGTCGAGATGGCGCGCAAGACCCTGGATCTCGTCTAATGAAATCCAGGCTGCGGGTTCTTTTTGGATTATTATGACTTGTTACATGACTCTTTTGATTGGATGGCTGCGACCATACCTGAGTCTACTTGTTGATCCTTATTTTACTGGATGGCTGCGTCCATACCTTGGATCCCGGTTTTCGTACACTTTATTATGGATGGCTACGCCCATACCACATATCATGTATCAGAGATATCATTTGTATTTGTATTTGCAGGTCTTCCAACGATAGTGTTTTCAGTTGGATGCGTTATCGTAAAGCATTTCACCCCTCCCTCTCTCTTGGACCTCATGCTTTAGGGGGCATCTGTTACACAACATTTTGTCACCATCCCTGCAATCCCTCATCCCGTACATTGGAGGAATATTCCCATGACCCGTGAACAATAAAATGTCATAAAAACACCTTGATGGCATCCTTCTGCATAAGGGCAAGAATTCTCCTCAAGAACATTTCCTTTGAAAAACCCTAAAAACAGATGTTTTGGCTTTGGCGCGAGTATCTAGTTCATCAATCGCGTCGACCTGGAAAAGTTACACTAGGCCCGTGCCACTTGGCGCTTTGTCCCTGTGTCTCACCCGCGCCAAGCCTATTTAGGAATGTTTAAAAAAAATAGAATGCAGAAGTTTGATTCTAACAACTTCAGAATGAATCATCAGAAAGAAGTTGGGCTGTTTGACTCCGGATCTCCTTGTTTAGGAAATGGTTTTCCATCTCTCATGGAACCTTCATAAGAGATATGAATCTATCCCATGATTATAGGGATCCCAACTTCCCTTCCTCCCTCTATAAAACCCTGCCCTCTCCATTTTTAAGCTAGCTGAACTTTTGGGGAGGAAATTATAGCGGAGTGACATTCAAGAGTAGAGCTAAGGAGAACCCTGTGAGAGAGAGAGTTTTGTCAAATCCCTGACAAGCTTTGTGAGACACGTCCCGCTGGAATCCTGTTGAAGGAAGATCATGATGTTAGAGCACCGGTTGTAATCGTTCTCTCGTATCTTAATATACAAGACTCTGCTATTGGTTCCATGATTGTGTTTGTCCATTACATAATGCAATTTCATTCGTTCCTCTTTGACTGATCGATAGTTATAAAGTGTGAAATATTATGTTGCATGTTGTCCCTCTTCTCTGCATGTGCACAGGTATCTGGATGCAGCGAGCTCACAGATCGTGACCTGTCCAGCTAGGAACGGAAGCGCCACTTCTTCTTCGACAACAACAACGAAGGAATCACAGTAAGCGATCTATCACAATTCTATCTTTTGTAACTAGGAATCAATAGCTTTGCGTGTTTCGATTGTTGCTAGACCCACTCTAGGGATAGTGGGATTGCCTCTGTCCGTAGAGGGGATTTACCTCCACAACACTCGCTGGACCAATTCAGATTCACTGAGGGGCGGCAGATCCAGGACCCAATTGCCATTGCGCAAGAATGCCTCCACACTATCAAGGTAAGGAGAAAAATGCATGTCTTATGAAAATTGACATAAGTAAGGTTTTTGACAGCACTGATTAGGAATTTTTGTGTTTAATCATTTATAAAATTGGAATCTCTCAACTCAACGCAAATTGGATTATGGCTTGTGTGAAATTTTCTAATTTCGCTATGATCATCAAGGGATATCCCACTTCTTTTTTCAAAGCATATAGAGGTTTGCATCACGGGTGCACTCTGTCTCCCATTCTTTTCATACAAGTTGTCATAGAAGCTCTTAGTAGGAAGATAATGGATTTTAGAAATAGGGGCCTGATTATTGACATTAAAATGACCCGACAAGTACATGTCTTCCACTGTGTGTTCGTTGGCGACCTACTTCTCAGAGGAGTTAAAAACCTCGCATAATGGAAATTTTTTCATAGTATTCTTGAATCTTTCGGATCTTCCTCTGGCCTATATATGAACTTAGCTAAATAAGAACTTATAGCTAACCTCGTGGACCCGAAAGTGGTTGATCAAATCTGCGGAATATTTGGTGCTTATGTTTGACATTTGGATTTAGGTTTCACTTACCTGGGTTTCAACATCAAACTGAACACATATTTGATTTCTGATTGGGGTCGGATCAATAGAAAAATTGATCACAGGATTATCACTGCACCCACAGGTGGCTTACAATGGGTGGTAGGCTCACTTTGATTAAGCCCGTTTTAAAAGCCATTTCTGTTTATTGGATGCACCTTTATAGGTTGACAATGGTCATCATTAGGAAGATTGATGCTATTCTAGGTATATTCCTATGGTCTAGTTTCAATGCACATAAAATTATACATCTTGTTCGCTTGGCCACTTTGGCCAAATCTGTTAATTGTGGGGGCTGGGGAATTCTAATACTCTATCCTTCAAAATGGCTCTAATATGTAAGAGCATGTGGAGAGGTCTGATAGGAAGTGACATATGGTTAGAAATTGTTCGAGGTAAATATATGGATTACAAGGATATATAAGATTGGATTAAAGACAAAGCTCATCAATCATCCTCCTCCTCTGTTATTTGGTGCAACATAATGAGAAATATACACTAACTTTTCGCTGGCCTTTGTTGGGAAGTGGGAAATGGTAATAGGACAGGCATGGGATTAGACATCATTAAAGGAATATTTGGCAATCACTCAGAGTCGGTTCCTCTTCTCCAACACTTGCACAAGAGAGAATGGGATCAATACATCAGACAGGTTGAGGTTTCTCGTATACTACTCTCTAATGAGGTAGATCAACTGACCTGGACTGGGAAGTCCACTCAGAACCATATAGCAGTCATCGAAATTTATAAGTACATCAATAATTCATCTTCTGTAGCTTTTACACCTCACTGGATCCACAAGATATGGAAGTGGGAAATTCCATTGAAACTTAAATGTTTCTGCTGGCTGGCCCTCCATGATAAAATCCTTACTTGGGGAAATATTTCTCACAAATGTTTCTATGGCCCTGGAATTTTCCCTCTTTGTATGCAATTTTCGGAGGAAGTGTCTCACCTCCTTTTAAATTTTCCTATTGCTTCAGAAATTTGGCTCTCTGTTCTACATTCCTTCTAGATCGATGGGAACTGGACGCATCTCAACCTGGAAGCATGCTTTGAGCTCTGGCTCAACACACATCCGAATCTCTGCTCCTTTCCATTTTACATCATACAGGGAACATGGAATTGCAGAAACAAAAAGATATTCGAGCATAAGAAGATAGATATTAGACATACTGTATTGGGAATTGTGGCATATTACTATGAGAACAGACCCTAGAAATGTGATCCTAAGCACAGACAGATAAACAAAAAGGATATCTGGAAAAAATTACCAGCGTGTTTCTTTGATGGCGCAAGTAACAACTGTCATTGTGGATGCAGAGTCCTCATAGTTAAGGGACCATGACATTATCTACATTTTTTGTGGGAGGGAGGAAGGGGCACAAATAATCGCTCACAAATGATTGCTCTTTGGGGACCATTTTTTTTTTGGAAAATCGACTCAACATCAAAGAACTATAGGTATTCGGAGACTCTAAAGTTTGCATCGAATCGATCAAAGGATCCCTTGCTTCCAACCTCCATCGATTGCCCATAAGATGAAGTGTATTCGATCCATAAAGAGTTCGTTTCAACGAATCTCTTATGATTACATATACCGGAAGAAAAATATCGCTGCGGACATGCTCTCCAAAAGAGGCGTGTCGGTTTCTCGTCCGATCATCCACTTTGCCTCTTACAACCAAGGTTACAAAGTTGACTATGGAAGCATTCTCATTTCTGGATCGACATATTATTAGATTTCTCTTACTGAGAGTTTCCATGTTTTATTTTTGAGAAGTGTTTTATGATTGTAAAAAGCTATAAGTTTCTTGAACATATAGTTTTCTGGATTTATCCACTTTTGTTTTTAGAACAAGTATAGGCATAACTGTTTTTTTCTGTCCCATTTCTCCATAATTAGATATAATCCCAATGATATAATTCCGCACTGAAACACTTTTAATTTAAAAAATGAATTCATTCCTGCTTCTCCAGATGGTCCACATAATATAGAGTGGGAGAGTTGTATGTTTTTTGTTGCAATCAAACCACCTCCTCATATAAACTGTCAAATTGCCACTTCTCTGTATCGACTTAATTTTTTCTTTTTCATAGTCCCCTTCCAAACCTTCATTGCATATTGACACCCGAAAATGATATGATCAAAATTTTCAACATTTTTGTGCATAAAACACATATTCCAGGGCCTGCCAATCCTCTCTTTTTGTAATTTATCGGAGGTCAAGATTTTACCCCTGATTGCCTCCCAAAAAAACATTTTATTTTAAGTGGGATATCCCACTTCCAAATGACCTGTAGCCATTGATAATTATACAAAATATGTACATTGTGGGACAACTGTCTATATTTATCATGTACCTTAGGAGATCCTTTTTGAATAATCCTTGGAGAATCTTGTTTTCCTTGCAAAAAAATCCATGCATCTCTAAGATTATTGATGTATCAAAAAGTAGATGCATTTACTTTTAATAAATTTTAAAAATTAGAAATGTGTATCCCGAGACATATCCAACTATTGCATTTATGAATTTGGAGTTGATTTATACTTAAGTTTTTTTTGTTTATGTTTCACTCTTAACTAGACATGTATATCTTTGTATGTTGATTGGTGTTCAGATCTTATGCATTACATATGCAAATGGATATATGTATTCTTGTTTCTACATAAGCATATATGTGTATCTATTGTTGTGTATGTAAACATGTCTTCATCGGTAGCATTTCCAAGGGATTTGAGATTATTCCAGTTCTAATAAGCTCCTCCATGATAAGTTCCTCATTATTAATTATAACATTCATTTATATATAAGCAAATTTTATTTAGCAAAATGGTTCATTAATTTTAATAAATTTTAAAAAATTATATTCGTGGCTCCCCACCCACCAATTTCCTATGGATTTGAGATTATTCCAATTACAATAAGTTTCTCCAAGATAATTTCCTCATTATTATTTATAACATTCATTTATATAGAAGCAAATTTTATTTAGCAAAATGGTCCATTTTACAATAAGGTGTGTAATTCATATTATTATTATTTATTTTTATTTTTATTTTTTATGTTAAAGTTGACCCAAGTCAAAATAAACAAATGTCGAATGGAAATGAAAAATGCAGTCAATGTCTAACCTCACCAATTTAAAAAAGAAACACCTTTGGAATAAATATATAAACCAACAACAAACCCATCTAAATTAATTGTAGATTTACGATCTTAAACATAAAATGATAAAATATCTCATGAAATTATATATGCAATTGACAAAAGTTTCCCTACATTAAGTATGAAAAAACACAAAAGAAAATCATATTTCTATGATGCTTCCCTTTCATACACTAATGAAAAACTAAATTCATTTCTATTATTTATATTTTCAATATTCAAAATTTATATTTTCAACCCTTCAAAATACATAAAAATAAGAAAAATAACAATGGTGAAACTAAAAATGATAAAAAAAAATTATTATATCAAAAATAACTTATTAAATTAATGTGTGTGCTTGTGTTTAGAAGTAGAAGAATCATCATCTAATTTTAAGGTCACAACTAAGTAGACACTAATTAGTGTATAAGACCTCTTTATATGTGGGATAACGAATCCTTTTGAGTAGAGATTTGATTACCCCTTTGAGTAGAGATTTGATTGCTCTAGTCTACAGAAACATAAATATCTTTTTTAAACTTGAATTTCTAACGTTTTAAAAGGAAACCAATATTCTTAATCATTAAAGAAAATGAAGATTAATTTTCTCTTCATAAATATATTTTATAAAAACAATTACTTTAAATAAAAATATAAAATTAAATTATTAAAATATTTATTAACTTCAATTATTAAAATTAATTTTAAATAAAACATATAAATATAAAATAATATGTAAATAACATTATTATAATATATATATATATATAAAATACCATAAGACGAGAACTATATATATATATAGATATAAATTCGAATAAAAATGAATAGATATAGTAAACGAAAATAACATAAACGAATAAAATTTCCCAATAGAGAAAACTCGTATATGTAAAATTTCCAACTGTAATTGTATAGGGAGGAGCATATTTATATTTGTTTATAAATATCAAAATAATTTGTCAAAAATTTAACTACATATATAAAAGTCAAATAAAGACCATAAAAGTTAAATATATATGTTTATTATTTATTAATTTGCCCGACAGTACGGATATAGTAAAAATAAATAAAACAGTAAAATTCAAAAGAAAATAAAAATTAGACAGAAATGTTGCATCAAAGCTTTCTTTTCAACTGCACCAGTGGTCTAGTGGTAGAATAGTACCCTGCCACGGTACAGACCCGGGTTCGATTCCCGGCTGGTGCATGACCTTTTGTTTTTCCGGTTGACGGAATATGTGAAAGAGGCATGACTTTTTGTTTTTTCCGTTGACGGAAACGGTGAAAGAGATTATTCGACCAACTCAAACTGATTGTGAAGTATACCTATTTTATTTCACAGCGTTAACTGATAAAAATATAACTAATTGTTGTGTTTTCACGTATTCGTTGTAGTATAGTGGTGAGAATAATCGCCTGGTAACCGGTGACCCTGGTTAGATCTTCGTTAACGGCGAAATTGTATTGGAAATGCGAAACTGCAATATCAATAATGAAATTGGAAATTGAAGCTTTTGTTCGTCCCCTGGTCAATCAACATCAGCTCTTACGCCGCTTTCTTGATTTTGGCAATAACTGTGGGTAAATAAGCAATATATGTATTGGTAACTAATTGCAAATAACCGTGGGTAAATAAGCAATATTTGTATTTGTAGATACAGTGTACTCATCAATGGTATACCGATTGATTTTTTCATGGCAAAGAGAGGTCTTAGGCAAGGATGTGCCTTATCACTTTTTATTTTGATTGATTTTTTCATGTCGGAGAGAGGTCTTAGGCAAGGATGTCCCTTATCACCTTTTATTTTTATTTTGGTGATGGAAGGATTCAATAAGCTTTTGAAGATGGCCACCAATGAGGGGTATTTCACTGGCTTATCTTTCTCTCCCGAGGTATGCATAACACATTCTCTCTTTGTAGATGCTTTACTTGTTTTTGGGAATCTTGTCAGGAATCATTGGTTCTATCTTTCCTATATGACAAATCGTTTTGGAGCAGCAACTAGATTGTACATAAACAAAGCTAAGTCTGTTCTTATATATGACAATGGGGATATTGAAGAGACACTATTTATTGCTGGGTTTCTTGGGGTTAATTCAAGGTTGATTAGGGATGGTATTACATATTTGGGTTTTCGATTCAAGCCATGCGCCTACTTTAACAAGGATTGAGAATCGCTGGTGGATAAACACAAGAACAAAATCCTTAAATGGACCAATCGGTGGCTTACATTGGGGGGGCGATATATTTTGATTCACACTGTATTGTCTCAAATCACGGTGTATTGGGGACATTTATACTTCTTACCAGCCTTCATCATTGACAAAATTAATGCTGTTATATCTCATTTCCTATGGACGGGTTTGTCTTCAGAAATGAAATATCATCTATATAAGCTGTCTTTTATCACGATTCCCAAATCTCACGGTGGTTGGGGTTTGCTGGATCTTAGAGTTTTCTCTAATGCTCTTCTCGCTAAATCTTTGTGGAGAGCCTTAAATGATGATGGGATTTGGTCAAGGATTATCGAATGCAAATATATTAGTGATAGAACATTGCACAAGCTCTTCTGTGGATCTTTTGTTGCTCCCCGTCGGGCTTCTCAGATATGGCGAAGCCTAACAAAAATTAAGGAGATTATTAGTGCCAGACTGATCTGGAAATTTGGTAATGGGCAACATATTCCCATTGCAAGCGACAGGATTATGGGTATTCAGGAGGTGGAGTATATTGAGGGGGAGTTTATTCACAGGCTTACCCAAAGGGGTCTCATATATCTCGCTGACATTATATCTCATTGGGAATTAGGTGTGCCGGTCTGGAAATCTCCTAATGTTGTTGGTCTTCAGAATGGCGATCTGAAGAAATGGAAGAGATTCACCGGTGCTTTGCAGAATGCGAGGTTTTCATACAGCTGAGAAGGGGATCGGATTAGTTGGGCGAGATCATTGAATGGGAACAATATCATTGTCCGGGAATTGTATCAGAATATTAAAGCTGGAATGATAACTGGGCGGCCTTTGCCGGGTTTCTATGCGGCATGGGGTTGGAAGATCTCGCACAAAATCACTTTATTTATTTGGCTAATGAGGAAGGGAAAGATTCTTACTTTGGAGAACATCCAAAAACGTGGCACACTGGGTCCAGGAAGATGCATTTTCTGTAAGGAGCATGAAGAAAATGTTGACCATCTATTTTTTGAATGTAATATTGCTAGAAGAGAATGGTGTCTTTTTCTGCCCCTTTCTATTGATCCCCAATGGTATCCTATCGATTGTGAACAAACTTTTATATTTTGGGCTGCTAATACTCATGGGTACAAGTCTCTTCCTTTTTATGTTTGTTGGGAAATATGGGGTGTGCGTAATCGAATGATATTTCGAGAGGATCCCCTTGACATTGCTTGGATTCACTCTTATATTATGAATTCGTTGAGGGGTGTACCTACTAAAAATGCGGAGTGTTCCGATCTCTCTTTTCGTTGTAGACCTCACTGTATTAATCTCCTTGCGATATACTTTGATGGTGCACAAAAGGATGGCATTTGCGGGTGTGGTGCTTGGATAAAAGTATCTAGAGTTGAGAGGTATCATATATTCTGGAACGAAGGGCGTGGATCTAATAACAAGGCCGAGCTAATGGCTTTATGGAGTGGGATCATGGTTGCTTTTCATCTGCAAATACCATGTATTGATGCATATGGCGATTTGAAGGTTATTGTTGATGGAATATCTGGCAAATCTACTTTACAGGGGCAACATTTAAGAGGATGGATTGATCGCACAATATATATATTATCCAATTTCCAGAAGTTTTCTTTGAACCATATATACAGAGAGCTTAATATGAGAGCTAACAAATTATCAAAGATTGGTCTGGATGAGCCTTTTGGATGCATATCAGTTTTACATTTCAAAAATTCTACTCAGGTGGCCTCCTATTCATATCCTTTGTAGTGGTATTATACTGGCCTTCGATTTTCCGGGGGTGGGGGAGAGTGGGGGGGGAGGGCTTCTTAACACTGTGGTTCATCTAAACAGTTCGATTAGCGAGGGGATGTACTAACGGGATGTTGTTTTTGAGCCTCAGTTTGGTACTCTATGTGGCCGAGCATGTCCCGTGCCTGATACTAAAGGTCCATCAAGCGCACTGGTTTTGGTTTTCTTCACAAGATTTTATCTTGCTTTTCGGAAGGGATGCATAAAACTTGGTTTTGCATTAATGTCATTTTTGTTTTTGCATGCGTATGCTGATAGGGCTGAAATACTTTCTTGCCTCTTTCACAATTTTTCAAAATGCTGGTGACGGAACAATATTTTTTAGGAGTCGTTTTATTTTGTAATTTGGTTTCTGTATCATGCATCTAGCTTGATGGTGCTTGTATATTTTCTAATTATGTCGCCACCTATACCCCTCTACTAGATCGTGCTATATCTGCGGGTCAGGTATATAATGTTATATTCGACATATGGACTGTTTTAATATAATGAAACATCGTTTTTTCTCTATTGAAAAAAACGAATTGCTATTTTTTCACGTAGTCGTTATAGTTTAGTGGTGAGCATTCTCGCATGTGAAGCAAGTGACTCGTTTCTTTTGGTCCGCTCTTGATCATAGAATTGGAAGCTCTTCCTTGCTTAATCATTCATCAACTTCAAATATTACAATAAAAATAATAAAAAATAAATTAAATTTAGGTTTCTATTTCACGTTGGATATAGTGGAAAGTCACCAAAGAAATATAAAACAAGATTTAAAATATAGATGGAGAACAATATCCATATATAATTTTTTGAGGAATACATAAACAAAATTTTGTTTATATCATGGGGAGATTTGATATGTGAAGGATTTAAAACCATTGAAGAAGCATTGAAAAAAAAGAGTAATCATATTCAAATATTACAAAATATTAAACATAATAACACTGCAAAAATGAACAATATTATGTTTCTAACTCGTTGGAAAACTTTGAGGCCCGGTGAGACTTGCTATAAAAGAACAAGATTAAACAAGAGGTTTAAACTAGTGTTTATCTATCTTAATTCCAAATATTTCATGCATTCAGGGGAATCCTATCCCAGAGGTGAAAAGCTTTGCTCAAGATTTCTCAATCTAAAAAAAAAATTCATCTTGAGGGACTTGATCCCTTTCATCACATGATAGATGTGGAGTTAAGATGGACATAGAAATGTTGCGTGTGTGTGTCAACTCCATGATGAGGTGACAAGGAATTGCAAAACTCCCTCGTACTAAAAAGCTCACCATACAAATATTTTGAACATGAAATTGTTTACTTTCCACAAACACACTCTAAAGGAATTATACATCTCTTTCATCATAAGATGTAGAAAGCACCTATCTCATGAATAATAAATGTTTTACTTTCATTTGTTATATGTACACATATAAAATTAATTTACATAAGGTGGACAATGAAATATTTTATTTATGGTTGATGTTGAAATATTTTTATGTTTTTTTTTTTTTTTTTTTTTTTTTTTTTCTGGTATGTTGAGCTATTCTATTAATTTCGAAAACATAAAGTTACATATGCTACACGCTGGGTTGGTAAGCTGTGCTTAACCAATCCCAACCTTTGTTACACTGTTTCTAGGCTGTCCCAAGGAAGGAAACCAAAGCAGACAAAACTTATAACCGAGCAGTACATTATGCGCAGTAGCACCAACACATCTAAAAACCATAAAGTAGATGATAACAGAAAATCCTTGAGGGCGAACATGACAAAAAACAGAGGAAAACTGAAAAACTGCGCAGACGTTATTCATCATCTTCATCATTACTGTTGGGGTCTCCTCTTCAATAGGAAATGCTGGAGCATGCGCAACAGCTGCTTCCACATTGGCTATAGTGTGTTTGGGAATGCTCGCAAGAGCGCAGAGGATGGGGGAGTCTAGGTCTACGCCATCTGGAATCCGCGTCCAAATGCCATCAGAGTCCATGACCCAGATGCCCGTGTCCTCATCATCTTTCTCCGGAGCCGTCAGAGGGACAGGAGTGCGTTGTAGAGAGTGCATTCTGGGAGAGGAGGTGGACCTCCTCGAGCCTTGACCACCTATCTGCGCAGCTTGCTTGGAGGATTCTGTGTGCCACTCGTGAGGGTCTTTGGCTAGCAAAAGTGCTGGAAGAGGACCCATCAATTGATTCAAGGTGATTATCTTCTCCGTGATGATATCAACCAGGGAGAGCCCCTCTCTAACCTCTGCGGATAGTACGTTGGCGAAGTCTGGGAGCCATTGCGCACCTGGGATGGGGTGAGCAGGTCAGGAGAAATAAAAGCGCATAGGGCCAAAGAAGGGAGTCAGGAATCACATTGGGGCTGAAGGGGCAGCAATATCTAGGGGGCAGGTTCGCAGGATGGAGGGCAGCAGTCCGAAGGAAGCTGCGCAGCTCCATGCTAGGACAGAGGCTTCGCATCAGATTGAAGTCGGTGAGAAGCCAAAGTAGAGAGAGGGGAGAAAAAGGCATAGGTAACAGGTTGAGTGAGGAAAGGGGCAGATAACTTGGTGTTATAAAGGGGCTAGGATGAGATATGTGAGGATGGCGATGAGTGGCCTTCACACAGATTTGCGTGTTATTCTTGAGCACCTGAGCAAGCGCGAGGGAGGAGGTATGGCTGTGATGCTGGTTAGTCATGATGGACATTAACGATGATAGAAGCGAGGTGATGTTCAGGCCCAGGTGACGCAGTACCCGTCCTCTCGTCATCATTTCTGATTCTGTGAGGATCGTACGAGGGGATAACAGTAATTGGATTCACAACAGGTGAAGCTTTGCATTGGAGATCTTCGTTATCCAGGTGGGGTGAGATGTGATTGTTACTCGTGTCTAGTCTATCACCCGCATCCGGGGAAATATTTTATGTTATTAATGTTTTTTTTAAATAATCTATATCAGTTCCATAATAATCATGGGAGAAATTACATGTCTTCCTCATATTGGTTGTATAAAGATCTTTTTGGTGCAATAAATACATGTATGTATATAAATATTTTTAAATTTATGGGAACGTCCCAACTACAAAAAAATTACAACAATAATAACTACAAAGAAAACAAGGTTATATTTGTGTCTTACATTGGAGAGACTTTCATATGTAAAAAAGATATAATTTAGAAATTATATTGAAACCAATATTTAATCAATGTTTGGGAGATTGGAGCTTTCTCTAAGGAAGGAAAAAAGAGAAAGGAAATTTAAAACTAAATATGTACGAAGGATGGCCTCGCCATTACAAAGGTGTCAAAATGAATAGAAGAGAAATGTATTAAAACTAATATGTACTCAATGAGAGAGAAAAGGAAAGCTTTGTTTATATCCAAAAACAATATCTAAATTTAAATATTCATGAAGTTATCTTTTCTATGGGGAAAATCGAAATTTAAATTTGCACATAAGGATCAACCAACTACTAAAATGGCATTAAATTTGCACATAGAGATCAACCAGCTACTAAGATGGTACATATAGCAAATGCTCTTTCATATATTTCTTGATCCTCTAAAGGGTTAAAGGGTTTTGAGTAAAAGTCTGGATAAAAGAAAGGAAAGTGATAATATGATGTAACGCTAGAGATGAATTTCTGTTTCAGTTTGATTGAGAAAGATAGGATAAGAATAGAGGATAAAACAAATAAAAAGAATAATGTAATAGGAAAATAATCATACGGATATGAAACAAAAAAAAAACTGAAGATACAAAATGTATATGTACTAAATTTATTTTTATAATACTAAAAATTTGTTTTTTTCTTCAGAAAAAAAGAAGGCCAAATTGTTTTTATGCAAAAGTCCAGTGTGAACAAAACGACATGATCCACGTATATGTACTCGTTTTTTATATAAAAAAAAGCATATTTTGTTAAGCTCCCTCTCCCAACGTGCTATTTCTGGAAATTGATCTGTAGTTGTTTCCTTAAATTATGGAAACCAACTGTAGTTATTTCCTTAAATTAGGAAATCAACTGAAGTTAATTAATTTCTTTTTGGGAGCTTCTGAAGTGATCCGTTACTCATTGCGTTATACGGTATTCATAAAGAAGGCATTAGTTGTCACCATGGTTGTGGGGCCATAAGCCAGTCCATAAGGAAGCTTGATGATGGGGCATATAAATTATCATTTGGTTACAGCTCTGTACTTAATCCCCTTCAGCCTTACACCATCAAGTCAAAGTGAGGAGAGCTTGGAAGTTCCTTCATATTTTCTTTAGTGTTGGTGTTGAGGACACAGTGTTGTGTAGTGGCTACGTTAAGTAGGCTTCGTTGCAGAAAAGTGAACGTGGAGAAGAACTCTCGAGGCTCTGGCTACTGCGTTATAGTTTTATTAAAGTCTGTTTCATTTCCTTGAAGAATCTGCAATAAACCATTCGTTGGAGCACTTCTTGGAGCGTTGATCTTTGTGCAGATTTCATCTCTGCAAAATTACTTTTTCTACATAGTATAATTCATCAATGGCTGGAGGTATTATTTAATGGGCATTTTTAAGTTTTAAGTTTTAATTTTCGATTCCTTTTAAGTATTTATTCCACATTTTGAATTGTTATTTTTTCTAACATTTGGTATTAGAGCGAGGTTTTATCTCTGCCTTGGTGATTATAGACATATTTTGAGAATTTTCTGAATTAAATTATTTGGAAATATGTCTAATTTTTTTCTCAATTTTATGATTATAATATTTATTTAGTGCAATTTGAATAATTGTTGTGCAATTTAATTTGCATGAATTAATTATTACTGCTCTAGTTAAAGTATGCTATTTTGGATGAGTAAACGAGATCCATCGTTAAAAGTTATGCATGAATATTGTAATTTTATTTATGTAAATTATCATTATTCTCATGTCAAGTTTTTTTATTTTTTATTTTTATTTTTAATTTTTTAATATGTAAATAATGTCTAGTGATCCATATAATTTTAATTGATTAAGAGAATAGCCACAACATCTCTAATTAAATAAAATTATATATCTTATGATTGATTAGGATCACATAAAGAATATTTAGACATTAATTGTAATTAATTATACTAATATAATAAATTTTATCCCACATGAATTTTTGTTATATTTATGTAATTAATTAGGATAAAATATTCATAACTTACCCACATGAATTATGAATTAATAGTTTTATCATAAAGTTCAAAACTTTAGACATTAATTGTAATTAATTATACTAAATATAATAAATTTTGTCCCATAGGACTTTTTGTTATATTTATGTAATTAATTAGGATAAAATATTCATAACTTACCCACAGGGATTATGAATTAATAGTTTTATCATAAAGTTCAAAACTAAGATAGAATTTATAACAAATTATAATCATAATATACCCTTGGAACTATGAATTAAGTGAATAATTTGATAAATTCTATCATAAAGAATAAATGAATTTTCTTGAAATAAAAATTTAGTCCACAAACAATTTTTATGTCATTAGATTCAATTTTAAGCATGATTTACATTGGTAAAACATGAAATTTTTATTTAGGCATCAATTTTAACATAAACATGTGATCTTTAATTTTATGCAGTTGTACAACCTGTAAATTTATCTGAAATTCGTACTGATATCCCTAAACTTAAGGGAGATAACTATAAGGTATGGAAGAAGAGAGTTCTCCTTCATTTGGGGTGGATGGACATAGACTATGCTATTAGGAAAGATGAACCACTGAAACTCAATAATACCAGCACTGCAGCGGACATCACGCTTTATGAATGATGGGAATGATCTAATTGCCTAAGCATGATGGTCATTAAGACTAAAATTTCAGCTAGTATTCGTGGTTCCGTTGAACAACATGAAAAGGTCCAAGACTTGCTGAAAGCCATTGATGATCAATTCGTTAATTCAGACAAGGCACTAGCAAGAACCATAATCATGAAGTTCTCATCCCTAGGGCTCACTAGTGTGAAAGGTGTGCGTGAGCACATCATGCAAATGAGGGACACTGTGGCTCAATTGAAGAAACTCGAGGTTGAAATATCAGAGTCTTTCCTGGTGCACTACATCCTGAACACCCTTCCGCACCAATACAGACGCTTCAAAATCTCATACAACACACATAAGGATAAATGGTCAATCAATAAACTCATGACCATGTGTGTTTAAGAGGAAGAGAGACTGGTGATGGAAATGGGAGAAAGTGCAATGCTGACAACGCGAGAAAAGGGAAAATCTCAAGCCAGTAGGAAAGGGAAAGGTAAAGTACCTCCCCAAGCCAATATCAAGAAGGATTCCAAGTGTTTCTTCTGTAAAAAGAAGGTACACATGAAGAAGGAATGCACCAAATTTCAGAAATGGCTTGCGGAGAAAGGTAATCCAATCTCGTTTGTTTGTTATGATTCTAATATGGTTAATGTTATTAACACTTGGTGGATTGATTCTGGATCAACAATTCACATTTCGAATTCCTTGCAGGGTTTGAAAAACCTAAGGAAGCTAGTGGGAAGTGAGAAAAACATCTTATCAGGAAACAAGATGGGCTCGCATGTGGAAGCTATAGGAACATGCTATTTAACTTTAAGTAGTGGCTTTGTTTTAGAATTAGAAAAGACCTTTTATGTTCCAAGTTTTTCTAGAAACTTGATTTGAGTTTCAAGGCTTGTACCTTTTGGATATTCCTTTAACTTTTCAGAAACATCCTTCAATTTATTTTATAAATCTGATTGTGTTGGGAATGGTATTTTGTCTAATGGTCTTTACTGCATTAATTTACAAAACAATGTCACTTACGATTCAATGCATGTTCACACTGGCACTAAAAGATGTGTTATTAATGAAAATTCCTCTAAATTATGGCACCGGAGACTAGGTCATATATCCATAGAAAGAATTAAAAGATTGATAAATGAAGGGGTACTTAATACTCTGGATTTTACTGATTTTGAGACTTGTGTAGACTGCATAAAGGGAAAGTAGATCAACAAGTCAAAGAAAGGTGCTAATAGAATTTCAGACATATTAGAGATCATACATAATGATATATGTAGTCCAGACATGGACTCACATGGTCAGAGATAATTTATCTCTTTTATAGATGATTACTCATGATATATGTATCTCTACATGCTTCATAAAAAGAGCGAAGCATTATATGCGTTTAAGATCTTTAACACTGAAGTAGAGAATCAATGTGGCAAGCAAATTAAGATCGTGAGATCAGATAGAGGTGGAGAATATTATGGTAGATACACAGAAGATGGACAAGCACCTGGGCCATTCGCAACATTTATTCAAGAGCATGGGATTGTTTCCCAATACACCATGCCTGGTTCACCCGACCAGAATGGTGTAGCAGAAAGAAGAAACCGAACATTATTGGACATGGTGTGGAGTATGCTTAGTAGCTCCAATCTTCCTAAATCCTTGTGGACTGAAGCACCTAAGACGAAAGTGTATATATTAAACCGAGTTCCATCCAAGGTCGTTCCTAAAATTCCATTTGAATTATGGAAAGGTTGGAAACTGAGTTTGCAACATATGCGCGTTTGGGGATGCCCGTCTGAAGTGAGAATATATAATCCACAAGAGAAGAAGCTGGACCCAAGGACCATTAGTGGGTATTTCATTGGATATGCTGAAAGGTCTAAAAGTTACAAATTTTATTGTCCATCTCACAACACTAGGATTGTGGAATCAAGAAATGCAAAGTTTCTTGAAAATGACTTGATCAGTGGGAGCGATCAAACCAGGAACATAGTTTCTAAGAAGGATCATTCAGAATCTCAACCTTCCACCTCAAGTAATATATTGGTTATTGTTCACAACACCCCTCAAGTACAAACTGGTGTTGAAAAAACAATTGTTGAAGTTCCACAAGCTGCTGACGAAATTCCAGTAGATCAGATAGTTCAAGAATTGCCAAGAATTTTTGAACAACAAGTTGAACCACATACTTCTCAGGAAGATGGTGGTACAACATTAAGAAGATCTACTAGACCAAAGAGATCAGCAATACCTGATGATTATATTGTGTATCTGCAAGAATCTGACTACAACATTGGAGCCGAAAATGATCCCGAGTCTTTTTCACAAGCCATGAGTTGCAAAGAATCAAAATTATGGTATGATGCCATGAAGGAAGAGATGAATTCTATGAAGAGTAACGAAGTCTGGGATCTTGTTGAGTTGCCTAATGGTGCAAAAGCCATTGGATGTAAATGGGTCTTTAAGACAAAGAAAGACTCATTGGGCAACATTGAGAGATACAAGGCAAGACTTGTTGCAAAGGGATTCACTCAGAAAGAAGGAATCGATTACACGGAGACTTTCTCTCCTGTATCTAAGAAAGATTCCTTGCGCGTTATTATGGCATTAGTAGCCCATTTTGACTTGGAGTTGCACCAAATGGATGTGAAAACGACATTTCTCAATGGAGATCTAGAGGAGGAGGTTTACATGAAACAACCTGAAGGATTCTCCTCTAGTGATGGTGAGCAATTGGTTTGCAAGCTCAAGAAATCATTATACGGATTAAAACAAGCATCTCGCCAATGGTATTTGAAATTTCATAATGTAATTTCTTCTTTCGGTTTTGTAGAAAACATTATGGATGAATGTATATACCTGAAAGTCAATGGGAGTAAAATCTATTTTCTTGTTTTATATGTGGATGACATTTTGCTAGCAACCAATCATAAGGGTTTGCTGCATGAGGTGAAACAATTCCTCTCTAAAAATTTCGATATGAAGGATATGGGTGAGGCATCTTATGTCAGGCATTAAGATCCATAGAGACAGATTTCGAGGCATCTTGGGTCTGTCTCAGGAAACCTATATTAATAAAATTTTAGAGAGATTTCGGATGAAGGATTGTTCACTAAGTGTCACTCCCATTGTGAAAGGTGATAGGTTCAATTTGAACCAATGCCTGAAGAACGACTTTGAAAGGGAACAAATGAAGAACATTCCATATGCTTTTGCTATCGGAAGCCTAATGTATGCTCAAGTCTGCACAAGACCTGACATTGAATTTGTTGTGGGAATGTTGGGACGATATCAGAGTGATCCAGGTTTAGACCACTGGAGAGCTGCAAAGAAAGTAATGAGGTACCTTCAAGGAACCAATAACTACATGCTTATGTATAGACGAACGAACAATTTGGAAGTAATTGGCTACTCATATTCTGACTTTACTGGATGTGTTGATTCACACAAATCAACATCAGGATACATTTTTATGATGGCCGGTGGAGTTGTATCATGGAGGAGTGCCAAGCAGACCTTGATTGCCACTTCCACTATGGAAGCCGAGTTCGTCTCCTGTTTTGAGGCCAATTTACAAGGTGTATGGCTTAAGAGTTTCATTTCTGGGCTTAGAATTATGGATTCTATTTCTAAGCCATTGAGAATGTATTGTGACAATTCAACTGCTGTTTTTATGGCTAAGAACAACAAAAGTGGGATTCGAAATAGACACATCGACATTAAGTATTTAGCTATAAGGGAACGTGTTAAAGAAAAAAAAGTGGTCATTGAGCACGTTAGCACTGAGTTGATGATCGCTGATCCTTTGAAAAAGGGCATGCCACCGTTTAAATTCAAGGACCATGTAATGAATATGAGACTTGGTTCCATTATGTAGTTTCTCATTGTATGAACAATGTTATTTTAATGAAATTATTTTTTATTGTGATGTTTTTCTCATATTTATGTGCACCTTAATTTGATTGGAGAGAATTCATCTATGTAGGACCAAGAATGAACATATGGTTTATTCATTAAGAAATTATTGCCACATAAATTTTAATAGAAATAAATACATAGTAAGACATGGAAGATAATAATCGTCATTAGAGGACTTATCACCATGATTCATGTATCTATTACTTAATATAGATTTTCAATGGGTTTTAAGATGAGACATTAAGATTGGAAGTATGGACCAAGTGGGAGAATGTTAAGCTCCCTCTCCCAACGTGCGATTTCTGGAAACTGATCTGCAGTTGTTTCCTTAAATTATGGAAACCAACTGCAGTTATTTCCTTAAATTACGAGATCAACTGAAGTTAATTAATTTATTTTTTGGAGCTTCTGAAGTGATCCGTTACTCCCATTGCAGTTATCTAGTCCGTTACTCCCATTACAATTATCTACCATGATTTTTGGAATACTTAACGAATAGCCAACAGAAGCTTGGCTATAAATTATTCTATTTGGTCCCCAAGCTCACTAACTTAATCCCCTTCAACCTTACACCATCAAGTCAGAGTGAAGAGAGCTTGGAAGTTCCTTTAGATTTTCTTTAGTGTTGGTGTTGAGGATGCAGTGCTGTGTAGTGGCTACGTTAAGGAGGCTTCGTTGCAGAAAAGTGAACGTGGAGAAGAACTCTCGAGGCTCTGGTTGCTGCGTTATATTTTTATTAAAGTCTGTTTCGTTTCCTTGAAGAATCTGCAATAAACCATTCATTAGAGCACTTCTTGGAGCGTCGAGCTTTGTGCAGATTTCATCTCTGCAAAATTACTTTTTATACATAGTATAATTCATCAATGGCTGGAGGTATTATTTAATGGGAAATTTTAAGTTTTAAGTTTTAATTTTCAATTCCTTTTAAGTATTTATTCCACATTTTGAATCATTATTTTTTCTAACATATTTTTCTTCTGAAAAATTAAAAAACAACGAGCAGAGCTTTGACCTTGCTTGACCTAGAATTGAGACAAATATGTTGTGGGAAATCCGTGTGTGTCCATACTCTTACATTTTGGCTGTCCGAACCTGTGTAAAAAAGTTCGTCTCGTCAACTGCTATTTAATATATGTGCCCAACAGGCTTGATCATTGAAGAAACACATCTGAAAGAACGACGAGATTTCGGGGAATTGAAAGGCAACAACCTCTAGGGAGACATAGAGTAAGCATTAGGAGAGTGCCTCCATTGCACAAGTTATCAAATAGGCTAAGGTTTCGAAGAGAATTATGAAGGACATTGCTAGCCTTAAATAAACATTTCAGTATTTCTAAATAATCAACTAGAGCCCGTGTTACATCAGGCCCAATTGGGAGAGGAAATAGGTGGGGTGCGACATTATGTCTACTAAGATGCCGCTGGATACTACGAGAACATTTCTGAAATGGGATTTCTTCTAATATTAGATGACTTGTAGAGTCCATTCCATCTACAATAAGAGGTGGGCATACCAACGGAGAATAAAAATGTAGCAAAGTGCTAATCTCTGCTCGCATCATAGATGCCATTCATACAATGGAGTCAAGCTACTCCATACTAATGCAACGCCTATCTCCGAGGAAAGTCATAGGCAAAATTCTGCACAATGCAAGTCATCAACAAAATTCCGCACAACAGAAATAAATTTAATTATAATTTCCGGCAATTCTTGCATGCAAATCCTTCTTTCATTTTTGCTTGAGGTCAAATGACAAGATTTACGGTTTCTATTTGTCCTTAGAGTTGGAGATAACCGTGATGATTATGTTAAAATTTTTGTTTTAGAGTTGGAGATAACGTAATGATTATGTTAAAATTTTTAAGGAATAGACCAAATTGTTTTTCTCAATACAAGGAGTTCACACATAGTTGCGGAAATGACTTTAACCAAGACAACAAAGTTGTTGAAGTTTTACATAGAGTTGGGGAACTCACGTAATCCATACCATATAGTTGGAGAAACTAGATAATGTTAATCTTCATTTCAATACAGAGTGGATGAGATTAAAATGGCAACGAGGAGAAAATATAATCGACTATTTTTACTAAATAATGTGAGTCTTCATTTCAATATAGAGTGGTTGAGATTAAAATGGAAACTATAGAGGAGCAAATATAATTAACTAATTTTACTTAGAGTTACTTTAAAAATTCCCGACTAACCAAACTTTATATTATAGCTTCAAAACATGAAATACATTCACGTATGGAGTTCCTTCATCAGTAAAACAAGACTTTTTTTCATTCACCAAAGTTGCTGAGTAATACACATTAAAACACCTACCAAAATTCGCACCATGATTTTCTCCTTATTGTCTTTCCAGAATTACATCCCCCACTTTACACAACACTAGAGACAAAATTTAATGATTTTCTCCTTCTTGTCTTTCCAGAATTACATCCCCCACTTTACACAACACTAGAACTTAATGTAAAATTCGTGAAAAACAAAATTTAATACAATGGATTGACAAAAATGACTTTATGAATTTTACAGACTTTGAGTGAAGTAAACAACACTTGTGGATTAATTGTTTGCCCATACTCATTTAATAACGGTGCATTCAATTTTTATTTGACTTGTGGATTAATTGTTTGCCCATACTCATTCAGTAACCATGCATTCAATTTTTATTTGACTTTAATTATTTAACTATGTTGTTGAATGGGTTATGTACTCTGCTCAAAACTCGTCCTTCTCTGCAAAATGGGTTGTGTACTTTGTTCAAAACTTGTCCTTCTCTGCAAACTCAATCCCCAACCTGCAAAATATTTACTGTGCTATAGTTGCTTGTCAGTGTATTTAACGTGGTGGTTGAGATTAATTCTCCAACACTCTCCCTTAATCGCAACTGCCGCCATTGACCATTCCCAGACAATCTATGAGATAAACAAAATTTTCACGTGCCAAGGGCTTTATGAAGATGTCTGCAAATTGTTCTTTTGACGTGCAATGCTACAAAAAAATCTCACTTTTGTTAACTAATTCTCTTATGAAATGATATTTAGCATCAATTTGCTTTGTCCTTTTGTGAAAAACATAATTATTTGAGAGTACAATTGCTGGACCGTTATCACAGAAAATTTCTCTATCTTGATCATGACATAAATCCCGCACCATCCTTCTCATCCAAACTGCTTTCCATGCTGGTGTTGTCGCGACGCCATACTCAGCTCCTGCTATTGACAATGATACTATTTGCTGCTTCTTGGAAGCCCATGAAATGACTCCCAAACCCAAATGAAAAACATATCCTAATGTGCTCTTTCTGTCATCAACACTTCCTGCCCAATCACTGTTAGTGTAACCAACCAGCCTAAAATCATCTGTTGCAGAGTACAAAACACCATACTACTTTGTCCCATTGACACACTTTAAAATTCTTTTGGTTGCTTTCCAATGTGTCTCCTTGGGTGTCTCCATGAACCTTGACACAAAACTCACTTCATACATTATATCAAGCCTATTCGCAGTCAAATACATTAGGCCGTCCACCATACTTTTGTATAATGTCGGATTGACATTGCTACTGCAATCTTCCTTACTCAACTTCAACCCTATGACAGTTGGAGTTGGTGATGGCTTGCTGTTCTGCATATTAAAGCTCTCTAAAATGTCTGCGACATACTTTCCTTGAGAGATAAAAATGCCATTTTCTGTTTACTTCACTTCTATGCCCAAAAAATATCTTAACAACCCCAAGTCAATCATTTCAAATTCACTTTTCATGACTGTTTTGAAATCAACGATGAGGAAATAATTACACTGTAAAAATCAAATCATCTACATACAAAATGACAATAAGAAGCTTGCTGTCACTTTCTTTGATGTAGAGAGTAAGTTCACCGTCACATTTGTCGAACCCATTGTCCATTAGGTAAGCATCTACCATGTTATACCATGCACGCAGTGCTTGCTTCAGCCCATAGAGAGCTTTCTGCAACTTGCACACATTGTCTTCTTTGCCTTCTACCTCATAACCAGGTGGTTGCGCAAAATACACCTCCTCTTTCAACACTCCATTCAAGAACGCTGAATTTACGTCTATTTGATACATTTTCCATTTATGTTGCGCAGAAATCGACAACACTGTACGCACTATCTTCATCCTCGCTACTGACGCAAATGTTTCCGCATAGTCTCTTCCATGATTATGCTTGTATCCTTTGACAACTAGCCTTGCTTTATGCCTTTCAATCTTGCCTTCAATGTTGCTCTTGGTCTTATAGACCCACTTCACTCCAATGACGTTTTTTCCTTGTGGAAGGTCCACTAACTCCCATGTGTCATTTTTTTCTATTGCTCCTGTCTCTTCATTCATTGACGCAACCCATTTTTCTTCTTTCACTACATCTTCAAAGTGTATTGGGTCATGTACATGAAAAAATAATGCAAATAAATAATTCAGACCAGCGCTGCTATCAACTTCATCTTGTTCATAAATTTCATTTAAATTTCTGAATTTTGGTCTTCTTATGCTTGCTGAAGATGGCTTGGTGTTGCGCTTGAAGTAGATGGAGTTGCAAATCTTTGTGGTGTACTTGGAGAAGCACTTGCTTGGTTGTGCAATGCTGTCCAATTATTTGTTTGCGACGTCACATGTTGACTGGTTTGTTGAGCTTGTTTAGGTGGAGGAAGAGTCATCGTTGAGGAATTACTTGTTGCGGTCAATTCCTCTTTGTCTTCATGTGACATACATGTCTTCACATTGATTGTCTTCTCTAAACTTCCATCCCATGCTTCCTCTTCTATGAAATAAACATCTTTGCTGATTATTACCTTCTTTCTTGATAGATTGTAGAGCTTGTATGCCCTGGATTCATCACTGTAACCAAAAAATATGCATTTCTCCCCCTTGTTGTCCAACTTCTTCCTCAACTCACTCGGGACATGTGCATACACCACACATCCAAACACTCTCAGGTGAGTGACATATTTCTTTCTTCCACTCCATGCCTCTTCAGGAACTATGTTCATTACACTTTTGGTTGGACACCGATTTATGATATATGTTGCACAAGTGACAACTTCAGCTCAATAATCATTTGGAAAATACTTTGCCTTCAACATAATACTTGCCATTTCCATGATGGTCCTATTGTTCCTTTCCGTGACACCATTTTGCTAAGGTGTATACCTTGTTGTAAACTGCTTGTGAATTCTATGCTCCCTACAAAAATGTAGGAAGTCACTTGAGATATATTCGCCACCTCTATCAGTCCTCAACACTTTTATGTAGTGTCCACTTTGTTTCTCAACAAAAATTTTGTAGTGGCGGAAGCGGTCAAAAACTTCACTTTTCTGTTTTAAGAAATATACCCATGTCTTCCTTGTGTAGTCATTTATGAATGTCAAAATATAATGGCTTCCACCAATTCATGGTGTTTGCATTGGTCCACATAAATCTGAGTGGACAATTTCCAAAGGTGCCTTTGTCCTTATTGACTTTCCTGTTGGAAATGATTCTCTATGGTGTTTTCACAAGATGCATCCTTCACATAGGTTGTCCGGTTTTTCTATGAGTGGAAATACCTTCACCATACCTTTCCCATGCAACAAATTCAAAGCTTCAAAGTTGAGATGACCAAATCTCAAATGCCATAGCCAATTTTCATCTTTGATTTCTGTTTGAAAGTTTTCTTGTGTGACAACTGCTACATTTATTTCATCTTTGTGTGAATTCATTGATAGCTATGCTTGAGCACCTTCTTCCTTCAAATCTGATCTTATCTCGAGAGGAAACATTCTATTGTTTGTCATGTGAACCTTTGCAATCAGCTGTCTACTTGGAGGCTTATCTAAGATTGTGCACATATTGTTTAAAAAAATACATTGTAGCCCTTTTGCATGAGCTGTCCAATGCTTATGAGGTTATGTTTCAAACCAGGGACAAAGTAAACATCTGGCATGAACTTCTTCTTTCCCTTCTTTGTTAGAATGTCTACTCTTCCTTTTCCCATGACAGAGACTTTGCTATCAGTCCCCAATGTCATTTTAGATTTTACACTTTCATCTAGATTGGAAAAAAATTCTTTGTTTCCAGTCATGTGGTTGCTACACCCTAAATCTAAGAACCATACATCTCCTTGTTTTTCTTGTGCTACATTATAAGCTAAAAACATGCTATCATGGTTCTAATTTTCCTTTATGAAATTTGCACTTGGTTTGTTATTTATGTCATATTTCTTCTTTCTACATTCTTTTTCATAATGACCATACTAATTACAATAATGACATTGATCTTGAGATTTATCATACCTCTGACCTTGTGCTTGATTCTGGCTTGAGCCTTGAATTGGATTTTTATTGCTACCCCTTCCACTTGAGCTTGAAGGGTTGCTTCTTCCACCTCTGTGTGGGCTTCTTCCTCTTCCTCTATAATTTGATCTTCCTCGACCTCTACCTTGACCAAATGAAACTTGTGTCTTGAATGCATGCTCCAATGATGAGTTTGTTCCTCTATTCAACCTATGCTCATGAGACATTACTGACGCATAAAGCTTATCCACTGAAATTTGTGAGAGATCTTTTGTCTCTTCTATGGCCACAATGATGGCATCAAATCTTATTGACAGACTTTTCAAAAATTTCTCAACAATTATCATTTCCTCAAGTATCTCACCATGAGACCTGATTTTGGTAACCAACCAAATTACATGTGTAAAGAATGAGTCTACATTCTTAGACTCTTTCATACAAATTTTCTCAAAGTCTCTTCTTAGCATTTGTAATTTTGTTGTCTTCACCATTCCCATGCCTTGGTAGGCTGTCTCGAGGGTATCCCATGCTTGTTTGGAATTCGTTGTTGCTGCAATCCATGGGAAGATACTTTCATGATCTGCTTGAAAGATGTAGAAGAGGGCTTTGGAGTCCTTCTTCCTATTATCTCTCAACAAATTTCTTTCTCCTTGTGTCAAAGCATTGTATGCTACTGCATATGTTGGTTCTTGGAAACCATTCTCCACCAATTCCCAAATATCTTGAGAAGAAAACATAGCCTTCATTGTAATAGCTCAATAGTTGTAATTTTTTCCATTAAACTGTGGTATTTGTGGATTAATCAAGCTTGTGCTTGTTGCTTCCATTTTCACTGTGTAAACAAAATTTTTTGCTATGTAAAAAATATTCTCAATGTGTGACAACTTTCTCATTGCTAGAGAATACGTTCACAAAAATTTTTAGAACTCCTTTCAACTCCTAAGTAAAAACACTATCTTTTATTGAGATTTTAAAACCTGCTTAGCTACCATGTTAAAATTTTTAAGAAACATAGGAATTTGTTTTTCCTCAAGACAAGGAGTTCACACAGAGTTGCAGAGATGACTTTAACCAAGACAACACAATTGCAAAAATCACTTAATCCATAACATATAGTTGCAAAAACTAAATAATGTGAGTCTTCATTTCAATACAGTGTGGCTTACTCAAATATAATCAACTAATTTTACTCATGGTGAAACAAAATAAAACAATGTTGCGGTAAGCAACGTGAAAATTTTTAGAACTATATTGCGACTAACCAAAATTTATATTTTAACTTCAAAACATGAAATATATTCATCGCTCCATGATTTTCTCCTGATTGCCTTGACTTACATCCGCCACTTTACACAACACTAGAAATTACATGTAAAATCTAAACATATATTTCATGACAGACAAAATTTAATACAATGGACGAGAAAAAATTACTTTATGAATTTTACAGAGTTTGCGTGAAGTAAACAACACTTGCGGATTAATTGTTTGCCCATACTCATTTACTAACCATGCATTCAATTTCTATTTGACTTTAATTATTTAACTCTGTTGTGGAATGAGTTATGTACTCTGCTGAGAACTTGTCCTTCTCTACAAATTCAATTCACAGCCTGTAAAACATTTATTGTCATATAGTTGCTTATTAGTCTATTTAAAGCAGTGGTTGAAATTAATTCTCCAACCAATTAATATGAGCAATAGATTTAAAATAATGCACATAACCGTGCTCTTTTTGCATGACATATATATAGACGATTTCAAGCGTTGATACGTATAATTTTTTTTTGGTCATGATTGGTATCTGAATATTCAATATATCGATATTTGAATCTTGGATCAATTTTTTGAAAATGGAGATTATATGCAACATTTCAAAGTCGCTGCAAAATATTTACAACTATTAATCAATAATTTTCATGTTATTTTGAATAGTTTATATAAATCTAAACAATTGATCCACTTGGTAGCCAGTCTGACGAGATTGATCAATATTGGAATGAATATAATAGGTAGGGGAGTGCTGAGCTGAGCTCCGCACTCCGCACAATAACCCTAGTGGATGAAATGAAACTATACCACGCAATAACCTTATTGTATGAAATGAAACTTTATTATTTTACATTACTTATAAAGAATAAATAAAATTTAATTCTAGAGGATTCTATAAAATGACAAATGGTTAATTCATTGGCTTTACCCGCAATGACAATGTAAACGCTTCGAATTTTTTATATACTTTTCCTAACAATATTGACGAGATCGATCAATATTGGAATAAATATAATAAGTAGGGGAATGCACAATTCCGTACTTAGCACAATAATCCTATTGGATAAAATGAAATTTTTGTTTTTTACATTAATTGATTTTATAAATTGACAAACGGTTAAATTATTGGTTTGATGAGCAATGATAATGAAGAAAAAGAAATTATTTTAAAGTTCACGAAGCTAAAGATAGCTTATGGGACAAATTGCTTCTCCATCTCACTCTTGTATCCAACAATAGCAATGAAGAAGAAGAAATTATTTTAACGTCCACGAGGCTAAAGATAGCCTATGGGACAAATTGCTTCTCCATCTAGCTCTTGTATTCATAGAATTCCCGTGAAGTCTCACAATAAATGCTCCTAGCTTCTCGAAAAACCCCTTGCTGAATAAATTATCCCAAGGGCTAGCTGCTAGAATATCTCCATAACTTTCCCTGCTGTCTTTGAAGGCCTCACATTCTAAAATGAAATGCTTTTCTGTTTCCATTTTTCCGGAATAGAAAAAAATACATACTCTTTCCTCCCACACTTCTTTTGGCTTTTTCCAGCGCCCCATTTCACAACAGAGTAAATGTGACAATGTCCAAATATGTGGAGTATTTAAGGAGGCAATTTACTCTTTCCTCCCACATTTCTTTTGGATTTTTCCAGCGCCCTGTTTCACAACAGAGTAAATGTGAAAACGTCCAAACATATGGAGTATTTAAGGAGGTAATTTATGATATTGTCTGAATTTTCTATAGTTTTACCAACAATATTGTCGAGATCAATCAATATTGGAATGAATATAAACTTAGAAATCTAGATTTCGTGGAACCATGTGTTCCAATCTATGCTCAAGGGGATTAGCTTGATATTCCATTTCAGGTTTCGTACAGAAAGCGAAGGCGAGATAGATACTTGCGAGTTGAGCAGGTAGTGCAGAAGGAAGATTATTGTGCGGAAGTTCATTGTGCGGAAGATTATTGTGAAGAAGTTCAATGTGCGAAGGAGGCGTGTGTAGAGGAAGTTGTGCGGAGGAAGTGTGTTCAAAGGTAGTTTTGCGAAGGAGGTGTGTGTAGAGGAAACATAAGCGGAGACATAAATGCGGGCGAAATGCGGACCTCGTTGGAAGAAGCATGACCTTAATCAATCAATTAGTGGTAGAGGCAATGACTATGCTGCGTTAGAGTTATTAATCTTGTTTATGTTTCCTTTAACCTTGTAAAGAGATGTGTTGATATATTCTCATAAATAATTTTATTATTAAAGTAATACAAGGTTAAGTTTTAAGACTTAATGCATTTAACTTTGTAAATATTGTTATTTTTATGAAAAGAAAAATTAGTCACTTTGTATAACCGTAATAAACAAAATTTAATTCGGGTATTATTTAGTTTCTTATAACAATTTATGAAAAATTGATATTCATTACTTTATAATATCAAAATAAGAAAAATATTATTTTATTTAATCATATTAAAAAAATATTACTTTTAGAATTCTAAACATCATTATCCAAAACTGACATCATGTAACGCTATAAAGTATATAAGGTTGGAAAGGAAGGCTTAGAATTGATCAGTATTCCAACTTGCATTTAGATTGTTACAATTTGAAAAGAGAAGGCCCTAGGATTTTTTATCTATGTCTCTGTTACACTGAAAACTGTCACCTTGACATTTTACCATGAGTATGAGCTCATCAATACTCATACTTCCTCCTTTTGCAAGTCCAATATATCAGCTCCTCATGTCCAGCTTCAAAATCAGAGAAAAATCCCTAAAATCCCCTAAGAATTGGTATCGCACTTTCTCTATGCATTCCCTGCGGTCCCGCACCTAAATCTCAGCCTGCCTGCGGAACCATACCGCACGTTCTTTGTGTAATGGGTGCGGACCTCTGTAAAACATAAAAAGGCGAGAAAATGAAGATAAAAAGTGAATTCTAGGTGAATTCTAGAAGATTCTGGATGGGAATTGTCAGGAATGGATACGCTTTGAAGAGGTTCATGCATCCCTCACTTGATGGAGCTAACCCCTTGATGTAAGGAGCTTATCCCTTTGAAGGAGGATTATATCCCTTCATATTTGGAACAAGAAACCTCCTCTTTTCCACTATAAAAAGAGGCCTTGGGTAGCCTCAAAGAGAGTTCAAGCTTATGAGATTTGAAGTTAAATGCTGTTGAGATTCAGACTTAGTTAACTAAGACTTTCTGTGAGGTTAAATCACTCATCTCCATTTGTCTTAGTTCAAGAGTGCAATGCTTGTCAAAGTAAAGGAGATTCCTGCTTCGGACCTTGGGAGGACCTGCACAACATCAAGGCACAGGTTGTAAAGGTTTTCTATCTTTAAAGTTAATACAAATATACTCATTTCTCTCATTAAACTGTCAATTCATGGTTTATTTCATAAATTCCTTGATCATTATGATAAGTATGATTTGTAATAATGTCTATACAGGTGCTGCTTAATCTTTTTGCTTGTTTGTGACTGCAGATTCACGAGGAACGTTCTTTCAGTGCACGGGAAGGACTTCAACGAACTCAAGCAAGCGTTGGACATAAGGTAGGCTTCACACCTATATAGTGTTTTTTATAAATCTTATATGCTTAGAGAGAGATTAGTATAATTGGCTGTTTGTTGCTAGTTACCTTTTGTACTAGAGAGATCGGTCTTGTCCGCAAGACGGATTAATCTACACAACAAAATGGCGACTCCACTGGGGAAAGACTTATTGTTTTTGGTTCTCTTTGATTTTTGACTTGAGAAAACGTTTTTTCTGGTTTTTGATTGATTCACATTTGTCTGGGTACTTTATTTGTTTTTCTGTTTTTGAAAATTTAGAAGTGTTTTGAGTTCTTCTATAATTTTTGCTAGGACCGCACTCTGCATAACTTTGACAGTGCGGGCAGTTTCGCACGTTCTTTACAGAACACAGTGCGGGACCGCACCTGTCAACACTTCTTACATGCGGACCCTGTAAAGATTTTAGAAAATTTCTAGGTTTCTTTTTCTGATTAATTTTTAGATCTTTGGTTTCTGCCCAGACTGGTTATTGTGTCTATCAAAGAATTCATTGTGTATGAACTCCAACAGTGTTAGTGTTTGATGATTTTCTAGGAGATTTTTCCAATTGGATTATTTTTCCTGCTTGGTCTTTGTAATGATTCGAACTTTAGACAATTTGCAGTATCTCAGATTACATTGATCTCTTTTTGTCTTTTGAATCCGACCTGATTGTGGAAACATCCTATGTTGAGAAATTAAGCCTTTTGATTTCTTTGCAAATCTTCGAAAGAACTTGCTTCAAAGTTTTGAATTTCATTCTTTGAGTGTTTTGAAAAAAACATATTTTGAGTGTTTTTGATCTGTTTGTTATCTGAACGAATAGATTCTTAGTTTGCTGAACAACTAAGAGAAACATTCATAAAAAAAAACTCTAAAAAGCTTTTACTCAATTTAGATTAGTTCTCAAGATTAGTTTTTGTAGTTTTGAATAGTTTTAATTTTTGTAGATTCCTTTCGAAAGAAAATTGTTTTGTAGTTTCTTGTTTGGAAAAGAAAAGAGTTTTCTTGTGAGCTTTGATAGTTTATTGAAAAGACAAAATAGTTTCTTTCAATTAGTTTTCATGTTTGAAGAAAGAAATTAAAGGTTGCATTCTCTAACTCTTTCTTTAGATAGAAAGTTCATTGAAAGAAAAAAGAATTGAATATCATCATAGGTGCATTTTAGTGTTTTTTTGGAAGTCGAGTCTTCACATCATACAAAGTTTCATTTCCGCACCCATTGACTTAAGAAACAACTCTTAAAAGTAAGGCTTAAATAAAATTTATCTAGTAATCTTTTTATTTCTAGGGCTCTCATCACCAACATAGCTTAGGCTAGTATCTTGGAGTAGGGAGTAATTAACTCTCCAAGATAGATAAAACAAACAAGTAGACATATCTTGCGGTAGGAAGAATTCCAGTTGTTGCATGTATGCTCTGGGAAGCTTCTCTTAAAGGAGTTAAGCACGAGATCATATCTGAACCAGTGGGGTAATCAATCCTTCCTCATTGGGAACGATAGAAGATATACACGTATTAAAAACGGTAAACCTCGGATAGACCATTGTCGAGGAGTCAGGGGTCACTTGTCGGTAAACCTTGGATTCATCTTGTTTCATGGATCGAGCTTACTCTCGTTCGTTGTGTGGGTTGATCTAGACTTGCCCTGCACGAGCTGGCTTGTTAACCTTGAGGCCATAATCTTTGTGATTTTCCTGTGACGGTGAGGGAAGATCCCACTGCACTGCAGGTTGTACGCCACTTAGACTCACTTGAATCTCCTGGGGGTTCTTCACCAGATGCTATGAAGAAATCAGATGCTCTTTGCCTATTATGTTGTTTGGTAGAACAACTAATTCCTTTCGTGTTAAAACTCTACTAAGTTGGATTTCATCACCAACTAGTGATTTTAGTACGGAAAGTTACTTGTTTGTGTGTGGTTTGAACTCTTAGATTTTTTAAGCGAGTGATTCAATTTTTTGTTTCTTAGAGACTTTAGGCAAGCTGGCTGAAATTTTCTTTAATGGCGTGTGATTAGGATATTCTTTGACGTGCGGAATTGCCGAGACAATCCCTAGAATGCACAGTGAAACCCCACTATGTACCTGCCTGTCTTTTAAGGGTTTCAGCTCGTCTCACAAGAGTCAGAGATTTAGATCACCGAAGTTGAAACCTCCTCGCTATTGTAATACATCCATCATCAAATTAATAATAATAATATATTCAAGAACCGATTTCATTTCCAAGTTACCGAAAATATTTTCCAGTGAATTTATTCCACAACCTACCCTCTAACCCAACTAATCTTCTGTTAAAACTTCCTCAAAGGATTTATCTCACTAAATTTAGCAACTAAAGTTCAATGTGGTAGAAATATTATGGCACCTCTCCTCTGGACTAATTTCTATAGAGGAACTTACTAATCCAGACGAAGACATATCTCTTCCCAACTCCCCTCAATCGTTAAATCTTAGGGAGCGTGAATCTATTTTCTACAACCCCATTCGAACTAATCCCTGGTATCTCTCTTTAACTGATTTTTTAGAGAATCTGGGTCTTGCTTTTTATCCACCTCGAGTTCCATTTCATCCTACACCCAGAGGATATTATCCGTCATCTATTATGGCTGGAGAGTCATCCATGTTTTCTCAAACGCCTGAATCGTTCTTACATGGTGGTCCTTCTGTTCCTGCGGGATATCAATCTTTGTCTGGTACTTTCTCAGGAGCAGCTCCTCAACCCATCGAAAACGTGTTATCAACTGGCTTTGATAGACTTAAAATTGAAACGTCGAACGCAGAACAAGTTTTTATGATGTCTGGTAACATTCCTAATCCTCAAGCTCAAGGCAGTCAGTTTCCTTCTGGGGGTCAACCTCAGGGAACTCAGTTACCGCCTGGGGGGCAACCTCAGGGTAGTCAATTACCGCCTGGGGGGAAACCTAAAGGTAGTCAGTTACCACCCGGGGTGCAACCTCAAGGTAGCTTTTTCCCAGGACAAACTGTGGATCCATATTATTTTGGGGGGCAACCCCAAGGATAGTACATACCTCAGGGTTATCAACCTCAAGGACAATATATTCCTCAAGGTCAACCCCAAACTCAATATGCTCCTTAGAGTCCTCAACAACCCCAGCTTCAGTACGTGCCTCAAGGTTATCAACCTCAAGGGCAGTACCCAATGCAAGGTTACCAACAGCCTTCTGGTCAACCATCTATTCAAGGAGCCGAAACTTTACCTTATTATCAACCCTACGTTCAACCAGGTTTTGGTCCTTACGTTCAACCTTCTACGGGATAATACCCCAGAATGATGGTGTGGGATCCGTCCCAATATCAACAGCCTTTGCAGCCTAATGTGCAGTTACCCTATCAACCTGGTCAGCCTTTGGTTTCTGGTTCAACCCAGCAGCTTGTTCAGCTAGCTATTCAAACTCCTGCACCTAGTTCAGTTCAGCAGGTTGGGCCTAGTACACCCCAGACTCCGCCCCAAACTGCTGCAACTGCTGCAACGCCTGTTCAACCTGTCACACCTGTTTCTGGAGTATCTGTAACCCCGAGTTCGGTTATCCCTGTATCCGTGCAAATCCCTCAAGTCTCTGTACCTCAGTCAGGACCCTCAGTTCAGACCACAGTTCAGATGCCTGCAGGACAAGCCGGTACAAGTACAGTTGTTATGAGTCAACCTCAATTTACTTATCAACCGTACCAGGGACAGCCGCAATTCGGTCCCTATGTGCAGAATCCAAGCTATCAACCATACCCTGGTTATACTTATCAACAACCTCAGTATGGTCCGATTCATCCTGGTTATCCAGGAGGTTATACGATACCTAATGCTAATCCGATTCCTAGTTATCCTGGGTATCCACCTCCTGGATCTGCTTTGGCTTCTCAAGGTTTTCGTGACCCTAACCGTCAATTGCCGTTTATCGCAACTTTGGACTTACCTGATTTGATGCGCCTTACAAATGATCCTATTTTTTATTATCAGAACTGGCCGTCAATGCCTCATAAGTTGCCCAGTGATATACCAAAGTTTGAAGGTAAGTCAGGAGAAGATCCATCCAATCATGTTATGACTTATCACCTTTGGTGTGCATCTAATTCAATAATTGATGATTCAATTCGCTTACGTCTTTTCCAAAGGACACTCATAGGTCTTGCAGCCAAATGGTACATTGAGTTGCCACGAGGCTCGTTTCATAATTTCAGTCAGTTAGCAACATCTTTCTTAACTCATTTCCAGTTGCCTGTCAGATACGACAATGGCACAGAATTATTAACTTCGCTAAAACAATCTACGTCTACGTATATTTCTGATCATATCCATGAGTGGCGACGTAGACGACGTTTAGTGAAAGTTTATATTCCGGATCAAATTTTGGCAGAATGGTTCGTTAAATCATTGTTGCCCAAGATCACTGAAGACGTAGCTAAGGCTGGTGTTGTTACTGAAGAGCAAGTAATTTCTCAGGCTCAGTACCTAGACCTCGTCTATACGTAGTCAGGTACTCTTCATGAGAAAATTCCCGATCTACCCAAACAAGGTCAAATAGCTGCTGCTCCTTCAGGGTCTCATGCCGCTGATGGTATGATTGGTACAGTTAGTTCTAAAAATAAGAAGAAATCTTCAAAGAATTCTTCTCCAATTATAACTTTACCTGATTCCCCGAAAGGAGAATCCTCTCAAGAAGTTTCTGCCGATATTCATGTCGTTGAAACCTCTACGGCAAAATCAAAATCCGGTGGTAAAAAGAAGGGGAGGAACAAAAACAGAAAGAATTCGAAAGAAAAAACAGATAAATAAGAATCCAATGACGAGAAACGTAAACCTCGCTATCCTTGCTTCATTTGTGAACAAGATCACTTCACGAAAGAATGTCCATATCGAGAGGAAGTTACGAAACTTGTTAAAGGATCACAACAACCTGCTGTCTTGAAGGATCCTTTTCCAATTCAAGATAGTAAGATGATTGGTTCTTCCTCGACTACTTTAGAAGAGCCTATTATGATGATGTCTCATGTACGGATTGCGACGCGATCGCAAGATTATGGTTCTAAGAATCTCGTTGATGGAAAAGAAGAAGAGTCTTCTAATGCGAATGCATCAAATACAACTCATCCTGTTTCCAGTCCGCTACAGATTGAGAAACAAAATCCAGACTTGATAATCAAACCGCCTGCTAAAGGTGTTCTTCGTAAATCAGCTTTCAATCCACATGCGAGAGCTGCTCAGAATTACAACATTGTTGAAGATTTAACTGTTTCTCCTTCAGCAATGTCGGCTTTGGAAGTGCTGCAATCTTGTCCAGCACAGCGTAAATTATTATTGTCTGCCATAGGAGCTGTTGATGTTCAGGATTCTAGCCTTATAATCTTCGATTTAGAAACTAGTACACCACGTCTTCCTCACCAAATGGCTTTCCAGATTCCAGTGTTAGTAAAAAACAGACCTATTTTTCGGACTGTGATTGATGAGGGAGCTTCAACGTGTATTATGTCGCTTCAGTGTTGGAAATCTCTTGGTTCTCCTACACTTAACCAATCTTCGACGATTCTAAAAGCTTTTGATGGTCGAGGTTTTCAACCTTATGGTATTTTGCAAGATTTACCCATAGGGGTTGAAGGAAAAATCGTTAATCTAGATGTGGAAATGGTTGATGCCCCTCTAGATTACAACCTTCTACTGGGTCGTAGTTGGTCTTATGCTATGACTGCTGTTGTCTCTTCGGTCTTTCGACTCATAAAATTTCCATATCAAGGAAAGATCGTAACAATAGATCAGTTAACTTATTTTTCGTCCGACCCAGCCTCTACAGAAACAATCCAGCATGTTGGTAAAACGGCTATCCCTTATAAGGATGTCGGAGTAGGTTTGGTTAAAGATTATGGTTTACTAGGAACTTTTTCCTTTCCTCCTCCTAACGTATCACCTTCTACTGCAACAATTCATATGATTTCGTCAGACACAGTTATGTTTGATGATCCTTGGATTCTTCCTTCTGAATCCGAGATAGACTCATTTGATGGCGTTATGCCCTTGAGTCCATTTGAAGTTGCGTACCAAGCTGTACAGTCTTTTTCCGACCCCTCTTCAACCAAAATTGATCCAATGAATGGGATCCAAGAGGAATCACTTTCTATATCTAGTTCAGTAACAACAACATTTCCTAAAATTGTTCATACAGATGAGAAAATTCGTGAGTTTTTGTCTGTTGATGATTTACCATGGGAAGATCTACATCATCGATCTTCATTTTTACCTGAATTAGATAATTTTGAAAATGATTTCGCTTCAATTTTTACTGCTGAATATGCCAAGGAACCTCAGAATCCATTGCAAAATCCTGATTCTGAGTTAAATTTGGAAAATATATCTAGAACGGTTCCAATTGACATTTCAGTAAAGCCGGGAATAATTGAAAACATTCATATAGGTGCTTGTTGTTCAGAGGAAGAAATTCAGACTTATAAAGCCCTATTTCAAGAATTCCCTGACGTGTTTGCCTGATCTTATGAAGAAATGCCAGTAATTGATCCATCGATCGTGGTTCATGAAATTAAGACTTACCCGGATGCTAAACCTGTTCGTCAACGATTACGTCAAATTCATCCTAGAAAAGCTGCTGCTATAAAAGCTGAAGTTGAAAAATTACTTCGAGCAGGATTCATTTATCCAATTCCCTTAACGGATTGGGTATCAAATATTTTTCCTGTGACTAAAAAACAAGGAACAATAAGAGTATGTATCGATTATAGGGATATTAATCGAGCGTGTCCAAAATACAATTATCCAACTCCCTATATCGATCAGATAATCGATGATTGTGCTAGTAGTGAATTGTTTTCCTTTATGGATGGCTTTTCAGGCTACAATCAAATAAACATACTCCCTGTAGATCAACCTAAAACAACTTTCATTTGTCCGTGGGGAACGTTTGCCTATTGTAAACTACCTTTTGGACTTAAGAACGCTGGAGCAACTTTTCAACGGGCTATGTCTTATGCATTTCATGACATTAAGCACATTGTTCAGCCATATCTCGATGATTTACCGGCTCATTCATTACGTCGGGCCGATCATCCCACTCATCTACGAGCAATTTTTATGAGATGTAGGCATTATCGGATAAGGCTGAATCTGCATAAATGTGTTTTCTGCGTTGAATCGGGTCGATTACTGGGATTTGTTGTCTCGAAATCAGGCATTCGTGTCGATCCATCGAAGGTCGAAGCTATTGTTAAACTGCCTCCTCCTTCGACATTACGCCAACTCCAAAGTTTGCAGGGAAAAGCAAACTTTTTACGTAGGTTTATTCCGAACTATGCCGAGCTTGCAAAGGGTTTTACCCGGTTGTTGAAACAGGACATTCCGTTCTTTTGGGACGAGATCGCTGATCGATCTTTTGACGCACTTAAACACGCGTTGACCCATGCACCGTTATTGCATCCTCCCAACTACAACCAAGATTACATTTTGTATCTCGCTGCTTCTCATTCCACCATTGGGATGGTACTAGTTCAGGAAGATGAATCTCACAATGAACATGTGATTTATTATCGTAGTCGAAATCTGAATCCGACTGAAATTAAATACACACATGTGGAGAAATTGGCCTTGGCAGCTGTTCAAGCTGTTCAACGTTTTAGACATTACATCTTGTTACGTAAAACCACAATAATTTCTGATTGTAACCCTATGATGTATATTTTGACCAAACAATTGCTAGGGGGCAAATATTCCAAATGGATAGTTATCCTGCAGGAATTTGACTTGGAATTTGAAAAATCCAAGGCAAAGAAATCTTTGGTTTTTGCGGAACTGATGTGTGATTTCCCCTCTACTGATATTGAAACAGTGGCAGAAGAGTCCATTGTGGACGAATATTTGTTTCTTATCAGTACGCTTGATCCATGGTATGGGGATATTATTGTGTATCTCCAAACCCAATCTTTTCGGCCTGACATTTCACGAACTCAGCGACGGAAAATACGCTTCCAATCCCAACAATATAATATCATTGGCGATACACTTTATCGACGAGGAGCGGATTCTGTTTTCCAACGTTGTTTAACTCATGAAGAAGCTGAAAAGGTATTAAATGACTGTCATTCTGGAGCATGTGGCGGTCATATGTCTGGGTATGCCACAGCCCAAAAGATATTGCGTGCAGGTTATTTTTGGCCAACGTTGTTCAAAGATTGCATTTATGCGGTTCGGAAATGCCACAACTGTCAAATTTTTGATAGAAAAATGCGCGCGCCACCCGCTCCTCTTCACCCTATAATTGCTGTTGGTCCATTTGAAAAATGGGGTATCGATTTTATCACATGTAACCCTCACTCGGCCGGAGGGCATGCCTATATTATTCTCGCAGTAGATTATTTTACGAAATGGGCCGAGGCGATGCCTACATATTCAGCTGACGGCAAGACTGCTGCAACATTCGTATTTAATCACATAATTGCTAGGTTCGGTGTTCCTCAAGCTATTATTACGGATCATGGAAGCCATTTTCGGAATATAATGATGACTGAATTAACAGAACAACTTGGCCTACGCCATGATAGTTCCACTCCGTACTATCCACAAGCAAATGGTCTGGTTGAAGCCATTAATAAAGTTTTAGTCACCATGATAAAACGAATTATTGGTATTCATAAGACGAATTGGCATTCCATGTTATTTTCAGCACTTTGGGCATATCGAACTTTAGTCAAAACATCAACGGGTTTCACTCCTTTTCAACTGGTCTACGGTTTGGAAGCTGTGCTGCCGATTGAATGCGAAATACCGTCACTAAAATTAGCCGTAGAATTACTTCCAGCTACGTCTGAAGAGGAAAAACGTTTCTTGTACTTAGCCCAATTAGATGAGAATCGACGAAATGTTGCAATAGAAAACGAGGCTCATGTTAAAAGGATAAAAGCTCAGCATGATAGAAATGTGACCCCTCGAAATTTTTCAGAAGGAGACCTAGTTTTACTTTATGATCAAGCTAATGACAAGCTAGGAGCTGGGAAATTTGTGCCTATGTGGCATGGTCCTTACATTGTGAAACGAAAGTTAGAAAAAGGGGCCTATGAGTTGATAGATTTTGACGGTGTCCCTTTAGATAAACCCAGAAATGGGCTTTATCTAAAGCAATATTACGCTTAAACGAGGTGTGGAGATTTTTGTTAGTTTAGATTTCTTTACTGCTGGTGTGTTTTAGATTAGAAAAGTGTGCCTAGTTTAGAAGTGTGTTTTGTCACTATGACTGCTTATCTGAGTTTTACTCTTGATATTGCAGATGTCGACGTCTCTTCAAACCTACATTGGTTTTGCTGATGGTGCTTGTTGTAGTACACGGAACATTTCTTCCGCAGCTTGGGTTATCTATTCACCCTCTGACGAGTTAGTATCCATGCATGGGGTAAGCCTTGGTCAAACAACAAATAACATTGCCGAGTATAGTGCAGTGATTGAGTTATTATCTGAGTCCATATCTTTTGGAATTCGGAGTTTGATTGTAAGGTTGGATTCTAAACTTGTTGTATTACAACTTAACAGGGTTTATACCATTAGAAATCCGGTGTTATTACGATTATTTTTGAGAGTTCGTCTCTTGGAACGTGAGTTTGATTATATTGAATATCAACATATTCCAAGACATTTAAATACATTAGCAGATTCAATTGCTTCTAGTATGATAAATAGACATTTGCAATAATTAAAAGCAGTAAAACAAACAACATTCATATATGTATACAGATAGCCGTCAAAATAGTGATATATATCATAGGAGTGTGTTTAAAAAAATATACATCGTCTTCGATCATAGGTTGGAAACACCTTATGATCGGCAAAAATGATAATGCAAAAAGTACAAAAATGAGTCTACACGATCATCTCATCACTGATGATGATCTCGATAGGAAACAACTGCTCGGGCCACCCTGCATAGGAACCTCCTGAAAGGTCCTGGGACTCCAATCACATATCTTTGTAGCCTGAGAGGGATGTCATCTATGCTGGTCTCTGGTATATCTAGAGTCAAGCGCTCTAGATGATGCTCCAAATCGGTCAAAATCTCTACTGATTGGCCTGCTGGGGCTGGTGCGGGCGCAACTGGTTGTCTCCTCTCGAAAGGTTGGAGATGAGCTGGTCGTTGTGGACCTACGTCTATATTCAAAAAACTTTTGGTTATTAGTTTTCTAAGACGATAAAAAATTAAAAAAAATTAGAACTTAGCAAACGTTGAAAAATGTTTTACCTGAATCATCCCATTGTTCCCCTGCAGGGAGAGACATCTCTCTGTCGCCGCGGAAATCCATCCCGGCATACGGAAAATCCTCTATCATAAAAATTTGGCGATCCAGCCAACGAAAATATGAAGCAGGGAATCGTACAATCTCAGTGCCCTCAATAGCATGACGGGCCATCAACGCGGACCAGCGAACCATTCTCGGTTCTCGAGGTCGACCGGCATCAACTGAAATACTCTGTGGAGCTAACTGAGGAATCCTCTCCAAAGCAAAAGAAACGACAATGGATCCGTATCCAAAGTTTTTTAGTTTCCCGGTTTTTGCTCTGGTAAGTTGGCCTTTTATGTTGGCCAACACAGCTTCGCACCAGTTGAAGATGGTGCCGCGAAAACAGTCCACTGCAACACGCATTTGGGAACCAGTAGCTACATGAAGCGCGGCGCTCCCACATAGTTTGGTAACAGTGAATGCTATAACCTTCAGTTCAGGACGGATGATATGTTTTATGTCAATCCGTTTGTCCCGAGGATCTGCCTGATCATTGCAAAATTCGAGTTGAAGACTAGCGACAGTCTGGCCACCTGGCCTAGTCCCAAACAAAGATACATGTTCGCCCCTCTTGGACAAACCAGTCAAAAAGTATATATCCTCCAGCTCAATTTCGAGCAGGTGGCCACCAATGAAGAAACACTGGTCCTCCACATGCCATCTGTCTACCAACCATGTTAAGAGTTCCACTTGTGCCCTCATGCCAGAGATGGCCCAGAATTTGTATAAGCAGCATGCTTTTAATGCCCTTTGTGTGGGAAAATGAAGTATTGCAGCTTCATCCACTTCCTCATGCTCCCTTTCTCGCCAAATAAGCATCTTGTTAATCCTGCAACACAAAATAAGGCAAGTTAGAATGATTTCATTTGAAAATTTTTGGCAGAAAACTGAGAAAACCGTGCTTTAAAATTGACCGCGCGGGTACCACACCCGCTCTTTGTAAATAGAGCGTAGCTCCGCACGAAAGATGAATGTCGGTTGCGGTACCCACGATTTTTTCCTGTTAAGAAAAAATCGGGGTTCGCAGGCAACCTGTGTCCCACCTGCGGACCCCGCGGGCGCATTTTTAACCCATTTTTTGCCCTAAAAAATCAAACTAAAGCCTAAAAATGAATTTCAAACGGATGAAAAACAAGGTAAGGAGGTCGTGGATTACCTGGGGCTGACGATTTTCGATTCCAGCGGTTGAATTTTCCAGAATCTTCACGGGAACTTTTTTATCCAAAAGCTTTTTACTTTTCACTCTGCAACTGAACGGTAAAAATGAAATTAAAAAAAGTCCTTTTTATAAGTTTTTTCGAATGAATGAATTTTTAATTTGTTTATTTTTCACTTTAAAAGGGTATTTTTTGAAAGCATTTCTACTTATCTTAAACATGTATGTGTAATGTTTTGAGTTTTTGTGCAGAAACAAGATTTTTCAGGTGAAATGATCGTTTTTCAACAAAGAGCATACTTTTATCACTTTTTCGGACTCTTTAAAATTTTTTACGAGAAAGCAAAACCTTGGAGTCCTCTTTTAAGCCCTTTTCAGAATCTCTAAATATGAAAAGATTGCCGAGTACTTGACTATTCGAACTCGTTAAAGTAAATGAACAGTCGTCCCTTCAGTATAAGTTTACCCCTTTTACGGACTGAAATGGACTATTTACGAAAAAAGAATACGTTGACTAAATACAGTCAATAGAGTTCTCTCCCGCATTATTTTATCCTTTTTCGGGCTCGAGAGACTAAATTTACGAAAAAGAACACCAATGGAGTTTTCTTAAGTTTTTCTTCTGACTCCCTAAAACTGAAAAACACCGAGTTTCTCCTATACTGGACTCGTTAAAACTTAACAGTAAAGGACCTGTTTAATTTTCAACAGGAACAAACCACTCCTTCTTAGGGTTCGATTTTTAAACTAAGTTGGACTCATCCGAAGGATGAGCTTATAACCAAGCAAATGTTATCCTCCTCAAGCTTGTCAAAAATAAAGAGGTACTTGCCAGAAATGGTGGGGGAAAAGAGAGAAAAATGGGCATGTTTGTTGTATTTTAATCTTCGAAAACTCAGTCAACCACTCTTGGACACGACACTTATATTCACCTGGGTTGGGAAATCCTTTGCCTAACAGTTAATCAAACCACATTGAAAGTTTTCAGCCGGTTTCTGGGTATTAGCTTTGGGTCAATTGTCACCAAGCCATCTGCAGTGTCGTTATGTGTCCAAGAGAACATTTCAAATAAAACCATTCATCTGCAAAATATCTGTCATCCATCTTTGACCATCCCTGAGTCAGTCCTTGCCAATATATTTTCAAAACTTGATCTATGATTTCGTGTTGTGGGTTTACCTACGACGGATCATTTTCTATCGACGACAACTTATTATCTAGGAAGTTGATCTAGAAATTATCAGTACCTTGAAATCTGCATGCCTCAATGGCAGGTTTCTCGCCTTTGACGATAAGTTGCATCATTGACCTTCGATCGAATGATTCTGTGACATGTTCGACTTCAGCTCATTCATTCACATTTCATGGATTGTAATAAGTACTTTGAGAGCCATTGACATTACTGGTGGTTACTCTCACACTTGTTAACAATTTACATCATTGACTGGTAATCAAGTGGTTTCTACCATGTTAAACCGACACATTTCATTCACATGGATAAGATACGTCTTGAAAGTTGAGAATCACGGAAATCAGAACCACGGATCTAGTTTCCACCATCCGGCTGCGAGAATTTTGTTGTCATCTATACGGTAGACTGTTGATAAACGGATGCATTCACAGTATCTTGGCTCATATGCTCTGACACTATGATGTATTCAAATCATTCTGACATCGGAAACGATTTCGGATTAGTTTATAGTTGGACTTTTATGCAGTATGGAATGCTACCTCGGTGATGACATATACATGTATATATTTTGCATTGAATGTTTTACTAGTTTAGTAGAGTGTCCCATGATGATGTTTGAAACAGTAAAAATCTTGCCACTCTTCATATATGACAGGACTAAACTTCATCTACTAGAGTTTTGCACTTTAGAGACAATTTATTATGCCAAAAACTATCACCTTGACATTTTACCATGAGTATGAGCTCATTATTACTCATACTTCCTCCTTTTGCAAGTCCAACATATCGGCTCCTCATGTCAAGCTTCAAAATCAGAGAAAAATCCCTAAAATCCCCTAAGAATTGGTATCGCACTTTCTCTATGCATTCTCTGCGGTCCCGCACCTAAATCTCAGCCTGCCTGCGGAACCATACCGCACGTTCTTTGTGTAATGGGTGCGGACCTCTGTAAAACATAAAAAGGCGAGAAAATGAAGATAAAAAGTGAATTCCAGGTGAATTCTAGAAGATTCTAGACGGGAATTTTCGGGAATGGATACGCTTTGAAGAGGTTCATGCATCCCTCACTTGATGGAGCTAACTCCTTGATCTAAGGAGCTTATCCCTTTGAAGGAGGATTCTATCCCTTCATATTTGGAACAAGAAACCTCCTCTTTTCCACTATAAAAAGAGGCCTTGGGTAGCCTCAAAGAGAGTTCAAGCTTATGAGATTTGAAGTTAAATGTTGTTGAGATTCAGACTTAGTTAACTAAGACTTTCTGTGAGGTTAAATCACTCATCTCCATTTGTCTTAGTTCAAAGAGTGCAATGCTTGTCAAAGTAGAGGAGATTCTGCCGGACCGAGAGACCTGCACAACATCAAGGCACGGGTTGTAAAGGTTTCTCTTAGAGTTAATACAAATATACTCATTCTCTAATTAAGCCCAATATAGCTTCCTTGGTTTTATTCGTAAATTACCAGCCAGTGATATGATAAGGATGATTTGTGATATTGTCATATCTGGTCTTTAGCAATCTTTTGCCTTGTTTGTGTTGATTCACGAAGGCATTCTTTGATGCAGGAAGGACTATGAACTCAAACAAGCGTTGGACCTGGAAACTACCTATATAGTGTTTTTATAAATCTTATATGCTTAGAGAGAGATTAGTATAATTGGCTGTTTGTTGCTAGTTACCTTTTGTACTAGAGAGATCGGTCTTGTCCGCAAGACGGATTAATATACACAAAAGTCTCATCTCCCACCGACGTCATGCTCTAGTTCGGCCCTGTGGCACTTGGCAACCAGAGACCAGGAGAGCCACCGCTTCTTCAAGGGCCCATCCATGAAAGCTATAGGGTTGGAGAGAAGGGGGAGAAGGTCAGAGGTATCCTTGCTGGTCGAATCAGGATGGATCCCTATCCTGCTGTTATGCTGAAGAAAGACGAGAACTTCTGCATGATCCTTACCAGTGAGAAAGGCTCTAGCCGTTTCAACCTACCCTTGCAATTCAGTGCTCCATCACTCAACCACGTGACCCCAGGGTTTATGTGCCAGGGATTTTTTCTCACTCGGGAAAATAATAAATGTAAAAAATCAACTCCGTTTAGCAACGAGCTATCAGGATTCGTCAATCTGGCCTCACGAATGAGCTTTGGCAGCTAGGAGTCCCTAGATATTTCATCCCCCTCTTTTCAGATTCAGATCTTTCTTCTCTTTGGAAAAACCATGCTTTTTTGGGTGCGATGTAGGGATCTGGTGAAGAACATTTTGTGTGCCCTTGAACTCAGGATGGGGATTCCCTCTGCCTTTTAGAGATTTCTATATGGAGGTAAACAACTAGAGGACTCTCTTCCCCTCTCATTTTATAATATTGAAAAAGATGCTTCTGTATTTTTAACCCTTCGTCTGCGAGGAGGGGCAGCCAGGAAGCCATCTCTTGCTCATGATTTCTCTTATGAGGATGCTGTCCATGTACTGCATCCCAGGAAAGATGCTCAACCCTCTGAGGCTCCCAAGCCTTTTTTGGTTGATAAATTGGAGGATGTTCCCTCTATAGAAATTTCCCACCCGACACTTGAAGACCAATTTCAAATGTATGCAGAATATGCCATTATTTTCCGATTTAATGGATTATGGCCTCGCACAAAATATCTCTACCAATGGATTCATTCCACTTGGACCAACAACAACAAGGTTATCTTTTGCTCGAAGGGTTTCTTTATAGTTCTGTTTGATTTCAATGAAGATTATCAAAAATCCTTAACTGACTGTCCATGGTTTTGGAGAACAGGAGGGCTATTCCTCACCCCCTGGTTCCCAGACTTCGACCCTTCTATGACGGTCATTACCAAGCTTCCTATTTGGGTCAAGCTTCCAAACTTACCTAATCATTTATGGCACTTTTTTGACTTCGAAGGAATTGGAAACTCCTTGGGTTGCTTTCTGGAAACAGATCCCTCTAAGGGGGAGAAGGGCATATACACCTATGGCAGAATATGCGCTGAAATAGACATAAGAAAAGGTATGCCTGATCAAATCAATCTCAAAGTTGGTGATTTTCTTTGGACACAGACCTTGGACTATGAGAACATTACCTTCTAATGTCGTAACTGCCATCAAACATGGCATCTTCAGAACTCCTGTATTACATTCCTTGCCCAAAAGAAGAGAAGTAATCGCAAATCAAAATTTAAAAGCTGGAAACCTTGTGATCCGCCTCCCATGGATGAAATTGAGTCCTTCAGCTTGGATGAGGAGGAGAATGAACTAGAAGAGGAGGTAACAAAGCAGGCGAAGGATTCACCCTTGGCTGACCTTGGGGGGTCCATTGTTTCTTCGAATTCTTAGAAACGAACTCATGAGTCCTCCTCCTACGATTTGGATAAGGAGACTTTCCCTTTAGTCAACAACAGTCTTCAAGTGGTTTTAGCCCATCCGCTCCATGAAGGTTGGGTCAAAGTTACAAAAAATAAAGGAAAGAAATGTCGTATTGAGGATTCAACCCATTCTGGGTAGATCCCTGTGTTTTTCTCTTACGGTTCCCTTGCTACTCTTCTTGGTCCTCTTTTGCTTCACTCTTGGTCACTTAACGAGACTGGGGTTGATAGTTTATCATTTCAGACTTCCCCGCTATATAGCCTCTCTTCACTGTAACTCCATTCTGTACTATATGCCTTTTTAATATAATTAGTCTTATTCATAAAGAAGAAGAAGAAGAAGTATATAAGGTTATGTAACTCCTATATCAAAATCATGGATTAAACACATAAAAGTGATTTATATGATTTATATTTTTATAGAAGAAATGCATTATGTTATTGATAAAAAAATACTTTCTTAAAAATATGCAAAATGTGCAAGAAGAGTTTGACCATCTATAGCTGAAAATATTGAGGATGAGAAAAAAAATTCAATATTTAATAAATTACATTTCAAATATGATATAGATGAAATGACAAGCTAATTAAATTTTCAACATTTTTGGCTTCGAAATGAAATTTAATGATGTAAATTCAAGTTTGATTAGGTTTTGACTATATTTAATTCAAAGTAGTGGAATAAAATGTTGAACAAGCTACATTTAAAATGTGATATATATTACAATCACGAGTTGAATTCTTTTGCAATTAAGTGTAAGAAATAGGTTGATTTCTTTTGTAAGTAAAATGTGTATAAATTAAAGTCACAAGTTGAGTCTTTATGCAAAGGGAGAGGTTGTTATCTTTTTCAATTGAATACAAGAGTATAGTACCTGGAATGAAATGAAAATCATTAAACTATAGTTAAAATGTGATATAAATCCAAGTTACAATTTGAAATTCTTTTGCAACTAAGTATAAGAGACAAGTTGATATCTTTTATAAATGAGGATAAGAATATATTTAGGTTACTATAGTACCTTAGGTATATACTGTGATATATTATATAATTGGAAGCATAAACCCCTCTACCATTGCAAACATAGCCCCTTATACAAGTTTAGTAAATGTTGCTTTCTCTCAATAATCAAATTTCTAAAAATCAGGGCCTATCAAGAAATATAAATGAATTGTATTATGCATAGAATAAACTTTAACAGATGAAGTATGGGAGAAATTTCCATTTTATCCTTCCAAATAATTAGAGCCTTTGGCTATGATAATGTGACAATTACAATAATGGACCCATAAGATAATAAGGAAAATGCTAGTTGGGTTCGCTATAAGGAAAACATTACATAAGTCTCTTATATATAAACACATCATAGTAGATATGTGTGGTTAGGACTACAACAACCTCCTCATTTTATTGTTTTGTTTGTGTAAAAAGAAAGAAAAAAAAATGAGGACCTTATCTAATTTATTATAATGATCTTTTATTAAAATAAATTCCTTTAAAAATAATAAAAGAAATAAAAAAGTATTTTAAAAATAAAATTTCCTTACAAAGTTGAAAGTAGGAGGTTGTATCTATTCTTTTTTAAATAATAAAAAAGCGGAGTCTCGATTTCCGACTCTCTCAACTTCTCTATTGTCCCGACCTATCCTAGGGCGGGAGTTAAAAATTATTTTATTTTCATTTTATTTTTGGCCTCCCAACTACCTGACCTCCTGACTTCGTCAAAGTCTTGACCTTGGTCCAAGTCAGGGCCAGAACAAGCAATGTTAAAAGAAATTGTGATATGACTCTCGACCAACCTGACCTTTGACTATCTCGACTAGAATAAAGTCTTTTATTATTTTATATTATTTCTTGATTTAAGCACGTTTTTGTTTTTATTTGTTTTTGATATATTTTTACGAATAAAATTATAAGTTATAGGTCGTGACTTCTTTGTTAATTTGAGTTTTGAATAAATTTTCATCCCTAATTACCGCCTCCCCGACCTTGCCTCATATTCCGAGAAACAGTTACAGGGCATGTCACATTTATGAATTTTTTTATTTCTCTGGCATAAAATTTAAGTTACACATTTATGAATATTTACTCGAGATTTCCCCTTTCTTCCTTCAAAATTTTACAAGTTTCGTTTGAACTTGTGCCTTAATATTTCATTGAAGTTGCATTATGAAACTGTAAAATTCAACCAGAAACAATGAAATTGTGATTTGTCACGTATTAGTCCTAGTTTGCGTTTATGGTTTAAAAGCTTATTATCATAAAGTTAATTGTTTTATGGTAAAATTCTTAGATTTTCTTGTAAATTATTCATGAAGGTTGCGAAATGGGTAAACAGGAAAAACCACCACATCTAGACTGTAAGTTGTTCAAGAATTTAAGGAGAAGCTGAAAGGAGTAAATATTTCGGGACCTAAGACTATAATTTGAACCCGACACTCAAATTTGATACAACTTTGAAAACAAAAGATGCAAGTAAGACTAAATGGGAGGAAATTTTCAATTTGTTTGAAGAAAAGGAATGGTTACAGTCAGACAGTTCAGATGGGGAAAATAATGCTAAATTTTAAGATATCAAGAGAATAAAGTTGTTAGGTCCCTATATCAATAGTATAGTCCCTTATTATTGTTAGTGTAACCCCCTTATTGTTATTATTGTACCCTTGTAACCCCCATTTTGTTATTATTGTGCCCTTAAATTATTATTGTTAGGTCGGCTAGGATTACATTGTGGCCCACTAGGATTACATTATGGCCCCATGGACTCCTATATATAGAAAGGAGGTTTTGTAAACTGTATCATCAAAGAATTGTTCATTTATGTAATGTATTGGAGGTTTCCTCCTCGAAGTGGCTTATTTCTAAGGCGTTGATATCTCTTTTCTTCTATTTTTGACGCTGGTTACACAACATTTGGTATCAGAGCTTTGGATTCTAGGGTTTCGCTCCTCCAAACAGGTCATCGCGGAATTTTCGCTATAAATTTTTTTCTACGAAGTTTCAGAAGATGAAATTTTTAGGGTGCGAAGCCGAAATCCTGAGGAACATCGTCAACAAATTTTAGAGCTTGGTTCACAATATGTTTGGAGATATGATCTATGGAAGGTAGTGCTTTTTCAGGCTCTTTAATTTCATCTCAAAGAGGTGATCGTGGGAAAATCTTCATAACTCTCTCTTTGAGCATCGGATTGGAGTGCCATAAAAAGTGGTCGCAAGTAAACAGACTGCAGTTTCTTTTCTATCAATTTCAGTGCCAAAGGATGAAACAGTGACATGTGGAAAGTCGTACAAGTTCGCTCTACTAAACCAGTCCAAAATTGGGTCATTGTGGGAGATTGGACATAACTTTGTCTTGAAGAATCCAAATCATATCAGACCCGTGGCATTGGAAATAAGCTTCAGAGGGCTACTACAGGGCTGAATTTCAGATATTGAGGTTTCGCAATTATAGAGATAATTAAATTTCAATATCGAGCTCCTCAAAAGCAAGTAAAAGGTGTGTATTTTTTTTCCGAATTGCATAAGTCTTGTTTGAAGAATCAAGTTGAATTGATTGCAAGGGCATATTGTAGAATAGATATTAGTATTGGATAATAAAATGGCCCCTAAGAAGAATTCAACACCCATTAATCCTTTGGAAAGCTCTACTATGACTCATGAAGACAAATAATGGCAACATGACATATCAAAATTACAAGAGCAAGTGCAACAAATTTTGCTCTCGCAAAGAACAACAAAAAATGACATGGAAGTTTTGAAGAAAGGCATGGAAACTAAGATGGATGGTTTGAAGAAAGTCATGGAATCTAAGATAGATGGCATGGAGGCTGGCATGGAATCTAAGATGGATGACATGGAAGCTAAGATCGATGAGAAAATGGAAAACATGAAGGATGTTCTAAAAGAAAACATGGAAGGTTTGACAAAGTTGATACAAGAAATGTTTCCTAATGGTGAAAATATAGTAGAAGAACCTCATGATGAGAAAAAAATAAATGTTAATCGTGATTTCATAAAATCTAATGTTGGCGGGAAGAACCACCATATTCCAAAAAATGGATATGAGGAAGTTTGATGGAAAGATCCTCAGAACATGGATACTATAGATGGAGCAATATTTTGATCTCCATAACGTGCAAAACACACAAAAGGTACGCATTGCAACTTTACATTTAGAACAAAATACATTTTTATGGTATCGATGACTTTTCTCCCGTAAAAAAATTGTCACGTGGTCAATTTTTACGGAGGAAATGATAGCACATTATGAGGATACAAAGAGCAACACCTTCTTTAGCCAATCAATAAATCTCAAACAAAAGGGTTTAGTGGGGCATCACATTGAGGAATTCCAAAAAATGAATATAAGGGTAACTGATATTCCTGAGGAACACATGATTGATCTCTTCATAGGCACTTTAAAGGATAACATCCAACATGAAGTTCGTGTTTTGGAACCTGATTCATTGGAGAAGGCATTCAGGTTGGCAAGAAAAGTTGAATGTAAAATTATGGTGACAAGGAAGCCTATCACTCAATTCTACAAATAAGGAAGTGTTGCTATGCCTAGATTTCCACAACCTACAAGGTTTACACCATAAAAATTGGAAGAAAAAGAGTAAGAGGGCTTTGCTACAGTTGTGATAGCAAATACACTAAAGGTCATAAGTGTGTTGAGAAGAAATTATTTTACATAGATTGTGAAGAAGAAGAAGAAAATGAACAAGAAGAGGATATACACCAGGAACCAACCCTAGAGGAGGAAGAAATGAATTTGACCATATCGTGTAATGCACTGGCAGGAATTACCACTCCTAAAACTCTCAAGATATAAGGACATATCAAGAAGAAAAAGGTAATAGTGTTGATTGATTCAGGTAGCACCCATAATTTTATTCATTGTAAGGTAGCCAAGGAATTAAATTGTTTCCTATACCCAGCACCAGAATTTCAAGTGATGGTTGCAAATGGAGGAAATTTAAATTTCTCTGGAAAATTCCATAATATCAAGCTAACAATTGGGGAATATGTATTGACTATTCCAATGCTTTCCATTCCTATGGGAGGTGCTGATGTTGTACTAGGAGTACAATGGTTACAATCTTTGGGGACGGTAGCTTTTAATTTTCAAGAACTTTTCTTGAATTTTTTTTTAGAAGGAAAGGAAGTCAAATTACAAGGTATTGCAGGGAAGCCAAGAAGGATAATAAGCTCTAATGTCATGACAAAGCTTCTATAGAAAGAACAACGAGGCATAATTTCACAATTATGCTCACTAGAAGTTCCAACATCAAAATCATTTATTTCTGCAGATCTCCAACAAGTCTTGGACAATCATTCCAAGGTGTTTGAAACTCCCAAAGGACTCCCACCTATTCGTGATCATGATCATGCTATTCATTTGATTCCGGGAAGTGTTCCTCCAAACATCAGGCCTTATAGATATCCTTATGTCCAAAAGAGTGAAATTGAACGTATGATTGCAGAAATGTTAGAGGCGGGTATAATTCAACCTAGTCAAAGTTCCTTCTCTGCTCCTGTAGTATTGGTACACAAGAAGGATGGATCATGGCGAATGTGTCCGGATTATAGGGAGCTCAATAAGCTCACCATTAAAGATAAATTTCCATTCCTGTGATTGATGAATTATTGGATGAATTACATGGAGCAATTTATTTTACCAAGTTGGATCTTCATTCAGGATATCATCAAATTAGAATGAAGACTGAAGATATTCCAAAAACAACATTTCGAACTCATGAGGGTCATTATGAATTTTTGGTCATGCTTTTTGGCCTTACCAATGCACCTTCTACATTTCAAGGGTTGATGAATTCCATTTTCAAACCCTTCCTTAGAAAATTTGTGCTAGTATGTTTTGATGATATACTAATCTACAGCAGGTCTTGGAAGGATCATGTTGAACATGTTGACAGGGTGCTCAAACTATTGCAGGAGAAACAATTATATGAAAAAACATCCAAATGTTTTTTTGGAGTACAAGAGGTGGAATATCTGGGTCATATTGTATCTCACGAGGGTGTTAAAGTAGACCCTAACAAAATTAAAGCCATTAAGGAATGGAAAGTCCCCACAACCATAAAGAAGTTGCGAGGATTTCTCGGGTTAACAGAGTATTATCGCAAGTTTGTTAAGAATTATGGGAGAATAGCAGCACCTCTAACAACATTATTGAAGAAAGATGCATTTTCATGGACTCCTGAAGCAACTAAGGCCTTTGAACATCTTAAAGAGGAAATGTGCCTAGCATCGGTCTTAGCTACGCTAGACTTCACAAAAACCTTTATTGTGGAATGTGATGCCTCAGGAAATGGAATTGGTGCAGTTTTAATGCAGGAAGGAAGACCCATTGCTTTTGAAAGTCGTCCAATCAAAGGAAAGTATTTACAGAAGGAAATGTTAGCAATACTGCATGCACTAAAGAAATGGCGAACTTACCTAATGGGAAGACACTTCAAGGTAAAAACTGATCATGATAGTCTTAAACACTTTTTGGAACAAAGACTATCTTCAGAAGAGCAACAAGAATGGGTCACAAAGATGTTGGGTTATGACTTTGAAATAATACACAAAAAATGAAAGCTTAATGTTGTTGCAGATGCACTCTCAAGAAAGAATGAAGAGGTGGAAGCATTGCTTTGTGCCATTTCTATTATCCAACCAGATTGGATAATCGAAGCAAGAGACGAATGGAAGAAGGACAAAGATGTATGGACACTCATTCAAAAGTTGCAGCAAGATCCTAGTACATCTGATACATTTAGTTGGAAAAATGATTCCTTATGGTACAAAGATCGCTTATATCTTTGTAAGAATTCCCAACTAAAACAAAATATTCTTCTGGAATTGCACACTTTTCCTTTAGGAGGACACTTGGGATTTTTAAAAACTTACCATAGGGTGAAGAAAGAATTTTTTTGGGATGGACTTAAATCTGATATTCAAAAGTTTGTGACAGAATGTTTGGTTTGCCAGCAAAATAAAGTTGAGACAATTAAGACCCCAGGACTTATACAACCTTTATCCATTCCAAGTCAATGTTGGGAGGAGATTTCAATGGATTTTATCACAGGTTTACCTAAGTCCGAAGGAAAGAGTGTCATCATGGTGGTAGTTGATAGACTTACCAAGTATGCACACTTTTGTGCATTATCTCATCCCTTTAAATCTAGTACAATTGCTACTACATTTATGGACATAATTCAAAGGCTACATGGAAGCCCAAGGGTTATTGTGAGCGACATAGATCCGATTTTTACTGGAAATTTTTGGACGGAGTTATTTTCTTGTTTGGGTACTCAATTAGCTCATAGCTCATCTTATCATCCTCAATCTGATGGTCAAATTGAGATAGTAAATAAATGTTTGGAAGGATATCTTCGTTGTTTTGTATGTGATAAACAAACACAATGGGTCAAGTGGTTACCTCTCGCTGAATGGTGGTATAACACTTCCTTCCATACTGCAGCAAAAATGACCCCATTTATGGCACTTTATGGATATCATCCACCATCCATCACATCATATTTAAGGAAAAATTTGAAGGTTCAAGCAGTGGAAGATCACATCGAGCATCAGCAAGAAGTTCTCCAACTGTTAAAGGATAACCTGAATTTGGCACAAAATCGAATGAAACAACAGGTAGATCAACATCGCAGCGAGAGAAGTTTTGATGTAGGAGATTGGGTATTTTTACGGCTACAACCATACAAACAAATGTTCCTCAAGCAAGCTAAGAAGGATAATAAATTATCACCAAAGTACTATGGTCCTTACAAGGTGTTGCAAAATATTGGTTCTATGGCATACAAATTGGAGCTTCCTGCTTCTTCGCGAGTACATCCAGTTTTCCATGTTTCATGCTTAAAGAAGGCTATAGGTGAAAATATTCCAGTTCAAACAATATTGCCAGAACTTGATGAGGAAGGAAAAATCATATTGGAACCTGAAGCGGTCATTGAAACAAGAACTCGACAGCTACGGAATCGATCAATTTCAGAGTATCTCATCAAGTGGAAGAACTTACCCACCGAAGATTCTACATGTGCAGATGAGAATTTTATATAGAAGCACCTGGAGCTACTCAAGCGTTGAGGACAACACTTTTTTGAAGGAGAGGGGCATGTTAGGTCCCTATATCACCAGTATAGTCCCTTATTATTGTTAGTGTAACCCCCTTATTGTTATTATTGAACCCTTGTAACCCCCATTTTGTTATTATTGTGCCCTTAAATTATTATTGTTAGGTCGGCTAGGATTACATTGTGGCCCACTAGGATTACATTATGGCCCCATGGACCCCTATATATAGAAAGGAGGTTTTGTAAATTGTATCATCCAAGAATTGTTCATTTATGTAATGTATTGGAGGTTTCCCCCTCGAAGTGGCTTATTTCTAAGGCGTTGATATCTCTTTTCTTCTATTTTTGAAGCTGGTTACACAACAAAAGTTGCATAAAGTTGTTTCTAGGGCCAATATTTTCTCGTAGTATGATATGATTAGCTGGATTCTAGCACAAGTACATATTCCCACTTGTTATATTATAAATTACAATCATAATGTAATGGATTGATGGAATCATGAGGTCCTCACTGCAATTTATAAACTAAGTCCCGCATAAATTTTCCTTACTATTGAATTCTTGGATAATTTCAATAATATTGTTCTTAAGGGGAAAACCAAATATTATAACCAAGTTATTAAGAATTGACTGAGGGTTTCAGATGGGAAAAAAAAAAACAACTAAAGATTATCCTATTGCATTCTTTAAGAGATTCGTTTAGGTTTATTATCAAGATGTTCTCCATATTATATGGGGAAAACAATCCCGAGCACTGCAAAATTCATAGGATTCCTCTGATTCATAATACTTATCAGGAATCAAAGAGATTTAACTAGGATGCTATTCTATCCTAGAATTTGTCAGATACCCTCAGATTATCACTTGCATCCCATCCAGGTTATGAGAAAATGTTTTGCATGTCGACTTATCTGACGGATATAATAATTGTCCTCGTTCCTTTTCCACTCATGAAATGGAAATATTCTTTTGGCCACCATAAAGCCATTCAAAATTACTGCTCTGTTATTTGGGAAAGCAATTTCAAATTTCATTTTTATGATATCTGCAATTATGTCACGATCCCCTTGCATGAAGTTATATTTTTGAAAACTCCACCAAGAGTTAGCCAATATATTAAATAATCATTTTAAATCAAATTGGTGACTAGTTTAATGATTAGATTTTCACTTTCATTAGGGTATATGGTAGCAAGGTAAGATCTCATGCTTTGCCAAGATACATCACTAAGATAATTGATATAATAGAAATAACAAATCAAACTGCGTTACACGATCAAACTAGGAAATTAAGTAGACTTCAGAATAATTTTTTGCCTAGTTTTCCAAGCAAAGTTGGGCAAATGAGTTTTAGGGACAGAGGGAATTCTAGTAAAGAAGCAAAATAACTCCAAGATGTTTTTCTATACACATTACCTAATATAATTATGATTGTAGGGGTATAATTAATGAGCATTATAAACCTGTTAGTTTCATCAAAACTTTTATACATCAACAACCTCCTTTTGATTATGTATTTGTAAATATTGATGTTTTTTATCAGAAAATTAATGGGGTGAAATCAATGGATAATGAGGGGAATGTGAGAATTCAAGAGTATATAGAGAATACTTATGAAGCCGTCCTCAAACATAAAATTATCCATACTTCCATCTTGATTGAGGATCTCATTTAAAATATCAATTTACTCAAATCCCTTAAGATTTAGCCTTTACCTCTGAAAAATCTCAAGAAACTCAAGTTGTGAGGTTGTCTTATGTTTATGTTATAGTTCATAATTCAACTAATTTGGATGTTGGTAAAGATGAAAGTGGGGGAGATAAAGTGAAAGACAACAAAAAGGTCATAGAGGATAAAGATCAGAAACATGGCACAATAGAGCAAGCATAATATAAAAAGAAACAAGGCACCCCTACTAGAGATATAATTGATGTTGATTCTCTTGAAGAGATCAATCAACAAGATTCTCAAATTGTTAAAGATCCATAGAAAATCAATAAAATGGATACTGATAAAGATAAAGAGAAACAAAACAAAAGGTAGAAAACAAAACAATCTAAGAAGGCTTCTAAGATTTTGATTCCCAAGGCATCTCCCAAAGATTCTTTGAAACCTATTTCTACAAATATCCCATTAAGTTATTTTATTTTCAAGCCTTTTTTTGAGGTTGAATGAGTATCCAAAACTATTCCTTCTCTGAATCAATATTATTTTAACTTACAAACGAAATTAGTTGCGAAGAGAACAAAGAAGAGAATATTAAATGCTTTTGACACAATATTTGAGTTTAGTTGGTAGGCATAAGGTGATATAAAATATAGGGTTGAATAATCATAATAGGCTCTTGGAGATTTTGTGAATTACCAACAACATTTATTTAGTGAATTCTTAGTAGAATATCAGAGGAAAATTCAAAGGATTTAAGAATTAGAAGCATAATAGGACAAAAGTAGAGTTTTCAGTGAAGAGCAATGACATACTTATTATTCCTCACTTAGAGAAGGTTTTGATATTGAAAGGAAAATCTATAAAAATGAATTACAGAGTAAATTAAATGATTTAGAAATCAAGCATGTCAAATAGGTGGAAGAGTTAAGGAAAAATCATAATGATCAAATTCAAGTTATAAAGGAAGAAGCTAATAGTAATATTGAGACAATATCCACAACATTAAATTAGCATATTGAAACTCTTTAACTTCAAGTAAAACACAACCATGATATTGACCAGAGCATGCGTATGTTTAGACAACAAACTTTGCAGTTTAATCAACTACTATAGAAAAATCAAGTGAATTTCTACAAACAGCTAAATAAAATCCATAGATTTTTTGAAGAAGTTGTGAATCGGAATGATAGAAATGAATCTCTTGTTGAAGAAAATAAAAACATCAAGGAAAGATTCATATTAATTCTAGATTGGGAAAAACAACTATAACTTGGAAATATTCCTGAAGTTTCCAAGAGGGATAAAAGATTAATGTTTTCTTCTTTAATTTAAAGAGAGTACGATTCCAAAGAGATTTAGGGATGGACTAAAAGAGCCATTGAGAATCGTGACCCAATATGGGATTCTAGATTTGATTTCATTGAAGAATTTGATTTACTAAGCTCAAAGCCCTTAAGAAAAGTTGTACCGCGAATTATAAATCAACAAGAAATTGAATATAGAAGAGCAGAAGATGATAAAACAATAAAATAAATCAAAATCTGGAACCTACACGAATTTCAGAAGTTCCTTCAATTTTTGTTTGAGAAAATTAAATTAATTTCCATATTTTATACCAAATTTAAGAAAGGAAAAGATATATTCAAAATTTAGTATGAAGGAGTCATGTTAACATTGATCATTTTCTGCCAATTCATTTCTTTGCAATCACACAACTTTTCATGGATTGAATAACCTTCATACAAGCATATGCTCCAAATTTGTTGGCCACAAAAGAGAAAAGATACGAAAGATGAAGAAGAAGATTAAAATGGCCTACCACATTCCAGGAGAAATATCTTGTTGATAAGGATCATATCTTATTTTTAGCATCATTATTTTCTGAAGAGAATCTTGGAGATTTTTTATATTTAGCTAAGAGACAAATCTTATTTTCTTTTTCGTATTTATATGACCCATTATGTTGGTGTAAGGTTGAAAAATGTTCAGACTCAAGGCTTCAATTTTATAATCAGATTTGACTCTAAGATTTTTTAAGACCAAATTTCAGAATTGAATGTGTTCATGAGGTATGTGTTTGATATCGTGCAATAAATTATATTATTTAATTGATTTCTCTAATACTCATCCTCTAACTTATCTACATATTTATTTCTATTGAGTATTATGAAATTGTGGTTAATATCTCTTATGATATGTTACAATATATATTTTTCTATCAAAATTATTTAAGTATAGTAGATATGTTATATGTTAATGTTTTATGTTTGATGGAAAATATTGATATTCCTATAATAGTATTACAGTTCGCTCTCTTCATCGAGATATATTTATTTTCAATTTATTTATTTCATTAAAATTGAATGCATATATATATAAACCAATCATTACGATGCTTTTGGAAGAGGGTCTTCAAAAATTATCCGGTTTGGTTAGTTGGACTCGAATTCTAGATAGATTCAAACACACATAATGTTTTCATTTAAATATTTTATGTTTGAATGAATTCCCTATCCCCCACTCTTAGTGTTTTTTAACATTTTAAGTCAAATCCCACTCACACACACAACAATTTGTATATTTTTGTAGTTAATTGTAAATATTAGTTTATGTCATATATTTTCCCTAATTTAGTTTAAGTTTAGCATTTGTTCATGTGATAGGCCATTTCGTCACATTTGGTCAGTTGAACTACAAATTGGATCAATCAACATCCTCTTATCCCTTGACATCATCATAGCGCAAAGACCTATGCATGGAAATCTCATTTCCTAGAGCTTTTGCCTAAAAAGACCTTGTTTTAGTAATTTTTGGGACCAAAGCTCTATGACCTCCTACTGGAAAACGTTCACCAACAGATTTATCCATTGTGGCCTGCATTGATCACATACATATTGCTCTACTAGGCACTTGCGTTGGTTCTAGACATTCGTGAAAAAGAGAGATATTCTGGAAGCATCTTCTTCCAAAAGCTTCCAAAATTTGTTACAACTATTTACCTCATACAAAAAATTAAGATCCTATCCTATCCTACCTTGGAGTTTCCATCCCTTATCCTTTTATCCCATCCTCCCATCAAAAGTGGATCTCAAGCCCTAGATTGGTAAAGGGATAAGAACTCCCAACTTATATCCCTCTTCTATATATTTGTGGCCATCCACAAGCTAGGGATTTGATTTTGGAGATAGATTCTACCCTCATGCTGCTACTGTGAAGAATGATTATTCCATGCATTAGGGTGATTAGAGTTGCACTTTGTGGCAAAGAAGGACAAGTCAAATTGGAGAAGCTCTTCTACAAGATAAAATTCTGTTTATGATTGTAACTCACTCCATTTCTATTAATGCAAAGAGTTCTTTGTTTTCATATATATGATGTTATGATTTCATGTATTTAGATGCCATGTTGATCCATTGAATGAATTAATTATATGTTTCTACATAGATGTCGTAGTTCGTTGGCTTGCATTGTTTTATTACGCATGTTATAATTATAGTGATCAGAGCATTCAAGCCAAGAGGGAAGAGAAGCATACGGCGGATTACAGGTAGAATTCATCCCATCATCCATTTAATTTAAGGGAAACAATAACTTATTTGTATTTTTGTTGTTCTAGGCTAGGCCACCCAATCTAGGGAAGATAATTATATCCGTAGTCGTATATTTTCTATAACAGATTTGCGACCATATTGGGACTGGTGCATGCCCTTGGTGGTTTCTTTTTCCAATGTGTTTGTTTTACCTCTCTTCGAACCTTCACTGTCATATTCAGTTAAGAACATACCTATAAATACCTTTCATTGAGTCTCAATTGCAAATTTTGTGCCAGAACTTTCCATTCCTTGAAAAATTCTCCCTCTGGTCTAGGGACAGAGCGTTGCACCCCTGTAGATCCTTCTATGTGCTTCCATTGCATAGCATTGGTGCCTCTTCTACACCTGCATTGGCCCTTGTTCACGCATGAATTTTCCTTTGTCTTGGTTCTCTCTCTAATCATCCTTGTTCCAACTAACCTTCCTTGAGTCTTGAGTGTCTTGTGGTCTCTCTAAAGCCTCCATTTGGTTTGAATTTGTGCTTGAATGCCTTTGGGAAGGATTTATTTATAGTTTCCTTTGTTCTTATCACTAGGTCATTGGAAAGGGATTTCATTTTGCACATTATTTGTTGCACATTGTTTGATGCATACTATTTCTCTCTTCCCTCCCTTAGATATATTTTCATTAAAGGACAAAGATTCAATTTCCTCATGCTAGTTTTCATTTTAGGACATTCAAGTTACATTTGCAGTGAGCCCCAAAACTAAAAATTAATCAAAGATAAACAATACAATTTATTGAATAAACCTAAGGGGAATTTGTAACATTTAATGCAAACATTTAGAGGTATAGGCTAGAGACGTGTTCTGGCATCGCTAAATGTAGGAGATGTCGTTGTTTTCCAACTTTGCATCTCGGGGGTGAACTCCCATTCCACGTACGTGAGTGTATATGATTGTTCTCCACGTTATTTTTGGTATATTGGATGGTGCTCCATGCACGTAAAGTATATGGGAACACTCTTTTTGAATGGTTACACATTAGACAACAATATTACGGACTACACTTCCATGTACCATTGAGTATATTTTGGAATTCCACCATAGGTTTCTATCCTTGCCATAGGTAACTGAGTTGATCGCCTTGTATATTGTGATATACCAAAGACAACATTCACATAGATTTCCTGCACGTATGTTAAGTCCTTGGTTCTCCAAGGTGTATATTGCAGTTGATGGTTGCTTGGTAAACCTTTATGCCTAGTTTACCCCTTTGTTTTATCTATGCCTTTAATGCCTGAAATCAATTAATTGATTGCGAAACAAAATCTTCATTGTGGAATAGCTCCTTAGTGGACCTTAGGTTAAGACTAATGATGATAGTTCCAAAGTCTACCAATCGAGGAAAACCCTCTGATAGGAATCCTAGTCCTTTTACTTCTTTTGGAAATATTGGTGCTCCTTATATGGAAACGTTATCGTGTCCCAGATTTACCATTGGTTTTCCAATTTGGTTGTTTTCGATCCCTATGGTTCTGAGTGTCCAAATTTCTTGTCAACCAAGTATTCATCCACCCAAACAATATCAACCTCATGTTGATCCTGAAGTTGACCCTTTTCCTTTTTCACATGTTGTTTCTTCATACCTTTATTCCTCCTCACATGGTGAAAGTATTGATTCTAGTAACCAGGAAGCTAAGAGGAATAAGAAGAGGACGAAGAAGAAGAAGAAAAATAAGCAAGTGGGTAACCAAGAAACCATTGCTACCCATGAAATTAGTATGGAAAAATATTCCAATCAACCCCATAAAGTTAAATTCCCTTGCATGTTATGTAAGGGTGACCACGTTCTTAGATATTGTCCTGGTATTCCCAAGGTATTAGAAATGTAGTCTACAGGCTCACATTTTCCTTTTTCATTAGCCTATGGAGATCATGCTAGTGATAAACAATCCACTAGTGATAAAAAATCCACTAGTGATAGTAAGGTCCATGGGAAAAATGGTAAAGTACATTTTCCTTGTAGGTTATGTGAAGAGAATCATCCTGTTCACCTTTTTCCTTATTTGGATGAAGCCTAAAAAGTGTTGGGAAACCTTAAAATTTCTTAGCCGTGACTTCCAGCTGGTTATTGTAAGATTTCCCATGATCCTCCACTAGTTGATGAAATGATTGATCAAAATTCTTATCTAGTCAATCCCACTCTCTCTAAATGTGAATCCCATGCGTCCATTCCTGACCAACCATTGGTTGAGAAAATGGTTGACTCAATTCCAAATTCAGTTGATTTTACCTTTCTCGTAGAGAGTGAACTTCATACAGCTTAGGTTCTTCTTGTTTCTTCAGGTTCCAATTAATTGGGGGATATTTCTCCCATTCCCACAGCACAGGGGGGAAATTATTCCATTCCTATGACACTGGAGAGGATTTATCCCATTCCATAGCACAAGGGGGAAGTTCTCCCGTTCCCACGACACCCCCTCCAAGTAGTATGGCCACTTCCTTTGATTGGAGTCGACTAGCGGAATATCGTCTTCCTCCTTAGGTGCCCTTCCACATCACAGTACATGATTATAATGTGGCCGTACCTAGCACAATTATAATTGAAGGAGCATCTGTTAGTATTTTTTCTTCAACTACTTCACAAGCTTTAGGTTCTCTGCAGCTTGTGTCTGTTACCCAGAATCTATTGGCTTTTAACAGAGGAACCAGTCAACCGTTAGGGATCCTTCCTCAGTTTTGGGAGGGAATGTTGTCTCTATCGATGTGATGGTAGTCAAGGTACCTTTGAATTTTAATTTAATCCTTGGGAATGATTATGTTTATGTCATGGGAGCTCTTATCTCTTCACTCTTTCGTGTGTTGTGTTTCTCGCATGAAGGAAGAATCATGAACATTGGCCAACTTTCATTTATTGGTCCTAATTTGACTCCCCATCAACCAAAATCCCTAAATGATTCTTATATGAAAGTGGTATCTCGCTCGCCACATATTAATTATGTTTAAACCCGTTCCATGCCCGCATATATTTATGGTTTAGTAGGTGATGTAGTACATCATTTATTGGGGGCATTGGGGTTTGATATATCCATTGGATACTTTGATCCCTTTCATAGCATTATTCTCCCATATGACGAGAACCTCTCGGAAGCCATGGCCTTTTAGGGGCCATGATCAGGTCACTAAGTAGAGTTCATTTTCTTGTGTTTAGATCATTAAAAAATAAAACAAGGTCTCGAGTATAGTTCCTTTTCTTATGTCAAGCTTGCTAAAAAATGAAACAAACTCTTAAGAGGATAATTCTTTTACTATGTCAACCTCGTTAAAAATTGAAATAAATTCCTATGAGCACAATTTCCTCTACGTTTCAAACTCACATAAACATGAAACAGTCTTGAGCATAGTTATTTTCACGTGTTAAGCTCATTAGAAAATGAAACAAATCCCCTTCCAATTCGAGTCTTTGATTGGATCTCGTAAATTCCCAGTCGAGTCTTTCACTTGATCTCGTAAATGAACCTAAATTCCATCGACCTATTAGGAACCAATAGTCTACTTAGGTGAATGAAATGAAGCTTGGAGGGAATGTACCTCAAACTGAGTTATTATGCTGGGGGGATGCAAAATTGTTTCAAGCATAGTTTTTCTCCGTTTCTAGCTTGTCTAAAAATGAAACCAACCTCAAGCATAGTTTTTCTCATGTTGCAAGCTTGTGAAAAAATGAAACCATCTTCAAGTATTATCAAGCATAGTTTCCCATGTTTCAAGCTTGTGTACAAATGAAACCATTCCCACTTTAACTCTTGTGATTGTCATTTTTATCGACCTATTTATGCCAGATGCACCTTGGTTTTCTCATTCCATCATCGCCATTTGCTTTGCCGATCATGCACTTTCACTTGGTTGTTTTACCCTTACCTAGGGAACAATTGCGATGAGTGGTATTACTAGCCTGCCTCTTGAACTTTATGTGTTTTGATCAGTTCCATCATGACCATAACCAATTGATGCCATTTATACCACTCATTCCTCCAAGTGGATTCCTCTTTCAACTCTTTTAAGACTCCCAAAATTTGAAAAGATTGTCGAGCACTTGTATTTTCTAATTCGTTAAAGTACATGAAAATACTTCTAACAAATATAATTTTAACCCTTTTTTGGACTGAGATACATTATTTATGAAAAAGGAAAACCTTCATCGAGTATGGCTAATAGGTTCTCTTGGGTATTGTTTTCTTCCATTTCAGACTCAAGGGTCTATCTACAAAAAGGAACAACTAGAGTTTTATTTTCTGCCTCTTTTTCAGACTCTCAAAACATGACAAATATGTCGAGTTTTACCTTCGCTAGACTCGTTAAAACATCAAAAAACGATGGGCTTGTGAAACATGACAAGGCTGAACCACTCCTTTTCAGGTTTCATTAAACTTACTCGGAGGGATTCATCCAAAGGATGAAATTACAAATCAAGCATATGTTATCCTCCTCAAGATTGTTAAAAAATAAAAGGTACTGATTAATATGGTTGGGGGAATTGGGAAAACAAGGTACTCCACTTTTTAATGGCAAAAATTTTCTCTTGAACATGGAACTATTCCACTTCATCTCCATGGCTATTGGGTTGGGTAATATTCTTATATTTTTGTTCATCGTACCATTTCAAAGCCTCCATTTTTGGTTTTGGGTCAATGCTTCCAACTCCATTCAGTGTCGCTGCTGTGTTCAAGAGAAGTCATTCAGTTAATATCTACTACAATAATATTAAATCTTCATTCCATGTATGCCATTCTTGATCTAGTTCGTATCATCAACATTCTGTCTCAAATCATCATACCCATTTCGTGTCGTCTATGGGGGATACATCAAGGCCCTCTTGCGACAAGTTGTTTCCTGTCGACATCAACTCATTATCGAGGAAGTTGACTTAGAAACCCCCTTTAATACCTTAGTGCTTGCATACATTAATGGAATGTTTCCTCACTCTCAACGACATGTTTACATCATTGTACTTTGAAAGAAATATTTTGTGTGGTATTCGACTTCAACTCATTGACTCACACCATACAAATTGTACTACAATACCTTGAGAGCCATTAACATTATTGGTGGTTTCCCTCGCGTATCTAAACGAATTACATCATTTGTCGGTAATAAAATGGTGTCTACCATGTTCAACTCCATCTCATTGATTCACATGCTTAGACTCGTATATTTTGGTGAGCCCTAGTATTGCACCAAGAGTGCTGCGACTCCCAGAGGTTACTCAAATTTAATTTATCAACCCATGGTTCGTATAAAATTGGAAGTGGCAGTGCTATATGCACAAAAAATGAGCTCTACTCATGCCATCCTCATATTAATTCTACAGTGAGGTGTTAATGCAAGGGTTACTTCTAGTAAAGGAAGTCTGTCACACTTCTAAATGTAAGATAATAATGGAAATAGATCATAACGATTAAGGAAAGAAACTACTCTAGATCACACTAATTCATCTAACTATTTGCAATAAATAAATATTCACACTTATGCTAATGAAAGAAAGGAAATTACATTAAGTGGCATTCATAGTTTAGATTTTTGAATTGAATTGTAGAAAAGAAAACTAATTTAGAGCACACATGTTGAATCAATGACTAAGTCTTATATAACTTATGCTTAACTATTGTGTTTAATTATGCAACTTGTAATGAACTAATCACACTGTAAAATGACTATGTTTTGCAGCAAAAGAAGGAGGCGCCTAGGTGGTCTAAGAGGGTCCTTGGACCAAAGTTTGAGAGTTGAAGGTATATTGGTGGCTTGGTTGGGCTTAGATGAGGTGGAAGAATAATTTTGGGCTAAAGGAGAGGGTGTTTGGCACTGCTACAGGAAGCTTCTGCAAGATTTCCTGTAGTGCTACAGGATGTCCTGAAAGGCTACATGAAACATGTCGAGTGGAGTTTGAGGATAGAAATAGTGAGAAACAAGTTAGGAGAGGTGGGGTAAAGGTGGATCTTGGTAGATGAAGGTTAGCCAACCCGTTGTCCAAGATTAGAAATCTTCATAAAGTCTGTCTTGCACCCTCAAGGTTGCTCTCGGTGATGTGGTGGTGACCTCAAAAACATGGTTGTAGGTGACTTGGATGGAAGGTGGTTGATGAAGGGTGGAGACTGAAGATGATGGTTCTGAAGGGGTCTTCCTTTGCTTTTGTATTCAAACTTGCAATCATGATACCTGTTCATGCATTCATCATTGAAAAAATTATGATGCAATTGGAATAGAAATCTACCTCTGCTCCTAAAACATGTTCAGGATAAGAAAAGTAAGACTATCTAAATTTTTCCAAAAAATCATAAAATGAAAAGATATTTTGTTTGTGGGGGAAGAAATTCCTCCTCAAGCTCCAATAGAAGAGGTGAGAGAGGAAGTTTTAGCACATAGTTTTAAGGTTTCATATGCTACCAAACATGAATGAAATAAATCAACTACTGCAACTTAAAAGAAAACACAAGTACATAAGAGAAACTGAGGCCAATGGATTGGGCCCTAACCCACAAGCTCAACTCCTTGAAACTAAATCAGTGGAGAAGAAACGAAATGCTCATCTTATTTTATAACCAATATTTTACATGAAACATGAAAGTTAGAAATGTCTAATACAAAATCCAAGAGTGCTCTAACTACCTCCAGAATTCAAATCCTAGTGAGCTCTTGGTCTGGCCTATTTATGCTAGAGGGTAGCTACCAACAATTCCCTACAATGTAGGTATTTGTTCCATTAGAACTCGAGATAACTAGAGCTTGTCTCCCTTTGATTATTCCCTTGCTTGGCTACCTCTGATTTCAAGCCGTTGGAGGATAATCTTGAGGAGATATTGGCTACCTTTAGGAGTTAAGAAGGTGGTAAACCCTCCTACTATCACGCCTTGTTGTCTACTCTAAGCCCTGATTATGTAATATTTCTAAAAAATGGAATTATTCCTTTGATTTTCCTACATTTAAACCACATTATGCCTCAAATCATGACAATCCTTAGTACACCATTCTCACTAAGAAAAATATGACAAAATGAAATGAAATGTGTGAGAGAGAGAATAATTAAGCTAAAAAGGTGACATTTAACCCCTTAGATTGTACCTAATGATGGTGCTCATCATAACCCCCCTACCAAATGGTTGTTGATCCTCTGAGAAACTCAGTCCTCTTTCTTGATTTCTTTTAGAGCTCTTGTGGCCTCTCTGAAATCCCAAGGTATCATGGAAGGAGTCCCCTCAGGTGGGTAAAAACCTGCATTATTTTCTGCTTCCTCCCATTCCTTGTCCTCCTCAGTTTGATATTTTTCTTCACTCAATCCCAACAACAATGGTGGACTGATTTTTAATCCAAGCCACTTGATCTTCATTGTTTGCATGGTCCTTTTGTACAAGGGTTCTCTTTCTAGGAAACTATCAATCTGTCTGGAGTATGATACTCCAGGTTTCTTAGGCTAAGTGGGAGGCCATTCCATATTATCTAACATGCCATCACACACTCCTCTCCAAGTAGTCTAGTGATGTCATCATAATGTGCAATTGCCTGTGCTTGGGTGTTGAGATATCTTTTTGCAAGATTGGCATCATTGGCTATCATTTGGTGATTTTTTATGACCCCTATAGGGATGATTAGCTCTTCCATGATTTTGAGAGGCTCTTTTCCTTCTCTCTTCATCACCTTTTTGACCTCCTCTGTCCTGGCTTCTTCATTGGTAATCCAAGAGGCTAGGGACATTAGTTGCATATCCCCTAACCTAGAGTTTGGGTTCCAAATTTTCAGATCAATTCGGAAGGGATTATGCATGTAAAACTATGAAAATTTGGCCCTATATTATATGTTGGATTGACTACAAAAATGAATAAATTTCCTATAATTATGGAAATACAATGACCCACGTGATTCTAAAGTTTTGATCTGGAACTGTATGCACTACTCTTTCAGGTAAATAACATAAGAGTTTGAGGGATGTCTGTGCTATAATTCCTCCATACACAAGTCTGCCATGGTGGCAATAAGTTTGTATTTTTGCTGCAATTGGCCATTCAATCTTGCATTCTATGCTTGTGCCTCTTATAGCTTCTCTTTCAACACTGCCTCCCTAAGTCTGACATTAGCCAAATATCTCCCCATCTCAGTGAGTTTCTCTTCCATGATCCCCACACATTAGAGAATTTTTGAGGTCTAAAATGGGCCTTCTAAGGAAAATGTACAACCAAAATAAAATTCATAAGAACCAATAGGATTGAAGATGATGATGTCAACCATGGGGGATGATTCACTTTTTTTGGAGTAAAAAAGTAAAATGATTAAAAAATAATAAAATAATAAAACTACTTTTCTACTTGTATTTTCAACTTATCTCCCTAATATTTTAATCAAATTTTGAACGGGAGTACTCATTGGATATAAAATTTGATTCCTCATCCAATGAGTACCCATGTTTCATACTTTTGATGGACCCTACCACACGAAAATGAGAAATCCATAAAAAAACATGATTGGAATCACATTTTCATGTATTTCTCATTTTTCATGTAGTATTTTCCATCGAAAGTATGTGACATGGGTAATCCTTGGATGAGGAAATAAATTATGCATCCAACGAGTGTTTTTTCTCAAAATTTGAGTAAACCCATAGGGAGATAAGTTGAAAATACGAGTTGAAAAAATAATTTTTTCTTTTTTCCCTCTAAAATTTGATGATGTAATCTAATATTATTTTATTATTTCTACTATTATTTCATAATTTCTTTAGGAGGCCCATTTTAGAGCTCAAAATTCCCCTGATGTCTTCCCCATTCTTATTTTTGGAAATTTTCATCCAGTGTTAGGTGCGTGTTCTCTCTTTTTCTAGCTCATAGAATAGGGGAACGAGGAGCTTTTGAGTGATCAAACTCCCTCCTTCAATGAATGTGTAATAGGATATTAAGTTTGGATGTGGGATAGTACATTGAATTGTTGTAATGTATTTTGGGAGAGTTTTTAGAGAGGTTGGTTCTTCCTTTGATTCCTCCTCTTTTGTCTCTTGTTTCTCAATTGTGGCATTCTGCCCCTCAACCTTTGCCTCTTTTTCATCACCTTGGGCATCCTTCACTTCTAATGGTGCCTTTTTCTCTTCTCCCTTGACATTTTTCTCTTCCTGTAGAAAATTATGAGTTTCTTGTAGCATTGTATGAGTTTCCTGTAGCAAACTCTGTGTCTCTTGTAGCATACCCTGTTTTTCATGTTGCACCTTCTTTTCTTCATATTAGAGGTCTGTGGGTCAATGTTCTTGATTGAGGGATGCTAGGCTTGAGGAATACCTTCTGTTGTAGGTCACACATGTCTTTTCAGGTGAAGTGAACTCTTGAATATTTCCCTCCTCTAGCCCTATTTCTCCTTTCTTATCAGGTGATTCCTCAATTGTGATGGGGCTCTTGGTTGGAGTTTTAGGCCTCCCTTATCTCACCCAGGCGCTATTCCTGGTCTTGAAGTACATGGGGATCTGCCTCTTTTTTTTTTCTTTCACAAAGGTGCTTAGAGTGGCTAAAGTGGTGACCACTTCCTTTTCAGTGGTCCCCGGTGAAAGAATGGTTTGCTGAGGGGAGATATCAGTGGTAAGCTTAGGGTCTAGGATCTCCTCCTCTTCCATTTTTCCTTCTCCCTCTTCATATTTCTATTCCTTTTATTTTTCATATTTATCTTCCTCCTCTTCAATTTCTTTTTCTGCTCCTATATCTTCGGTGGGTTCTGCCTCTGTTTCCATTTCCTCTTCTTTCTCTTCTTCCTATGTCCTTTTAGTCCCTTCTTCTTCTACTTTAATGCCCCCTTTTCCAAGGCTAGCGGTAGGCGTCTCCCCAGGAGTGATGGTTTTTGTCCTAATGACTGCTTCTCTATCCATGTCAATGAATGTGGACCAAGGTATAGGGATGTTGGGTCTATTTATATCATATCCCACTATGAGTTTAATTATACCATGATGAGCTAGGTGTTGATATTTCCTCTCCGTTACACTCTGGTTCATATCTCTGATTGAATGGAGGAGGAAAAAAGGGATATTTAGTCTCTGATCTAAGGGTAGATCCCCCTTGAACCTAAGTTCATACAATAATCTAAAATAGTATCCATAGACCACACTTAGTTTTCCCTCACAAGATATATACTTCATGGTATCGTAAGATATCTCATCCCATTGGAATGGTAGACTTTCCCTTCTTACCCCATTCTTATCTTCAATGTATTCCTCACTAGGAAAGAATAAACTCTTCTTCGAAGAAGTACTAGAGACTTTTTCCTATCTGTTCCATTTAATTCCTATAGGTAAGTTGGTGACTTTGCTAATGAGCTCAGGGGTTATGGTAATTGCTATCCCTCTTACCACTATGGTGGCCCTATCATCTATTTGGGAGTGCAAGGCTATTGAAAATTCTTGAGCCACTTCATCATAAAAACCATTGAGGAGCTCAAATAACACCAACCACTGGTGATTTATGAAGATGTCAGCCACAAGAGGGTGTATTCTAATTATTTTTATGTCTGTGGGCTCGATTCTATTGAAACCTCCCCCCATCTTGTGACTGTGCTAGAGAGTTGGTTGTTTGTGGTTTGTTTCCAAAAGCACTATGATATGGGACTAGAAAGATGTTAAATTTACATAAAATGTGGTTTTCTTATCCCCTATTCCTTTTAAAAACCCTTTATTTTATTGAATTATGGGTTTAATGTGTGTAAATTATCATGAAAATTCTTGCAACTTGATGGGGTGATGTATAATTACCTCTGCAAATATGATTCCTTTGACTTGAAGGATGGTGTTGGGATGTCAACATACTCTGATGGTGTCTTGCATGGCACTTTCTAACACTCTGTGGTCTCCCTGGAAACTTCCTGTAGTAGTAGTAGAGTTTCCTGGTGCACAGTCTGCATGCAAAACTCAACCATGGATCAAAGCTCCTCAATGTCTCCTGCCTTTGTTTTGCTCTAACTGATCTCGAAATGCACAATAGAATGAGGGTAAATGGTCCAAAGTACACTTTTTATTCGAAATAGAGTGGGCTTGGAGTGTATTGGTGATGTGGATTTGGCTCGAGGTTTCCATATTTGGACTGTTGGTACCAATCAAGCCTATCATTCCCTTTTGCCTTGTAACCAACTCCCACTTCTTGTGATCCTTCCCATAAATTATGTGACAAATCCATGTGGCATGAAAAATACACCAACTTTTTACTTTAACTATTCGAGGTTTTCCAAGTTAACTGGCCACATTTTTGCCTATTAAAATCTCTTTTCTCGACATTTACTCATTTATTAAAATTATGCATATCAAGAGGGTGAGGGAGGCATACTTGAGCTTACCTGATTAATGATGAGTGTCATGATCCTTTAATGCAGGGTGTTGGAGCACTGTGATGGTCACAATCGATTTGTTTTATTTGTTGTGTGTGTGTGTTTTTTGTTAATTTTCTAAGCGAGGAGCTTATTTTATGAGTGAGGCGCTTATTGTATTTTCTTGCTGATTCTTCTTCACGTACCTCATGGAGACCCTAATATGATACTGCTAGTGTATATTCTCTTCTGGAGTCCTCTGGCGATCTTCATAATTCATCTCATGCCTTTTTGATGTGCGGGATGCATGCACAAATGTTCTACATGAAGTAATCATCTTTCTGTAGTAGTTTTCTTGTTATAGTTTTGGAGCTCAACTGTCTCGAGGAAGGACGAAAAATAGTTTAGGGATGCTAGGGGTGATGATAGGATGTTGGTGGAGTGGTGTAGCAGATGAAAACATGAGAGAAGAGGCTCAGTGTGTGGGTTTAACCAAACTAACTCACAGTGGCAAAATAAAGTGTTTGATGCGTGGATATTCATGTATGGGATGGAGTGATGGTTAGGGATAGTAGCCATAGGTGGGAAAACAAATTTTCATGTCTTTTTTAGGGTTAGGTAGCCTTGGGTGAGCTTATTCAATCTCATGTAAATTTCTTGTAGCATTACAGGGTTTCCTATAGCACTACAGGAAATCCTATAGCAACCTAAGACATCCTGTAGCATTGTTGAGGATAGGAGAAAATTTGAGTTTTTTCTCATCTGGTGGTATAAATGGATGAAGGAATGCATGTTGGGGTTTGACATGGAGTGGATAGGTAGAGGAGCGAGAGAGATGGAGGGAATGTTGCTCCCTTTGTCCAAATTGTCCTTGATCAACAACCTGTAAAACAAAAGCAAGTTAGTGCATAAGTGTTGTGCCATTTTTTTTTTCTCTTTTTCTTGAAGATGGGTGGGTTGCCTCAGCAGAGGTTTTCACCCAAAAAGCCTGCCTTGGGCACCTCAAAGAGGTTTTCACCCAATTATGTTTTATTTATCTGTTTTTCTCTTTTTTTTTGCTCCAGGATTTCCTCATGGAGGTTTTCAACCCAAGATTTGGCCTTGGATGCCTCAGAAAGGTTTTCACCCATGCCTCTTTATTTATTTATTTTTTTTTTCTAGTAAGGTGAGGGGATGGAAACTATGGAGCTTCCAATTACATTCACCTCCTTGATTATTGTAGTGATAAATTCAACCTTAGACATGGGCTTCTTATACATATTTAGCCTACAACCAATGACAAGTAGAGGGATCCCCTCCTCATCTATGGTTCTGATATGAATAAACCCATTGTGATGGCATTTATCCACTTGATAAGGTCCTAACCATATGTTCATTAACTTTCCCTTGAAGTCCTTTAATTTGGAGTCATAGAGTAGAGCCCAATCTCCTTCTTGAAATGTCTTCTCTTTGATGTGCTTGTCATGCCAAAATTTTCTTTGCAACTAGATTACTTCTGTGTGAAGGAGGGCCTACATTATAAATTCATCCAAACCATTTAGTTGAAGAAACCTTTATTTTTGTGCCTTTGTGATGTCCAAGTCCAACTGAGCTACCATTCTAAGGGATTTATACTCAAACTCAATGGAAATCAAGGCTTTCTTCCCATAAACTAGATCATATGGAGTAAATCCTATAGTTATCTTCCAGGTGGTATTGTAAGCCCAAGTGCCCTCCACCAATATGTCTACACAATATTTCCTATTGCTACTCACAACTTTGGTGAGGATTTCCTCTAAGTCTCTATTTGCCACTTCCACCTAGAAATTTTCTTGAGGATGATAGGCAGTGGAAGTCTTGTGCTTTATTTTGTGCTGCCTCACGAGGTTCTCAATGAGATGAGATGTAAATTGAGCCCCATGATCGGTGAATACCTATCTCGGGTATCCAAACTTGTAGAATAAATTCTAACTCAAAAACTTAGCCACCTTCTCTTCTGTTGTTGCCTTTATAGCCCTTGTTTCTGCCCACTTGGTCAAGTAAGTAGTGCAGACTATGATATATTTCTTATACCTGAATGGTGGATCAATAGGTCCAATGAAGTCCATGCTCCACTTTTCAAATCGATCTAAATCCACCTCAGTTTGTAAAGGAATCTCATCCCTTGGTGTAGGTCTCCCCATCCCTTAACACTCATCACATCTATTGGTTTATCTCTTGGCATCATAGTGGAGGGTAGACCAATAATAGCTAACTTGCAAGGATTTGAAGTCTGTCCTATTAGCAAAAAAATTACCCCCACATGTAGCATCATGACATAATGAGAGGATGTCAAAGACCTCCTATTCCCTCACACATCTTCTAAGAATGATCCAGACCCAATTTGAAGAGATTGTCACCAATCCAAGTGAAAGGGGCAGTTTTTTTATAATTATGCTCTTTTATTTTGATGAAAGGTTTGGAGGAAACCTATCAACAAATAGGTAGTTGGCTATGTCAGCAAACTAAGGAGAGAGTGTTGAGATAGAAAATAGATGTTCATCCAGAAGCTGATCATCCACCATCCCTTCTTCATATGCAGATAAAGTTAGTCTAGGTAAGAAATCTACAACAACATTTTCCTTTCGTAGTTTATCAATAATTTTCAAATCAAATTTCTGCAACAACAACAACCATCTTATTATTCTAGCATTGACATCAAGTTTATTCATTTAGTACTTGATTTATGCATGTTCAGTATGTAAAAAAGTATGAAAACCAGTAATATATTGCCTGAATTTATTTAGGGAATGGGAAATAGCTAAGATATCCTTTTCATTGACATTATAGTTAAGTTTGGATTTTGACATATTATTGCTAATGAAATAAATGGCATATGGTAAATTCTCTTCAAGTTGTCCCAAGGCTACCCCCACAACTTTATCTGATGCATATGTATGAATGTGGAAGGGTAGATCCCAATTGGTACCTAGAAGTATAGGGGTAGTGTTTAGTTTTTCCTTGATGATATCAAAAGCCTCTTGACAAAGAATAGACCAGAAGAACTCATAATCCTTGGCTAATAATCCAAAAAATGGCGAAGCCACTTTGATGAAGTCCTTAATGAACCTCTTATAGTAGACAACCAAACCTAGGAAAATTATGACATCTTTATGCTTTTGAGGAATAGGAACCCCTTTTATTATGGTGATTTTGTTTGGGTATACCTATATTCCCCGATTTGGATATAGAGCGGCCTAGGACTATCCATGCCCTCTTAAAAAATGCACACTTTTCAGGAATCAAGGAGAGATGAATTTCAATTCAATTCCTCAACACTTTTCCTAGATTGGAGAGAGCCTCCTAGAAATCATACGTCCCATAAGGAGTGAAAATTTCCATGTAGATCTATATAGAATCATGGAATAGTTTACAAAAAATGCTCAGGACTTCTCTTTGGAAAGTAGAAGCGACATTGCACAGACCAAAGGGAAGGACTCTGTAAGTGAAATTTCCCCAGGGACATGTGAATGTGGTCTAATCCTGGTCCTTAGGGCTGATATGAATTTGGTTATATCCACTGAATCCATCCATGAAAGAGAATTTTTTTCTTTCCCGCAAGACCATCCAGGACTTGGTCAATGAAGGGAAAAGGGAAATGGTCCTTTTTGGTGGTTTTTTAGTTCTCGATAGTCAACACAGATTCACCACTTCTCATTTTTCTTTGGGACTAGAACAAGAGGAGACACCCACTCACTATCTAATATGGGGTAGATGAAACCTACATCTAGCATATTCTGTAGTTCATCCTTCACTATGTATTTTAATGTTGGGTTTATCCTCCTTTGGGGCTATCACACATGCTTGCATCCTTAATTAATATAAATATGATGTGTGCACATTGAGGTATGCACCCCTTTCATGTCCTTGTAGTTCCAAGTAAAAGCATATAAGTTTTCCTTTAGGAGATGGAAGAATTTATCTTCTTCTTTGGCCAAGAGGGATGAGTTAATATTCAAGGATTTAGATGGTCCAAATTCCATAGCCTTTATGGCTTCAGAGGTTGATTCAACTGATTGCAACTCAATCCAAGGGTGGCTTTCAGATTCTCTCTCTAGGTCATCAAGTGGAATGGAAGTGGGGGTTTCTCTTTGAATGATGTGGTCAATGAGATCATCCTCATCAGGTTTCCCCCCTTTAAGAACAATATCTATAGTACAAATGGTATACGGTGTGATACTGTATACTTCATATTCTTCTTCTTCATCCTCCAACCATAACGGTATGTCATGGTCAATGGAAGGTTGGGAAGGAGGATATAATACCAGCTATTTGGACAAGGGCCCATTCTTGATAGTCATGTTTTTGACCCTACAACTTATATAAGCATCGAAAGTGCCCAAAAAAGGTCTTCCTAAAATGAGAGGATCTCCATTAAACTTGGCTTTTGGCTGGAGGACCAGGAAATATATGGGGTACTCCCAGGAGTCAATTGAGACCATAACATCCTCAAAAATTCCTTTTGGAGCTACCGTGGATCTGTCTTCAAGTTGCAAAACAGTGGTGGTCTTTGTCAAGGCTCCTTGGAGGTTGAGTTTAAGCATGGTTTCCCTGGTCATCACATTTATGGCGGGCCCAAGATCAATCAGAGTGTGGGGGACTATGACACCACCGATGTGTACATCTACTACTAGACTTACAGGGTCTAGGTACTTAGGGAAGATCACCCTTCCCAAAAATAAGTCAGATAGCTATTGTTAGCTTGATGGGGCCTAGACCTAGGTTCAGATATGGCTGCACGAACCAACATAACCCACTATTAGCAGCCCTTTCGGCAACGATCTGCTGTGCAGACTAAAGTCTCACCTGAGGCAATATAGGGGGATGCTAGAACTAGGTTTTTTCATCTAGAGGGAAAATGGAGTGTGGATTTAGGGCTTACCTTCCTTTTAGTACTTGACTGAGCTTTGTTGAATAGCTCTACTAATGATACAATCGCAATTCAACACTTCTGTTGAACTGACTTGCATACTGCACAATCTTACTTTAATAAGTACAAAACAATATGAATAACCTTAAACTGGACTTCATGATGCAATTATAAGTAAAAAACAAAGATAAAATAAGACGGATGTAAAGCAGACACAGATCTGTCTTTAAGAGTCTTCATTAATTCTCATATTTCCCCAATACAATCAATTCCACCTTGCACATTTAGCTGCAGGGGCATGCACACTCAATTGCCGACTTCATAAGGTCTCCACGCACTTAGCTGAAGGAGAATTTTCTCTAACCCAACCCATAGAATACAGACTCAAAAAAATGTTACATGCAAGTGCAATATATATAAAGTATCTTCTATTCCTTACTATCTCTCAAGACTATCCTAAACTCCTTATATAGTCTTTACATTTACAATACCATGATTCAAAAAGCATGGGCGGAGCTCAACGTATACAAAATTATCCCATCCTTTTAAAAATAAGGGGCTTTGACCAATCCCAAAGCCACTAAGACTCTAACTTATCTTTGTGCTTTGCTCCTCGATCTATGGAGCATTTATCAAAATATTCTATCGAGGGGTATTGTTTCCAACATGCCCCCAACACAAAACTGTAACTCATCCTGAGTCACTTTGCTGGTGCACCCTTGATCTTTTCTTTTATGAATCTCAAGGAATCCTTCAGAGGTGGAACTGGTTTTTCACATTGTTTTTTTGCTTCTCAGACTTCTCTCAACAATGTCTCAGTGGATGACCCTGTAATCTTGGCTGCAATGTATTTATGTGTTTGGCGCAGTCCCTTCAGCTGCTTCACTGCAGTCTATGAGAGCTGACTGGCTTTAATGATCCAGGTGGATATTGGTGGTCACCCACCTATTCCACTTGGGGCTCCACCATTGTCTATTTCAGTTTTTCATTTTCGGCATAGTTTACTATTTTTAGTAGTTTTTCGGGTCCTAAACTTCCGAAGCCGTTTTTAGGCCCTAAACAACGTTTTTTGGGAAAACAGAGAGAAACATGGGTCCATGGATTGATGTAGCTCATTCAAAATTTTTAGTCCTCGGAGAGATATTTCTAACGAGGTATGGTACGCGTCAAACGGAGATCGTATGCCAAAGTTACGCCCCTGGGAAGTTGAAACACCAATTTACCCAAACGGGGCCCATAGTTTTGGCGCTTCATCTCCTAGGGTTAGGGTTTTGGCTGTTTAGGATTTCCCATTGTTTATAAATAATAAATAGGCCCTCGAGCCTCATTGTAACTCAGTTCAGAGGCCTGTAGCCACCACATCTCTTCTCAGAGATAGCTACCAGCGCCCTAGCTAGTTTTATTTCCATTGTCTGTAAGCAAATTTCAGTTCTTTGATATTAATGAAATGAAGTGTTATTTCCGCTGCATCTCTGTATTTATGGTTATGTGTTTATTCTGTTGCGTTCCTGCATAAATCCGGATCAGTGGTATCAGAGCGGTCTGCTTTTTCTCGATCCTTCTTCGCATGTCCCCAACGAGGTCGGGGTATAAGGAGCTAGGGCTTGATCTGGTGGAACCTTTGCAAGATCAGCCTCGCAAACCTCGACGAACGCCCATGGGGGACGAAAAGAAAGATGAGGGAGCAGGAGATCCTATCAAAATATTGCTCGAGGAGGCCCTCGAAAAACAAAGGAACGCGATGATGGATAACTTTGCTCAGATTCTTCAACGGCTGCCCACCGGCGGCGCATCTGCATCCAGCAGCCACTCTGGAAGTGCGACTCCTTTTAAGGTACAAGTAAATTTTGACATTCCCATATTTGAGGGTCAAATAGACGCATATGCCGTAGATAGATGGTTGAATCTATTAGAAGGATATTTCTCTGTTCATGACTTTTCAGACCGGGAGAAGATTATTTTTGCACTCCTCAAAGCTACCCCCCATGTTAAGGACTGGTGGGAAACCTACTGTGAGAACAAGGACCAGATAGAACCCTCTCTGTTCTCGGCCGTACCAACTTGGAATTCTTTCCGAGACACCGTCAAGGAACAGTACTATCCCGTGGGGAGCTATGAGGACAAGTACATACAATGGACCACGTTGCGACAACAAAGGGATCAAGATGTGCATGAGCTGACGAATCTGTTCCATACCCTGTGCACAAAGTTGGGTATCAAAGATTCAGAGAAACATCTGGTGCTAAAGTATCACAGCTATCTGCACAGATACATTCAGGAGGAAATGGAGTTCCTCGACATCTCCTCGCTTGGTATGGCATACCGGTATGCTGCCAAAATTGAGCAGAAATTCAAATAGAAGAAGCGAGACTTTGGATCTGCGAATCAAAAGCAAGGGAAAGGTGCTTCCAAACCGCAGAACAAAGGACAGAGCCAAGGCATGGTGGCTAAAGACAACTCATTGAAGCCACAAGAAAAGAACAGCACCGCAAAGCCAAAGAAGGACACGGGAAAGTGGTGTGAGTTCCATAAGAGCTCCACTCACAACACAAGTGAGTGTCGGGCCAAGCAGTCGCTAGTGGCTGAGATGAGGGCTTCTGAGTCAGATGCATGCTCTGACTCTGAATCAGAACCTGAAAAGGTGAATGAAAAAGGGAAACAGATTATTGATGCGGAGCCCAACGCCACTGTTACCACTGCAAAGATCCAAAAGGAGGAACCGGAAGATCCAGAGGAGGAGGAACGTCTCTTCCACTCCCAGATGTGGGTAAAGGGCTCCCCGGTACAGTTCATTGTCGACAATGGGAGCCAAAAGAACCTCATTTCAGCAGACGCCGTGAAGCGGTTGGGCTTGCCGACCACAGCTCACCCACATCCATACACCATCGGGTGGCTTCACCAAGGACGAGATCTCCGCGTCAGCCAGCAGTGCCGCCTTTCCTATAGCATCAAGCCCTTCACGGATGAGGTATTATGTGACGTTGCTCCTATTGATGTTTCTGATGTATTATTAGGACAACCATACTTGTGGAAGCGTCATGCTGTGTATGAGTCTCGACCTCGTGCTGTTATTGGACCTCGTCTTGTTATTATTACTTGAAATAAGTTGTACGGGATACCAGTACCACTACTGCAATCTCTTTGGTTGCTGAAAGCAATCACGATAGCTCATTTCCCAAACAGTCGTTTTCCACGATGATCGCCCGAGGCAAGAAGAAAACGTGGCCATGACCTCGAGACGGGGCTCCTCTACACAACAACAATAAATGGATAAGGTTGTGGAGGGATGCGGACATATTCACCTCACCCACGAGGGGTCCTCTTGCCTTGTCGAATTAAACACAGATTGATCGACCCCGGAGTCCCAAGCTACCTAATGTTCCAGATCTATCGGCGCTGCGCCGCCTTCCCATCTGAAAATCAAGGGTAGGTCGGGAGCTGTTGCAGAAAGGTCACATCAGACCAAGTTCATCGCCCTGTGGGAGCCCGATCCTGTTGGTACAGAAGAAGGATGGGACATGGAGACTCTGTATTGACTATCGGGCGCTGAACAAGATCACTGTCCGGAATAGGTGCCCAATCCCACGGATTGATGACCTTCTGGACCAACTCAAAGGTGCAAAATATTTCAGCAAGATCGACCTGAAGTCTGGGTATCACCAGGTACCAATTGAACCCTCAGATGTGTGGAAGACTGCCTTCAAAGCCAAGGAAGGCCTTTTCGAATGGCTGGTCATGCCTTTCGGGTTGACGAATGCTCCCGCCACCTTCATGAGGATGATGGATGACATCTTGCGGCCATTCACCAAATCATTTGTAGTGGTGTACTTGGATGACATTTTGATCTTCAGCCAGACTTGGGAAGAGCACCTTCACCACATCCGACAAGTCCTCCAAACACTGCGGCAACACAAGTTGTGTGCCAATTTGGAGAAGTGCACTTTTGGCATGACCCAGGTTCAATATCTGGGATACATTATTGATGAAAGGGGAGTGCATGTGGATCCAGCCAAGATCCAAGTCATTCGGGATTGGCCAGCCCCAACCACTATAACAGAGCTTCGCAGCTTTCTGGGTCTTGCTAATTTCTACCGAAGGTTCGTGTTGGGATTCTCTCATATCACTTGGCCCTTGAGTCAAGTCACCAAGGGAGGAGCGAGAGAAAATTTTTTTTGGTCGGAACCTCAACAGAAGGCATTCACAGAACTGAAAAACCGCCTCTGTTCTGCCCCAGTGCTCACTTTACCAGACTTGAAACAGCCATTTGAGATCGAGACAGATGCCTCTGACTATGCTATTGGGGCAGTTCTTACTCAACAGGGACATCCAGTGGCATTTCACAGTGAGACATTGTCTGACACAGTTCACAAGTACCCCACATATGACAAAGAAATGTACTCCATTGTGCAAGCTTGTTGACAATGGAAGCATTACATTTTGGGGAAGGAAACAATCATCCACACAGACCACAGGCCCCTACAGTTCATACAGACACAAGGGAAGTTGCAGAATGATCACCATCAGAAGTGGTCTACATATCTGCAACAGTTTCATTTGAACATCAAGTATAAGAAGGGTAGCACCAATCATGTTGCAGACTGCCTCAGCCGACCACCGATCGTGGCGCTCACCACTGTGCTCAACTCTTGTGGGCACGAGACTTCTGATTGGCCGCTTCTCTATGAGAGTGACCCAGAATTCGGCCACACTTACAAGGCACTCTTGGGGGGTACGCAAGTTCCAAATTTTCACCTTCAAGATGCACTTTTATGTCACCTGGGACACCTTTGTGTTCCTTCAAGCGAGCGTGCCAAGATGATATGGGAAGCACACTACAGTCGAGTCGCTGGGCATTTCGGGGTCGAGAAAACAGTAGCAATACTACCGAAGTATTTCTATTGGCCGAACCTTCGAAAGGATGTCGAGAAGCACATCAGATCCTGCACTGCTTGTGCCATTGCCAAACCGACCATCAAGAAGCAAGGCCTATATACTCCTCTACCTACACCTAGTCGACCTTGGGAATCCATCTCCATGGATTACATGTCGGGCCTGCCTTCTACTAAGAAGGGAAATGACTGTGTTTTTGTGGTCGTCGACAGATTCTCGAAGATGGCCATTATGGCGGCCTGCAAGAAGAATATCACAGCAGAAGCCACTGCTAAACTCTTCTTTGAGCGAGTGTGGGTGCACTTTGGGATCCCACAGTCTATCATATCAGATCGGGATAGCAGGTTCCTCAGCACATTTTGGTCCAGCCTCTAGTCGATGTTGGATACCAAGCTCACCAAGTCCACAGCTTTCCATCCCCAAACAGATGGCCAGACAGAGGTCGTCAACAGAATGATTGTACACATTCTGCGCATGTACAATTCAAATCATCCCCGCACATGGGACGAGAGCCTCCCCTATGTACAACATAGTTATAACCAGGCTCTCCACAGTTCAATCGGCCATAGCCCCTTTCAGGTGGGCTTGGGATTTCAGCCACTATGTCCCATTGACGTAGCCATGCCATTTGCAGCTGCTCAGGCCGATTCAGCACACGTCCAGTCTGAAGTTGACAAAGCAAGTAGCTTCATCGAGCGCATTCAACACATCCACCAATAGGTTCATGATATATTGAATGAGAGCTAATGCAGTACAAAAACGCGCCATGATCAGCAAGATTGCCACCAACTCGGGTGGCGACGAGAGTAGCACATTTGCGGGAGAGGACGCCTCCTTTGGACCCCACATAGCTTCGCGCTGCGTCTGGGAGGCGCGCATCACCCAGGCTATTGGGAACGATACCTTGACTCAGTATTCCACCATTCCTTGAAAGATGCAATGCCTAGTCTTCAATGTGGATCACCTTCGTCCTTACTTCCCACCTCTACTGGACACCTCAGACATTGCAGAACACTCACACCAACAGAGTTAAACCCAGACTGCATGGAACAGGCCACCACAGATTGTATCATGGACATGCAAATCAAGAACACTCGTCAACAGCAGATCCAACTGTATCGGGTTGTCAAAGCTGGCCAACTCCTGCACCAAGGAAAGTGGTTCACCAGGGACCAAGTTCAGCAGAAATTTCCTCATCTCATGGAGGAACTTAACGCAATGGGGACCATTGCTTCCTAAGGGGGGAGGAATGATCCAGGTGGATATTGGTGGTCACCCACCTATTCCACTTGGGGCTCCACCATTCTCTATTTCAGTTTTTCAGTTTCGGCACAGTTTACTATTTTTAGCAGTTTTTCGGGTCCTAAACTTCTGGAGCCGTTTTGAGGCCCTAAACGACGTTTTTTGGGAAAACGGAGAGAAACATGGGGCCATGGACCAATGTTGCTCGTTCCAAATTTGTAGTCCTCGGATAGATCTTTCTAACGAGTTATGGTACGCATCAAACGGAGATCGTATACCAAAGTTACGCCCCTAGGAAGTTGAAACACCAATTTACCCAAACGGGGCCCATAGTTTTGGCGCTTCATCTCCTAGGGTTAGGGTTTTGGCTGTTTAGGATTTCCCATTATTTATAAATGATAAATAGGCCCTCAAGCCTCATTGTAACTCAGTTCAGAGGCCTGTAGCCGCCACATCTCTTCTCAGAGATAGCTACCAGTGCCCTAGCTAGTTTTATTTCCATTCTGTCTGTAAGCAAATTCCAGTTCTTTGATATTAATGAAATGAAGTGTTATTTCCTCTACATCTTTGTATTTATGGTTATATGTTTATTCTGTTGCGTTCTTGTATAAATACGGATCAAATGTCTCAGTGGATGACCCTGTAATCTTGGCTGCAATGTATTTATGTGTTTGGCGCAGTTCCTTCAGCTGCTTCACTGCAGTCTGTGAGAGCTGACTGGCTTTAGCTTCCCATGGCTGTGTTCTGGCCGTAATAAGTTGTTATTTTCGGTTTAGCTCGTCAATATGTCCCTGCAAAAATTTCGCTTCTTGGAGACAAGTATACCACTGTATCGGTGCTAAGGTATTTGTTGTGACCTTAATCTGGTCCATATGTTCTAACTTATCGTAGATTTCCTTCTCAATTGTTTGTACATGGGGGTCCTCCTGCAGTGAGGCCCAAAAATCCATAACATCTTCAAAAAATTTAAGGAAATCCTCTACTGTTGAGTCAATCTTATCATGGGAAGACTTGATGTTGGTTGCACGTTGCTCCTAGACCTTAGGTGGAGTGGAGGGCCGCAATTGCATTTGAAACTAGACTATATTCATCTGCATCTCCAGGCGAACTTGGTTGACCTCAAATTTTAATTTTTTGACTGCTATCATGAGTTTGGAAATTTTTTCCTCTGGCACTACTGTAGTTTGAATCTAGAGCTCAGGTAACTCATTGCAAGCCTTGGAGATGACTTCCTCCAACTTCTATCTTTGCATAGTTGCTGCATCACACTCCTTCACAACTAATTGATTTTCCTTGACCATGCTCTGTCTTTCCTGCCTAGCATCCTGTATAACCTAGAGGGTGCACCGCCCTCTGATCTTCAATTCTTCAATCACACTTGGTTGGAGCTCATGCAATTTCTATAGAGGCAGCTCAACCAGATTAAGCCTTTTGTTCTGCTAATGCACCACCCACCTCATCTGCTCCGCAATATCAAACACAGTGTGCTCGCATGGATTGGCACCACGCGGGTATCATTTGTAATTGCCATTTCTTGCGCTGCAATGCTTGCACCTAATGGTGACCCGCTCGCTTGACCTGTTATCACTCCAATAATTCCTAGGGTTGTTAATATTTTGTTTTAAAGAGTATTAGAGGTAACCACAAACCTAATTTTAAGCTTAGGACCTAGCCTTCCTAATGCTCATAGAGGGCTCTCTATTTATGATTTAACTTTGTTGTTTTTAGTTGATTTTAGGCTAGTTATATAAGATTGATTGGGTTTTGATTTTGTTTTGGTTTGGTGGTGGAATTAATAATTCAGATGGATAGATGAAAGTCTGTTTTCCATTGGGCTAATGAAGTCAATGTATCAAGCAACAGATCAGAATCAAGCTCTAAAGGAAGTGTTCATAGGGAAAGGTAGATGAGCTGGTTCAGATCTTTAGGCTGGAAAGTGAAATGATTTCAATTGGGATGAGAGAGCAATTAAGGATTCTCAGATCCGGATAATGAAGGAATAGGACAGAGGTCAACTGAAGCTAGGGAGTAATGAAGAATTCCCTAATCTGGATATTAGAAGAAAACATGAAAATGAATAACAGTACAAGACAGAGTGTATTTAAACAAGTTTTGAAATAAAATTCCTGTTATATCATTTATATTCAGAAAACATGCAAGTATGTGAAAAAATTCAGAAAATAACAATTTAGCAATAGAAAGATACTTCACTGAAGTGGCCCAACACATGAATCCTCTAATATAATGCCTTTATTGCTTAATCCAGTCTGCTGACTTGAAAATGGTACAATGTACCCTTAGGTTTCAGATCATTACAACTATAGAAATGTTTAAAAATCCACAATCCACACACAATACTTCGAATTATGAAGTATTTATACAAAAAATATTACAAAATATCATAAAACTGTTTTAGGAATTATTCAAGGAAAAATACATATCTTCATGCAAGAAGATAGCGACACCTAGGAGACTAATTGCTAGATGTCCCTCTTTTATTTGGATTTGATGTTTTCTTGTTGACATTTTTATTCTTTCTCTTTGACTGTTGCTCAATGCTGGCTATCTTCTTCATGTTGCAGAGTGTCCTTTACGCTGGCTACCTTTAACTTTGTTTTTCATCTCTAAACTCTGTCTTTCATCTGATACTCTTTAACTTCTCTGTTTTATTTACTGTTTTTCCTTGACTTCTTTTTACCTGTTTTAATTTTACCTTTCAAAGTAAATCACATAACTTTTCCCAAGCTTCTGCTTCTGGTAACTTAATTTTTACCATTCTTCTGAAGATTTCATCAGCTTCTGTGTACTTTGCAAAAGTAGGCTTGTTAATGAATAGATGATTTACCTCATGGTGTAGGTAAAAGAGGTTCTGAAACTCTAATAAAGCACTTTTATTGTAGGAATTCCTTTCATGGAGGAATTGTTGACTTGTCCCTTTGCCAGTTCTCTGATTTTATTATCACAATCCTCATGTTTCATCAATCTGTTATTGATAACCAAAGGATTTGGTAGGCCCTTTTGCCTCAAAATATCAAATTTCACCATGAATCTAGTTATGGAAAGCTCCATGTTTTGACATTTGTCTTCATTTTGTACCATTAAGTTCCTTTTAGAAATTACTTTTCTGACCTCAAGAATTGTCTCAGTTCTGTCACTAATGCCAATTTCTTCCAATTCCTGCTTATTCTTAGAATTAAGAAACTTAATGATATTAGCTACCTCTTCTGGCTTTTTTACACTAATCTTAGTGTGGTTTTGGTAAAGATACCAATCTCTTTTCCTACTTGTTCTCCATTAATACAATTTTTTCATAAGTGATGATGGCTAAAATAGGTCTTTAGTCTTCAAGAAACAAGTTTTAAGAAAAAATGTGACTTCTTGAAGCCTCTCTGTGTTCCTTGTCCAAAAGATACATTCCAATGATAGTCTTCACTTCAAAAACCTTCAAAGAAAGCCCTGCTGTTATAAAAGAGACTGTTTTTAGGCCACTTCCCCATCTTTTCACCTTCATAAATCCTTCTGCAAAAACCCCCCATTTTACTCATTTTACCCTTCATTTTTCCTTAAATTCCCCTTTTAAACCTCATAAAATCCTTTTATTTTGGCTTAAACCCCATTTTCCAACCTATCGTAACCTTCAAAATCCCTCAAAAAACCTTCATTTTCAGTGAAAAACCTTCTTTTTAAAGTATAAGGCCTTAAGCCCCTTTCGCCTAAGCCCTCAGCCCCTTTTCCTCTCATACGACCTAGAGCCACAACCATGCACTAAGGTCTTAAGCCCCCATCGCAATCGCACTTTGGCATTTTCCAAATATTTGTGCTTTTTCCTTTTTCTCTGTCTATTTGCGAAATACCGATGTGATGTACCACTTTAAATCTGAGCCATCGATCTCATTCCGATTCGAAGACCCTTGCTCCATCGGCGATCTCCTCTTCCTTTGTCCTGGACCCTTTAACCCGATGATGGCCAATCCGCCGATTGGATATGACCCGTCCGTTCACAAAAGATCTAACGGCTGTCGGCGCATCACAAGTTCCCTGCCGATGATCCCCCCTCTGATGGATTTCCCCCGCCGATTAGATCCTGACCGTAGATCTCCCTTAGATCAGACGGTCTACACTCAATTGCGTCAGCACATCGCATCACCACTTTTCCCTTTCCCCTCCACTTTCCTTCTCTGCCGAAGTCAATCCTAACCGTTGATCCTATTTTAGATCGACGACCCTCGCTTCATCGCAGTTTCGCCTTTCCCTTGACTCCTCTTCCACCATTTTTTATCTCCGATCTCTGTGACTTAATCCTGACCGTCCGTTCCTCCCAGATATACGGTGTAAAATTACTACGGGGACACCTGTCCAAGGTAGCCTGTACTCCCCAGTCCCCCCATAGTTAAATCTCCACCATTGATCGTTTCCTGATCTTAGCCGTTCATATTCTCCAGATCCGACGACCATCAACTCTCCTCCTATATAATCCCGCTGGCCCCACCGCCGAGCTCTTTGTGCGTTCGCGCTCCCTCTCCACCGTTGATCTAGATCTCCCCCAGATTCAACGGTCCAAAACTAATTGCGTGCCACTTCCACCTTTTTCTTATGTATTCACCCCTACATGGATTATATCCCTTTATTACTGTAAACCAATGTTTAGCCAACTTCAAGCCTCCCCGCTACGTGACAAATTGGCTTATGTCACCCCAGCCCCACCATATATTTCGTCTTCTCATCTTATCTCCCCTCGCGCTCATCTGCAGCCGTCGATCTGGATTGCCCAGATCGGATGGTCTAAATCTGATTTCGCACTCATTTCACCAATGAAGTTGATCACACAGTTTCAACGTGAAATAGGCAGTTTTCGCCTGGATACGTGTCAAATAGAGAACCGTATCGCATTCATTTAGCCCCAAACCACTTACCGCTCTAACCCTGCGCGAAAACAATCTCTGGTTTTCCAAAACCACCTATCCCTATTTTCACACCATAAGTAGATTTGAATCCTGTTTTTCATGGTTTCCTCCATGGAATCCACCCTGATGCATTATCCTCCTTCCGCATTGCTCTTTCGCCCTCCGCCAAGTCCTCTAAAGTAGTTTAACCCCAGCAACACAGGTTTTTATCAATGTTTCTGTTTGTTTGCAGGTTTTAATGGCGGATACGCTGTAAAAGCTGTTCCACAGTCCAGTAAAGGGACAAGGCTGAGGATGACAATCCTCTGTGGCCAAATTTGATATAAAAAGGGACACAAAGGGCCAGATTATCAAGTTTAATCAATATTTCATGAATGTTGATTATACAAGAAAAACCATCCAGCAAAGAAGTAAAGATCAGAAGGAATAAAGAGAAAGGATTGAAGTCAAGAGCCCGAAGATTAAAAGGCTTAATCCACAGTTTAAAGGATAAAGACATAGTGAATATAGCAGAAAGATGATTAAAGGAGGCCTAACGCATATCAAAGGCCTAATCAGGGTTTGAAGTATCAAAGACAGACATTTCACCCAAAAGAATGCTTCAAATACCAAATCACCGAAGCAGTTACTCCTACGAAGACCAGAAATTCCACCTACAGTTTTATTTTCCTCAAAAGAATACAAATTTAATGCATAGTCAGAGATATTTGCCAACGACAGCTTAGAAAGTAATTTCCAGCCTAATGAAAGCCTCAAAAGTCAACAAAAGTGACTGAAGTTGATGAAACTTAACGTAAAAATCAATTAGTAGAGTTAAAACATTAGATATCTTCTCCGTCAGACCTCCCAAAGGCTGAGAAGCATTTACTTGGTCTTAATTGAACAAATAACCCTTTCTTTCACTCCACCTCCTTAATTCATCTATAAATACCATATGAGGAGCCTAGTATTATTGTTGGTTGAATACTTATTGAATGTAAATATTTTTTGAGGTTGCTGAAGCTGTGTTTGTAATTGAAGAAAGATAGGCTGAGAAGAGAATAAATAAGTTGTAAAGACCTACTGGACTTGAAGATTGTAAATGCTTTGAACATCAAATATACAAGCTGATTTATGGGATCCTGGTCTATGTCAATGGTGATGTTTTTCTTACTGTAATTGTTGTTTTCCAATGTTTTTCATACTTTCCACTTTCTCTCATAAAGAACAGGAAATATAGATTAGGATTTACTATAAAGGTACCCTAAATCTCACTGATAAGATTTATCTTTATGTTTTCTTCTAAATGTGTGTTTGGTAATGATTTCAATAGAGTGTAACCAGTCAAGGAATGTTGGTGAGCCCATGTCTTGCTGAGTAAAACTTGAGATATTGTTCTTGAATGATATTTTCATTGCATGCTAAGTAAAGTTAAACTCGGGAAGTCTATGGTTAGCCCTGTCCTCTAGCGTTTTCTCCAACAGCTGTTTTGAAAGTTTCCCTTAAGAGTATGCTGAAAGCAGGCTAGGTTAAAAGTCCTTACTTGATCTTAGGCTAATTTTTATGTCCATCTTGAATGTTTTCCTTTGAGAATATGCCAAAAGAAGGCTAGGTTAAAATTCCTTACTTGATCTTAGGCTATTCTTTGTTTTATCTTAAATGTTTTCCTTTGAGAGTATGCTGAAAGCAGGCTAGGTTAAAAGTCCTTACTTGATCTTAAGCTGCCCTTTGTTTTCTCATATGTTTGCTTCTTTCACCACACTTTTTTATGTTCCATACCACAAAATCAATCTAAAGATACCCTTTGATATAGATGACTTGCCCCATATACCACACTTGAAGCTTGTTGTGCAATTAAATCCTCTTGTGACTCCATAGCCCCATGGATTGATACTGTCTCTTACCTATCCTATCAGCTGAACCATTCTTTCAACCTACTCACACCTTTACCCTTCAAAATACTTCCTTCATTTTGATGATATCCTACCCAACCAAAAACAAACATATCCCTTGTACTTCATAACTAGCCTAATATCATATCATAAGCCTTAAAGATATATCTTTTGAAAACACTCATATAGAGAGATCCCTCTCTGAATCCAGGAGGGCTAAATCCTAGGATTCCAAAGTGGTTTTGATGTAGGCTCTGCAACGTTTTTTCTTGCCAATCTTGCGAACTACGGAGTCCTAACATAGTGGCAACCATACTGGGGAAACTATAAATTGAGTCATAGATAACTTCACAACTCAACGAATACCTATTTCTAAATGAGACAAGTGTCACCAAGACTGGTTATTATTGATTGTTTATGGTGAACAACAACCAAACCTTGAAAACAAGTAAAAATCCTTCACCTGGCGACTCCACAACTCCAAAAAGACCAAATGACTCCACTGGTAGAAGACTCTGAACTGGTTGAATAGATACAATGACCTTTTTTCTGATTTACAAACATGATTCCAAGGATACAACAAAGATATGCCCCAATGAGTAGAGATTGTATCCCTGGGTTCCCACATAATATGCCCGAGGTGAATTGGGATGAAAACCTGCCTGTTTTTCAAGGTGAAGAGTTTGATGACCCTTTGTTACATCTCATCAAATTTCATATACATGTATGGAGGTTAAAGGTGGAATGGCATGAAGACTGCCTTATGAAAATGTTCATGTTGACATTAGAAGGAAAAGCAAGGGAATGGTATGAATGGTTGAGGACTGCTAGTTTGTTTTCTCTAAGAGACCTCCACATAATATTTTATGATCATTATAAGGAAAAATCCCCGTATCTATCATTGGATAGAATTTTTTGTAATCAATTTGAGGGCATCATAGAATACCTTGCAGGCATTTATGAAGATTTGGGAAATTAGCAGCCTGAAGATCTCATAGCAACCATCCATGAATTTCATACCCAAGACAACTATCATAAAAACCTAGATGAATTAGTTGAGGAAGAAATTAATCAAGAAACAGAAGAAAATCCTTAGGATCCAACTGAAAACATAACTAATGATGATTCATCATTCCTTTCAGCTGAGGCTCAAGTAGACATCCAACCTCAAATTCAGTCTTCACAAGAGATAGAGAACTGCTGTACTTCTGTTCAAAGAAAAACAGAAGCATCTTCCCCTTTGACAGAAGAAGAAATTGATCAAATTATAAACAAACAGCTAGCCTCTGAAATTTTGTGCAAAACAAACACTCTTGCCCATTCACCCAATGAATTTTGTTGTAAAAATTTAGAAAATTCCCTTGTAGATCAGAATAAAGAAAGACCTGCTGACGATCCAATATTTATTGGTGACATTACTTACATTAATGATTTTCATAATTTTGATCTGTCTGATGATGATGTTCTCCAAACATAAGTTGATCTTGCAGGACCATCATTAGTAGATTTGTGGGAGGAAGATCAGTTCCATCAACTTCGAGAAAGTAATGAGCCAAATCAGACTAGTTATGATATTGATGAAGAAAGCTTCAAAAATGCATAAGAGGGAAAAGAATATCTGAATCTTTGCTCTGCTTCATTACAATTTATCAGTAACTGTTTTCATGTGATTGGGAATCAACAACCTTTCAGCTCAAAGGTTGAGGAAGAAAACAATGAAGAACTTCTTGAGCCGGTTGAAATTAAAGAACCTTCTCCTGAAAGGGTTGAGGTAATGAAAGAGATCCCTGCTCAAGAATATAATGACCTCTTCACAGAGTTCAGTCCACTAAATCAGAACATACCATGACTGTTAGAGGACAACACTGCAGTATATGATGAGTCCTCTAGTTTAGATCATAATGAAGATGAGGAAGATTTTCTTTCTCAAAAGAATATTTTTCTTGATCCAGTAGAAGATAAAATAACCCTGGTTGAAACATACTTGTCAAACACTCCCAACCAGGTATTATTTCAAGATCCCTTTGCTAATTTCTTGAAGAATTTTGAAGAAGGGATAAAGATTGTTAGGAGCATTTTGTTGTCAAGTACAAGGAAATTTTTTAGCATTGCTGCTAAAGAACAAGTGAGATGGGATTGGCCCTGTCTGTCCAACATGCTCAAAGAGATGAGAAAAGACCAGTCATGGAACCATCTGATTGACTGGATGTATTGGAAAAGAGAGTTTGTTAGCTAAACATGTAAATATTTCAGAGTTAGATTAGGGTAGGTAGGAATGTCAATAAAGCTCAGCTTGTGAGCATTTTGTGAGTTTTCTGCTTTTGAATTTGAGAAAAGAGAAAATACAAAAACAACAGAAAAAGAGAATTCAGGGCAAATACAAAAGAAGAAAGGTACAACCCCATACCAAAAAAGAAAAGAAAAATCTGAAAGTGTGCAAGCTTAAATGCCACTACCAAAAAGAACACTTCTATTTAGTCATACAACCTAATCATCACTAGATAGATTTCAATTTACTGCTGATAGGTTAGTGAATCAGATTAGCCAAACATTTAAATCTTGGTTTATCAGTAGATTAGATTAGGATAGAAAGAAATGGCTCTAATCAGACCAAAATTTGAGCCAAAGAAAAAGAAGAGAATGGTTCTAATACACTGAAAATTTGAACCAAAGAATCAAAAGAAAGGATGACTCTAATAAGATCAAAATCTGAGTCATAGGAAGAATGAAGGATGCTTGCAATTTTCAGATCTAAGCCTTCACAATTTTGTTTTAAATTTCTATAAATTTCAGTTTATGTGTAGCTTGTTTTTATGCCATAGTCTTACAGCAAATTAGATAGCTTAATCCAGTTTTGTTTGTATTTAAATTTCTGTTTTAGAATATAGAGAATAAGATTTTTCAGACAGTTTAATCTTGGCAGATAGTAGCTTAAGTAGAGAATTTATGAGTTCAACTGTTTAATCTGAACTCATGGAAGAAATAAGGGTAGATTTAGATTAGTTTCCTGCTTTCAATAAAAGAATAAAATATTGATGTCAAAAGGTTTGCAAGTTCAAGTGCACCTTATGAAGAAAAAACGTTAGGAAAGTAGGCTGCGTAGGTGGTTGTTTGGGGAATAAATTATTCTGTTTGATGTAATAATGATCATATTTTAAGCAGCATGATCAAGGAAGAAAAGGTTGTCAAGGATAAGGCACAAGTCTACATTCCAAAGATAAATTTCTGAAGTTCTTGACACCTTCAAGGAGCTGCCATCCCCAAGTGGAGCCACTGTTAGCCATCAATAAATTTTTTTCATAAATGATGATGGCTAAAACAGGTATTTAGTTTTCAAGAAACAAGTTTTAAGAAAAATTGTGACTTTTTGAAGCCTCTCTGTGTTCCTTGTACAAAAGATCCATTCCACTGATAGTTTTCACTTCAAAAACCTTCAAAGAAAGCCCTGCTGTTATAAAAGAGACTATTTTTAGGCCACTTCCCCATCTTTTCACCTTCATAAATCCTTCTGCAAAAACCCCCCATTTTACTCATTTTACCCTTCATTTTTCCTTAAATTCCCCTTTTAAACCTCATAAAATCCTTTTATTTTGGTTTAAACCCCATTTTCCAACCTATCGTAACCTTCAAAATCCCTCAAAAAACATTCATTTTCAGTGAAAAACCTTCTTTTTAAAGTATAAAGCCTTAAGCCCCTTTAACCTGAGCCCTCAACCCCATTTCCTCTCATACGACCTAGAGCCGCAACCATGCACTAAGGTTTTAAGCCCCCATTGCAATCACACTTCGACATTTTTCAAATCTTCTTGCTTTTTCCTTTTTCTCCGCCTATTTGCGAAGTACTGATGCGATGTACCACTTTAAATCTGAGCCATCGATCTCATTCCGATCCAATGACCCTTGCTCCATCAATGATCTCCTCTTTCTTTGTCTTAGACCCTTTAACCCACTGATGGACGATCCACCAATTGGATCTGAGCCGTCTGTTCACAAAATATCTAATGGCTGTCGGCGCATCACAAGTTCCCTAGCGATGATCCCCCCTCAGATGGACTTCCCCAGCCAATTAAATGATGACCGTCGATCTCCCTTAGATCGGATGGTCTGCGCTCAATCGTGTCGACACATCGCATCACCACTTTGCCCTTTCCCCTCCACTTTCCTTCTCCACCGAAATCAATCCTAACCGTTGATCTTGTTTTAGATCGATGACCCTCTCTTCATCGCAGATTCGCATTGCCCCTGACCCCTCTTCCACCATTTTTTATCTCCGATCTCCTTGACTTAATCTTGACCATCCGTTCCTCCCAGATCTATGGTGCAAGATCACTACGGGGGCACCCGTCTGAGGTAGCCCGTACTCCCCAGTCCCCCCACAATTAAATCTCCATCGTTGATCGTTTCCTGATCCAACGACCAACATTTTCCCACTCACTGCGGGGGCACTCCGCCAACAAGATCCTTCTGTACCCTCTGTCCTCCCCCAGTTGATCTCAGTCATTGATCTTCTCCAGATCTGACGGTCATCAGCTCTCCTCCTATATAATCTCACCGGTCCTACCGCTGAGCGCTTTGTGCTATCACGCTCCCTCTCCATCGTTGATCTAGATCTCCCCTAGATCCAATAGTCCAAAATTAATTGCGCGCCACTTCCATATTTTTCTTATGTATTCGCCCCTACATGGATTATATCCCTTTAGTATTTTAAACCAATGTTTACCCGACTTCAAGCCTCCCCGCTACGTGACAAATTGCCTTACGTCACCCCGGCCCCACCATATATTTCCTCTGCTCATCTTATCTCCCCTCGCGCTCATCTGCAGCCGTCGATCTGGATTGCCCATATCGGATGATCTAAATCTGATTTTGCGCTCATTTCACCAATGAAGTTGATCACCAGTTTCAATGCGAAATAGGTGGTTTTCACCTGGATACGTGTCAATTAGAGAACTATATCGCGTTCATTTAGCCCCAAATCACTTACCGCTCTAACCCTGCGCAAAAACCATCTCCGGTTTTCCAAAACCACCTATCCCTATTTTCGCGCCACAAGCATATTTGAATCCTGTTTTTCATGGTTTCCTCCATGGAATCCACCCTGATGCATTCCCCTCCTTTCGCACTGGTATTTTTCCCTCCGCCAAACCCTCTGAAGCAGTTTAACCACAACAATGTAGGTTTTTATCATATGTTTCTTTTTATTTGCAGGTTTTAATGGCAGATAAGCTGTAAAAGCTGTTCCACAGTCCAGTAAAGGGACAAGGCCGAGGATGAAGATCCTCTGTGGCCAATTTGATATAAAAAGGGACATAAAGGGCTGGATTATCAAGTTTAATCAATATGTCATGAATGTTGATTATACAAGAAAAACCCTCTAGCGCAAGCCACTTGCGCATCAAATCGTGCAAAGTAGTAAAGATCAGAAGGAATAAAGAGAAAGGATTGAAGTCAAGAGCCTGGATATTAAAAGGCTTAATCCACAATTTTGAAGGATAAAGATACAGTGAATAAAGCATAAATATGATTAAAGGAGGCCTAACGCATATCAAAGGCCTAATCAGGGTTTGAAGTATCAAAGATAGATAGATCACCCAAAAGAATGCTTGAAATGCCAAATCACCGAAGCAATTACTCCTTCGAAGACCAGAAATGCCACCTACAATTTTATTTTCCTCAAAAGAATACAAAGTTAATGCACAGTCATAGATATTTGCCAAAGATAGCTCAGAAAGTAATTTCCAGCCTACTGAAAGCCTCAAAATTCAACAAAAGTGACTGAAGTTGATGAAACTTAACGTAAAAATCAATTAGCAGAGTTAAAACATTATATATCTTCTCCATCAAAACTCTCAAAGGTCGAGAAGCATTTACTCTGTATTAATTGAACAAATAACCCTTTCTTTCACTCCACCTCCTTAATTCATCTATAAATACCATATGAAGAGCCTAGTATTATTGTTGGTTGAATAATTATTGAATGTAAATAGTTGTTGAGGTTGCTGAAGCTCTGTTTGTAATTGAAGAAAGATAGGATAAGAAGAGAAGTTTTAAGCTGTAAAGACCCACTGGACATGAAGATTGTAACTGGTTTGAACATCAAATTTAAAAGCTGATTTATGGGATCCTGGTCTATGTCAATGGTGATGTTTTTCTTACTGTAATTGTTGTTTTCCCATGTTTTTCATACTGTCCACATTCTCTGATAAAGAACAAGAAATATAGATTAGGATTTACTATAAAGGTACCCTAAATATCACTAATAAGCTTTATCTTTATGTTTTCTTCTAAATGTGTGTTTGAGAATGATTTTAATAGAGTGTAACCAGTCAAGGAATGTTGGTGAGCCCATGTCTTTCTGAGTAAAACTTGAGATATTGTTCTTGAATGATATTTTCATTGCATGCTAAGTAAAGTTAAACTAGGGAAGTCTATGGTTAGCCCTGTCCTCTAGTGTTTTCTCCAACAGCTGTTTTGAAAGTTTCCCTTAAGAGTATGCCGAAAGCAGGATAGGTTAAAAGTCCTTACTTGATCTTAGGCTAATTTTTATGTTCATCTTGAATGTTTTCCTTTGAGAATATGCCAAAAGCAGGCTAGGTTAAAAGTCCTTACTTGATCTTAGGGTATTCTTTGTTTTATCTTAAATGTTTTCCTTTGAGAGTATGCTGAAAGTAGGCTAGGTTAAAAGTCCTTACTTGATCTTAAGCTGCCCTTTGTTTTCTCATATGTCTGCTTCTTTCACCACAATTTTTGATGTTCCATACCACAAAATCAATCTAAAGAGACCCTTTGATATAGATGACTTGCCCCATAGACCACACTTGAAGCTTTTTGTGCAATTAAATCCTCTTGTGACTCCATAGCCCAATGGATTGATACTGTCTCTTACCTATCCCATCAACTGAACCATTCTTTCAAACTACTCACACCTTTACCCTTCAAAATACTTCCTTCACTTTGATGATATCCTACCCAACCAAAAAAAAACAAATCCTTTGTACTTCATAACTAGCCTCATATCATATCATAAGCCTTAAAGATATATCTTTTGAAAACACTCATATAGAGATATCCCTCTCTGAATCCAGGAGGGCTAGATCCTAGGATTCCAAAGTGGTTCTGATGTAGGCTCTGCAGCATTTTTTCATGCCAATCTTGTAAACTACAGAGTCCTAACACTACTGTGTTCTGATAATTGCAAAACCTTTTTTATCTCATCATTAACTCTTGGTTGAATGGTGCTATTCAACATGTTGACAATTGGATAGATGAATGAGTCAATGAAGTATTTGTATGTGAATTCTGTGGAATCTTTCCTGATTAATGAATTCCAAAATATTACTGACTGAGGATTACCTTAAATGTCCAGTTTTTGAAGGTTGATTGCAAATAATTAGATTGAAAGTATAGGAACATATGGAAAAAAATAGATGAATATCTGAACACTCCCTCCTCTGGTAATTTCACCAGCTATTCATGGATTGTATCAGAGAGGTACTGGGAAAAATTGAATGTAGAAGCAGGAGGCTGACTAGGGGAGAAAATAGAAAGAAAACTTAGGACTGAAGCATCAACATGCTCATTAGTGAAATAACCTAGAATACATGACAACATGGTGATAATATGCCTAGTTCTCTCAGAAAATATAGAAGCTAGATAAGGAGGGTTAGTCTTGGAATATCTGGAACATCTTGGGGAAGTCCAACTTTAAATAAAATTCAGTGAGGATCTCAATAGAAAACGGGGTTTCATCAGGCCTAGGTTGAATTTGCAACATCTATTTGATTGATTCAGCTGTGATGGTGAATAAAATCTCTTTAGCAGGGGTCACTAAGGCTCTTTGATCATGCAAATGACTAGTTTGACAGAGTCTGATAACCTCTAGACACTGGAAGGTATGTGGGACAATATACTTTGGAAAAATTGAATCCAAAAGGTAAACATCATCGGCTTGGTCAATTGACTTATCATGGCTCCAACAGTGTAGCTCAAAGAGGTTGAAATCAGTGACAGGGTCACTAATTTTTAAGTCCCTGTCTGCAAGGGGGGTATGTTCCACATCAATAACTAGAGGTTGCAGGGGATTGACTGTTACAATACCTTGGTTAGCCATGATTTGTTTGATTTAATCAATTAATTACTCTTTGGCATAAGAAATAGGCTCAAGCCCTTATAAATACTATGAAAAGATGATTTGTGTAGGCAGAAAAGGTTTGAGAGGCAACTATGGATTTTCTATTGGTCTACAAAACTTCAATTGATTAAATTATTACTTTATTTGCTTAAGAAGATACCTTGGAATTTAAGAATACCTGGAAGGGATAATTTCTATTTGCAAAGGAGGTCTTAGAGGCAATGGAGGCTTTGCTAGTCTTTATATTTCTTCAAATTGGTTTTGCACCGGATTTAACAACAAAGGGTCTTGAATTTTGGTGTAAAATGGATTAAAAACGTGTTGGCATATATTATTTTGCTTTGGAATAGGCTGGCAGAGGCTTTTTTTCCGCAAACTATAATAGAATAATGGTGAAAATACATGGAAAGGGTGGCTTTATTTGTTTTAACCAACAGTAGTTAATATTTAAGCGCAGGGTTAAATTCAAAAAGAGGGACGATATTATTGCAATGGGCGGAAAACCGCCCGACAATTTTCGGATGATGAAAATATGGTATATGGTATTCTGCTGAGGAGTGCGATACAACGTTGGGCTGCCATGTAGCAGAGGAGTAGGGTTGCGAAACAACTTATTTCGCAAGCCCTCAGTAGTGTTAAAGATCAGGCATTTGGGGTGCGAAGAGGCTTACTGGCCATTGGATTTGATTAATCAAGATCTGACGGATGGGTGAATGGGAAGGATCCATCAGGGATTTGATAGGAGGTGGGGTCCAGATTTTTAAGTCATGCAGTTGGGTTGTGATATATGTGAAAAGGTTAGGAATATACAATGGGCGAGTTAACATAGCATTCTATATATGTGGGTCGAGACTTTATAAAAGTGGGGTTTTAAAACTAAGTGGGACCCGGGGTTATATGAAATGAGTTTAATTTAATATAAAGGGGTTGGGGAAATATAATTAAGCGAGAGTTAATATAATACGGGGTATATGTGTATATATGGGAGTTAATATAATAAAGTTAAACCCGAGATTAATACATGTGCAGGATTTAAAATACATTAGGAATTAATGTTAAAATTGATATCAGGAAGGATTTGCTATAGTGGGGCCGGACCTATCATTTTAAACATTTAGACTTAGGATAAGGGGTTTTTTTGGGTGTATTTTAATGAAAGGGGAAGTTAGTAAATATTTTACTTTTTTCAAATGAAAATATGTATTTAAACTATGGTAAAGGGTTTTAATAAGGGAAAATGAGTGAAGTAAGGGAAAAAATATTAATATGAAGGGGAAGGGGTATTTTTACAAGGGAAAATGCCTTTTTGCAAGTGGCATTGGGGTTTTAAACAAGGGGAAGGGGATTTTGGGATATTAGTGATATGAAATTACCAACTTGATGCTTTCTATGCCTTGTGAAAACTGTTTCTGCCTACCCATCTTTTACCCTAACATTTTTTCTTCATTTATTTGGGTGCATTTGAGCTTGCAGACCCTTTAATTTTTCTTTGATAAGAAAACTATCTAATTCTAACCTTATGACTTCCAGTTGCTCAGATTAAACTATTGAGCTCATTATTATTATCTACCTAACTACTGATCTGCCAAGATTAAACAATTTGGCTAGTTATTTATTCTCTAACTATTAGCATGAAAGTTAAAACATGAATGAGTCAAGATTAAGCTATTTGACCATCATGAATTGTGGCATTTTTGGCAAGCTGCACATAATCTTATTTTGCAAAGTAAAAGTAAAAAGTAGTGGAATTTGAATTTGCATCACTTTCAGGATCTATTTTTATCTCTTTTTTGGTGGGGTTCATTTTTTTATATTATTTTTTGATCATTTTCTTTCAGTCCTTTGATTTTTCTTTTAGGACTTACCCTATTTACATTTTTTAATATGGGAAAACAATTTGCAGAAAGAAAATTATGTACAATATTACAAGACTAATCACAGTCAATTCAAAATTATGAATCCTATTATTATAGGACCCTAAGATGACCCATGCTCACTTGTACTGCCCTCATCTGCACCTGTAAATATTTTAGTCGCTTGTGGACCTCAACGAATACATTCTGTTAGTGGTCTTTAATGTTACCCCATGAATGTTAAGTTACGTTCTTAACAGTCTCCCCTATCTCATCGAGGTCCCCCTTAGTGAAGACCATTTCTTCCGGACTGGTGGACTGAATGGACTTCATTTTCTTCCACGCACCTCCACTTTGTGGCTATTGCCTCTTAGTAGTAAAAGGGTAGGGGGGCTTATATGTATCCATATTTATATCATCGTCGAGAGTATCTTCCCCTCCTATTTCTAGAACCTCCATCTCTGGCTCAACTTCTGCCTTGGTCTCTTTACCAGTCACAAATGTGACTGTCTTGTGTGGTTTCTGGTGTCCTTCTTTCCCTTCGGCGTAGTGGGCTTCACACCACTTGTCCATGCCTGCCCTGTCTCTGCACCTTTAGTCGGTGGAGTTAGCCAATATCTCAACCATTCATTGAATATGGGTATAACATCTTCCTCTTCTACTAGGTACGACAACTCATACCAGACCCCAACAAGGTCCTTCTCTGCTTGGATATGAACATGGTGGAAATCTGCTTTAAAGTCCACGACCTGCTGATATTGATTCAAAATAATTGGTGATAGTCAGGTCTTTTGGCTAATCACCGTGTGTAGGCTCATTTCGCAGCCAACCCAAAATATTTTGTTCCTCATTACCCTAGTGGGCTCCTTTGAATTCCACAACGAGGGATACAGATTTTCAAATTCGCAGGTAAATCACAGAGGAGGACAATTGAAGAAAGGATTTTGTTCATCAAGAAGAAATAATTAGTTCCTCCGTCGGCCCGACATTAGGTTTATTTGTTAACTTTGCGCACAGTCCCTTTTTAAGTTGTCCTTTATCTAAATCCCGTTCTGTGACAAGTTTTCCCTCTCTGTTCCCCCTTCTTTCATCCCATTCTTTCGAAATACAATGGTAAATCCATTTGAAGAGGCATGCCTCCTAAGAAATACCAGGAGCCCTTTAACCCTATGATCTACCCTCAGGTAGACTTAGATCACATTCCCCCGGCTGATAGAGATTACAAGATCCACGAGATAAAGCCTGATTTCGACTTGTTCGATGTCTACTACTAGCTTGAGGACAAATTCCTTCAAGAAGTAGATGATATAGGCCTGTGGGAGACCAAATTGCCTAATTTCATCTTTCCCAGGACTCATAACAACTCTAAACTGATCAGAAAATGTCAATCGTGTTATGACATTATCCAGAGAGCCATAGTGAACCCTGCAGGAAAATACTATTTTCCATCAATGCCCAATCCATTCAAGAAATGATGCAGACCCCCATTGTTGAGAATACAATTACTTTTTCATATGAAGCCCTAAGATATTTATACCAGAAACTTGACTTTTCTAGCAGGGCCAAAACCTTAGAATTATTCTTGGCCACAGATTTCCTACCACGAATCCCCCATACCCTTTGTCCATATTTCCTGATAGGACCAAACACATTATCATTGTTTTATGTTACTTATTAGGGTATCATAATAATCAGTGGGTAGATGAATCCATGATTGGTTTCTTGTCTATTATTTCCTTAGATGTTCAACCCAAAATCATGTTCAACTATGCACAGTTTCTTGCAGATGCAATTCATGAAAAATTCGTAAAGTTTCAGACATAAGAGGTTTTCAAATACACCTCTGTGTTAGTGTACATGTTTCTTTATTTCCAATCCAACAGGTTTCATTTTGAGATGATGAAGCTGAATGATGATTCTCAGCCCCAATCAATGATTTTCCAGACTAATTTATTGATGAAGGAGCATAAGAATTACTCCTACAAGAGCTTTGTATACTCATTTATTCATCCACCAAATAGTGCACTCAACAGTACTATAGAGCCAAGGATTAGTGAGGAAATAAAGAAGGTGATGTACACAGAGATCAGGGTTTATGACAGTGAATTGGCCCCCTATAAACTGGCCAAGTATCTCTCTATGATAATTTCTGCACTTGAATATATAAGACAAATGAGAAATGCGAATGAGGTGCATTTTGTCTTTGTCAAGAAGAAGTAACAATTCAGGATCACATCACTAATTGGTCCATTTATTTGCAACATCAGAATAACAAAGGATGAGGCAGACAAGATGTTGAAGGAGATGAAGTTCACACATAGTTTCACTTGCTCCTATGATCCAATGGGGATCATCTCCACAAAGAGGGTGGAGAATAAGTCCACTCCTTACATTCGTACTCACAGATTGGAGATAGAGAAATATATGAGCAAAGAATAATGGGCAGCTAACACACTCTAGGAGGCAGAAGAGCAGGTAATGTCTACTTCAGGAATTTAAACACCAACTCCACAAGAAAGAAAAGCTGCAGGAGCACATGATAACGAAGGAAAGGAGCGAGAGAAGGAAGTATGGAGCAAGAGGACCAGGGAAGAGAAAACCGACATGGATATCAATCCCACCACTAAATAATTCAAAATGAAATATAGAAAGAGGGATAGAATCCGCATGGACATTGACCCAGGCAATGAGAAAGATCAACTGACAATTATCACAATCAGAGATTCACCAAGCTCATCTCCAGCAGGTGGCCAAAAAATTCTCTCAAAATCCTCTGCCACTATGCCATTTTAACAACAGAATGTGCAGAATCCAACATCTATTACCACTTCAGGTCAACAAGAGGATGATATCTATGATACATTCAAGGAGATCAAAAGAAGGAATGAGGTTCTTAAGACCAACACATATAATCAGTTTTGGAAACAAACAAGCATCTCCCAAAGCAAAATTATTTCAACTTTTGACTCTGAAAAGCGGAGAATGAAGATGGCCTTCTTAGAAGCACAAATCCCTCAACCCAAAACTTCAGCAGACTACAAGAAGACCTATTTTGAGTTTGACACAAAAAATTTTCATCCAATAGAAAAAATGGAGATTCACAAGCAAACAAGAGAAATGATCTCCTCCACACTAACTAGTACACCCATGAGTCTCTCAAAGCTGCAGGTGACATTTTCCAACACACAACTACAGGTGAAGGTGGAAAAAGTCTCCTCCATGGCCAAAGACTCAAGGATAAAATCTCTGGAGGATTTAGTGATGAAACTTGGTTACAATCCATCAAACATAGTAGTGGCATAAGAACTTGTGAAGAAGAAGAATGCAGACATAGCTGCTTTGAGGAGGTAGCTCAAGATGCTAGTGACAGAATATCTTATGGCCAAGGAGATAGAGGCAAATGAAACGCAGAAGGCAGAAATGCTGCAATTGATCGTCGAACAAGCAGAACAACTCAAGAAAATGGAGAGTGAGATGGAGAAAATGACAAAAGAAAGAGATAAAGCAATAAGAGATGTAGTGAAGGGAGCATCAAAAGAATCATCTAAGGCCATGATTCCCCTACAATCAGTTCCTCTCACAGTGATTCCAACGTCCACAACATCTATAGGTGCATCAGGAGAAGGTGTTGAGCAACTAGCTAAGGCAATGGCGAACATGTCCTTACAGACAATAGAAATTAAGAAGCTGCAAGATCAACTCGACCTACAACAGTAGTTTAAAAGGATAGATTTAGCACATGCCACAAAGTTGCAGGTCAACAAAAAGTTAAATGAAGGTTTGCAGAAGTCCCTTTAGGAGTCCTCAATTGGAAGCATGGTAGGAAGAGTTAAAGAAATTATTTGGTTGGATATAATTGAATCTATGAATGATATATGCTCATCAATTAAAATTATTTTTGAACAGAGGGATTTAATTGATTTAGTGAAAGTTACGATTGAGAAAACAAATGATGAACTTGAGGATAAGCCCCAAACTGCCAACAATATCATCAAATTCTTGAATTCTAAAAGCAATCATGAATTAGAGAAAATACAAGTAGCAGACTAAACAACCACCATAATTGAGGTAAAAAGGGTGTTGGACAAGAAGATTCTAGTTACACAGCTGGAAGAAATATGTCATCAGCTGGAGATTGGAGCAAGTATATTTTTCAATAGGATTGAGTCACTGAACAAGAAGGGATTGCCTTCGTTATTTGTTATAAATGATAAGCTGATGCCTAGGATAGATTATGTAAAAAGGCTCACAGAGATTTCAAAAGATACATCCAAGCATGAAAGTATGAAGAACATTATGACAGGGAAAGCATTTTATGAAGTTATCTGCAATGATGTCTTCATACAACATGAGATTAAGCACATTTTCCAGTTGAGGCCAATGTTTGTGAAGTACACCGATACTGATTAAGTCTACAAAAATTTGAAGAGAACTAAGATTCCGACTCAAGAGGAATGGAGAAATTTATGTGGACTCCAAGGAGGATGAAAACTCAGCATGATGAAAAAACAGGGAACTCAACGAAGTATCTACGTTAGTAGATCCAGTGTGCTAGAATAGTTCAGCAGTATCGAATTTTCCAGTACATCAGACTGCTACAACACTGAATAACGACTTTTATAATGAGTTTAGGCATCTGTTAAAAATTCCGTTACACTGAGTGATAGTTTCATAGTGAGTTTATACATCTGTTACAAAGCCTCTACAATGCATCCATACATGAGACACACAAGTCAAATTTCAGTTACTTTGTAATACAAGAACCGATTGCCCTTTTGATAATGACGATCAGTTGCAAATAGTTTAAATATAGAATTTTATTCAGTATTAGGGGTTGGAACCTGGTTTTGTAAGTGCTTTTCATTGCAAGTATTTGTAATTTTCAAGCTGGAGCATTAATAAAGAGATCAGTCTGCAAGATTCATGTGTTGTGTTATCCTGGTGATGTTTTTCCTTATTCATGTGTATTGTTTTTCCACTGTTTTCCTTTCATATGTATCATTTAAAATTCTAATTGTAAAACAGAGAAGTTAGATTAAGATTTACTGTTGAAAGTACCTTAATTCTGAATATATTTACAATTTTAATGTTTGCTTCTGATGTATGGTTTAAGAATTCTTAATTTCTCTTAAGTCATTACTGAAAACGTTTTCTCCATTTCATAATTCCACTCAGTCATAAATGCCAATATTCACAACTAGCTTGCCTCGCATTTTCTCTAGAATTTTATGCATATACCCAGCCTATTTCTACTCCGTAGCCCAATGGAAACTGTTTAATGAAATCCCTTAAATCAAACCACGAACAATCAAACAAAAACAACTCTCACAATTATTTTAACTAGCCTAATATCATAAATCTTAAAACAAATCTAAATCTTATATAGAGAGATCCCTTTCTGAGTCTAGGAGGGCTAGATCCTAGGCTTCAAGTGGTTTTGATGTTGTGCTTTATAATTTAGTCTTGCCAATATTATAAATTATAGAGTGATAACATAGTGGCGACCATACTGGGGACATAACTAAAAATTTTCAATTTTCATCCGAATTCAAAAAGCCCCCAGCTAAAAAGCGCTGTATGATACAACTTTCTTTTAAAGTTTGATTTCTTTTAGTCTTCCATAATCAGTTTGTCCGTGATTTTGAACTAAAGTCTAGCTCCCAAAATAATATCCACCAGATCCCATCCAGATCCAAATCCCCATCCTATTGTAGACAATCCTGAGAATATCTTGAGGAAAACTCCTAGAACAGAAAGTCAAACCAATAACAGAGTTCTTTATAGGTCTAGCTCCTTAACTGATAAATTTTTCACTTTGCAATACATTCAATTTGATTTGCATTTTGAACAAGGTATATTCAGAACCAAATCTCAGAATTGGACTGACCTTACAATTTTTGATCCATCCATATTTCCTACCTCTACCCTTCCAACTTCATCCACCGTTCATCTCCCTCCAACACCTCCACCAATCATGGCAACCAAATATGCCCCATTGGTGCTGCCAACAACTTTACCTCCTATTCCCCAAGATTACCAATCTAATATTCCACAATTTGATAGCATTGGTCCAATGACTGCCCAACAACACATAGATAAAATGAATGACTGTTTTGACCTGCAAGAAATTGATGATGACAATGTCAAATTGAGAATGTTTGCCCAGAGTTTAGGGGGTGAAGTCAGAAAATGGTTTAAAGGTTTAAATTATAATAGTAATTATGATATCCCTAATTTTCACCAAACATTTATAAACATATGGGAAGTCAAGAAAAATCCACTGTAGATTTTATCATAATATGAAACTATTAAGAGATCTCCAGAAGAGAGTGTGTAAGACTAATGTACTGGATTTAAAAACATATACACTGCACTCCCTACTAAAATGAAACCACCCCAAGGGATATTTCTTCATAAATTCTTTGATGGATTTGACCCAGACATGGTCTATCAGCTTAGGGAAAGAGGCTCATCAACTTTAGAGGAAATTCAAAAAGATGTTGTGAGTGTAGTAGCTAATTTATTAGCTAAAAGGGCTAGGATGAGGACTGAGAGGAGAGTCACAATAAGAGAAGAACATGTAGCCTCTACATCCAATGCCAAAATTGAAAATTTGGTAAGGACTATGGAAAGGTTGATGGAGAGGATTAGTCTGAATGAAAGAGAAATACCCAGAGAAAATCAACCGGTACCCCAAAACAGAAATCAAGACCCATGAATAAACCATCCACAAGTTAGACAGAGAGAGAAAAGAGGTCTTGATCAATATATTAGGCCTCCTTTTCAAGAAAACTATGTTGATGAAGATGAAGAAATAGTGGAGGAAGTTGAGGAAAATCATATTAATTTGATGGGGGTTAATGAAGATGATTCTATTTTTCTCATTGAAGAAGAACGAGACTTGTTTTCACTGACCCAAACAGACCTCGGATCCGAAAAATCTGATGATTACAAACTGGCTTTTTAGAATTCCATTATGGAGGTCCAAAGCAAATACAACTTAAGAATCAAGAAAAATTTAGATAATCTAATAAAAATAATTCAGAAATTTTTTCCAAGAAAGTATCTGAATCTGAAGTAAAGAAAAACACATAAAATAGTTCCAAGAAAGTAGTAGATATTCCTGCCAGAAATGCTCAGACAAACATCCCCAGTACAAGCAAATAGACTGAAGTTACCCAAAGAATAGAGGCCGAAAGAATTGATTTGTCAAACCCACTGAAAACTCAAACACCATTCAGTATTGAGGGTGAAATTGCAAAAGTGAATATATCTATCCCTCTCACTAAATTAATCAAAAAATGTGTCTACAGATCTCAGGTCCTAAAAGTGTTAAATATAGGGGAGACAAATGATACTGTCATTTTAAATGATGACCAGAATGAACTTTTGTTTGGGCCAGAAGTTGATGGCAAACCCCAGGAAGGAGGTATCCCTCCTTTTTATGTCAGTTTAAACATTCATGACAAGATTCTTCAAAACACCATGTTGGATTTGGGTGCATCACACAACCTTATGCCAAGGGATGTCATGGAGAAACATGGCCTTGAAGTCACTATACATTATAAATATTTATACTCTTTTGACGCTAGTAAAGTTAGATGTCTAGGTCTTATCAAAGATGTTTGTGTCACTCTAGCTAGATATCTGCAAAGATTTTAGTGATGGGCATTGTTGTAGCTGACATTCCCCCTAAATATGGAATTCTTTTATCTCGCTCGTGGTGAGAAAAACTACAAGGGACCCTAAAATTGGACATGACATATGCTACCATTCCGGTGTTTGGTCAACCAAGAAGACTATATAGGGAAACATTAATGAAGTACATGATAAGTAGCCAAGAGAAACCTCACAATTACCCTCTGTATTCTGTTCACACTGACCTTTATTCTTTCATTTTGTATAATTATGGAACCATTGATTCACAAGTTTCCCATATAGAAAATGATTTCACAAAAAATAATGACTGTCAAATACAAATAGAACAACTAGATCCAACAAATGAACCTATTTGGAACATGAGTTTTGATGGCTCATGTGGCAAAGATGGCTCAAGGGCATGCATTTGGGTGTATAATGCAGGATACAATAGTGCATAGGGTCATTCGTACAAATTGAATTTTCAGTGCACAAACAACATTGCAGAATATGAACTTTTGGTTTTTGGATTAAAAATGTTGAAAAAATTAGGATAAAAAAGGATTTCCATACATGGTGACTCCGAGTTGGTCATAAAACAAGTTAAAGGACTGTATGCAGCAAAAAATCCTAGATTAAGAGCTTATAGAAATGTTGTCCTTGATTTATTGATAACTTTTGAGGAATATGATTTAGCAATAATTCCCAGAAACCAGAATGTCCTAGAAAATGGCCTAGATTTTAGAAATTACTTATAAACTTCCTCACCCAAGTAAACAACATACAATTGAGGTAAAGCATCATCCTTCTATGCTAGATAACATGAGGTACTGACAAGTTTTTGGTAGTGATAAACAAATTGAAATATTCCTACAATCTAAAGATGAATTTGAAGACAATAATATAGACATGGATTGTGATGAAGACGGTCTTACTGATGAACAAAGTACCGAGGAAAAACCAACTGCTGTTCTAGAAATCGATTTTCTAGATGTAAATACCGATGTAAATATCCCAGCTAATGAAAGTGTAAATAACATAGAAAATAAAAGGGACATGGAAAAAGAATAATTTGAAATACTCCAACTCAAAGATAGTAATCTGCCTAGAGGGATAGTCCCTTTAGAGGAATTATTTGACTTCAATGATGTGGCAAAGAAACCCAAAATTGAACTAACTGGAACAAATATTGAGGAATGTAATATAGGCACTTAACAGAACCCGATAATCATCAAACTGTCTAAATCTCTGCCTATTATTACAAAAAGAAGATATATAGCCTTGTTTAAAGAATTCATTGATGTGTTTGCATGGAGCTATGAGGATTTGAAGTCTTATGATACAAACATCATTCAACATGAAATTCCAATTAAATAAAATCAGAAACCATTCAAACAGAAATTGTGAAGAATAAATCTTGTTTTGATGCCTTTAGCTGAGAAAGAAATTAAAAATATGTATGAATAAAAAATCATAGTACCACTCATATACTCCAAGTGGGTTTCCAATATTGTCCCAACCAGAAAGAAAACATGCGAAATTAGACTCTGTATTGACTTTAGAAATCTTAATAAAGTATCTCTTAAGAATAATTACCCTTTGCCAAAAATGGATCACATATTGCAAAGGGTAGTGGGGTCTAGTAGGATAGCTGCGTTAGATGGTTTTTCTGGTTATAATCAAGTGTTACTACACCTTGATGATCAAGATAATACATCTTTTACAACTCCTTGGGGGACTTTCATGTGTGTGAAAATGCCCTTTGGATTAATGAATGCTGGAGCTACCTTCAAAAGGGCCATGGAAATTGCATTTGTTGATGACATTAGCCACTTTACTGTGATTTATTTGGATGAAATCACCGTTTTTTCTAAAACTGATGAAGAACATTTAGCACACTTGAGAAGAGTCTTTGAAAAATGCAGAAAAATTGGAATTTCCCTGAACCCCAAAAAAACATTATTTGGATTGGAAGAAGGTAAATTGTTAGGTCATATTATCTCTTAGGATGGAATCATAATCGAACCTACTAGAATTGAAGGAATATTAAGAATCAACCATCCCAAAAATCTTAAAGAAATCCAATCATTCATTGGTAAAATCATCTGCCTAAGGAGAATTATACCCAACTTAGTAAAACGTTTAAGGAAAATTACCAATATGCTCAAGAAAGAATCAGAAATAAAGTGAATCATATAAGAAAAAAAAATATTTTAATTTGGTCAAGCTAGCGTTGAAAAAATCCCCAGTACTAATCAATCTAGATTTTACTAAAGATTTCATCATTTTTTATTTTTCTTTTGAACATACTATTGTTGTTGTTTTATTACAGAAAAACAGTGAAGGAAAGCAACATCCAATAAAATTTTTCAGCAAGGCATTAAGAGATGCATCATTGAAATATAATATCATGGAAAAATAGGCTTTTTCCTTGGTTAAAGCATTGAAATATTTTAGAGTCTATATTTTACATTCACATATCATTGCTTATGTTCCAAATGTAGTTGTCAAAAATATCTTAACACAAAACGGTCCTGATGGAAAAAGAGGAAAATAGATTGCAGTGATCTTAGAATATGATTTGGAAATCAAGCCTACCAAGTTGATTAAAGGCCGAGGATTAGCTAAATTGATGGCAGAATCCAAATTTCATGCACTAGACATCAACATGGTGCATTCATTAGATGATAAAGAGGAACTGGCAACTCCACCAATTGATGAAGCATTCCTGAATTCTCCATGGTATGCTGATATTTTGTATGTATTGTCAAACTTGAATGCTCCTCCTGGTTTGTATAAAACAAAAGCTAGACTCTATGAAACTTAAAGTTGTTAAATTCTGCATTTTGGACAGTGTTTTGTATTAGAAAGATACCGGTGGTGTTTTTCTTAAATTTTTATTGAAGGATGATGCAGATAGAGTAATACAGGAGTTCCATGGAGGTGACTGTGGTGGCCATGTTTATTGGAAAACCACTGCTAACAAGATCATGAGAGAGCTGGTTTTTACTGACCCACCCTTTTTCCTGATGTCCATAAGATGGTTACTTCTTGTCATAAATGTCAAATATTCGAAGGAAAGAGAAAGCTATTTCCCTTACCCCTGAAACCTATTTTTTGGAAAGCCCTTTCCAAAAATGGGGATTATACTTCATAGGAGAAATTCACCCCCCATCCTTTGCCTAACATAAATGGATCCTCACTACTACAGATTATTTCACCAAATGGATAGAGGCCACCCTTTATAGAAATGCCAGTAACTCTGTCATAATAAAATTCCTAGAAACCAACATCCTTTCTAGATTTGGCTGTCCTAGAAAAATCATTATAGACAATGCTGCAACCTTTAGGTCCAAAAATATGGTTGATTTTTGTCACAAGTATCATATAACAATGGGACATTCAACAACCTATTAACCTCAAGGTAATGGAATGGCTAAATCTTCTAATAAAATCCTGGTGAACAACATCAAAAAGATTTTGGAGGAGAATAATAAATCATAGCACACTAAGTTGATCAATGCTCTTTGGGCTGATAGGCTCACCACACAGAAATAAATTTGCATGTCTCCATACCAATTGGTTTATGGAATGGATGCAGTGTTTCCTTCTTCCTTGGGAGTTCCAATAATGAATATGGCCCAAGAGATTCAAGCTGAACCCAATGACATTCAAAGGAGGATAAATGACACCATTCAGCTACAGCAATACAGAGAGGATGTTTACAATAGAACACAATTAATTCAAGATAATATCAAAAAGATCTTTGACAAGAGAACCAATGCCAATGATTTCAACTTGGGAGATAAAGTTATGAAATGGGATTCTAGAAGAGAGGATAAAGGCAAGCATGGGAAATTTGATAATATTTGGCAAGGGCCATACATCATTGATGCTTTAAGGGGAAGTAATACTTATTTTCTCAAAGAGTTGGATGGTACAGAAATATATGGAGGTCTTGTATATGGCAAGATGCGGAAACACTATTTATTTTGAAATATAGGCTGAATTTTCATCATTGTAAATACCACAGTATTAAAGTTTTCAATAATTCATTGGACAAGGTTGAAGCTCGAAGTGAAGGCCCGAAGCCTAGTTTGATGAGCAGAGATAAAAAAATAGAAAAGAAATCAGTTGAAGATGTTGCAGAAAAAGGATCATCCAAGGCTACTGGTCTCGAGTTCTTAACACTTCTTTATAGGAAGTGCCATCCCCAGTTGGAGCCACTGTTAGTACCCTATAAATTATAGGATCTCAAGGTGATTGGATACTTTATATTTCTTGCAATTTTTCATTATTGAAAGGCTTTTCAAAATTCAAATGATTTAAAAAAAAATATATGAAAAATAAAAAAAGAAAAGAGGGTATAAAAACAGAAAAAGAGAAAAAAAGGAAAAATAAAGAAAACACCAAAATAAATAAAACTGAAAGTGTTGCGAGTTCAAATGCCACTACTCATTAGATAGGATAGTCTAGTCATACCGTTTAATCATGATTGGAAAATTTTCAATTATGTTTATAGGTTAGAGAAAAAGATATGCCAAAATCTTTAATCTTGGCTTATTAGTTGATAGGTAGAAAATGAAATTGGCTTAACAGTTTAAACTGAGCCAATGGCTAAAATAAGGATAGGAGTTAGGTTAGAAATTCAAAATAAAAATGATTTAAGGTTTTCTATTCCAAATGCACCCTGAAAAAAGAAGAAAAAATGTTAGATGATTAGTTTGGGTAGGTAGATGGGCCAAGGAGAAAGAATGGAAGGAAAATTTGAAGACTATACCACCAAGTACAACATAAAAATGGCATTTCCTCATGTGGAATAAAAGATCGAAGGGACAAAAGTTATTTTGTTTATAAAGTTGGAGGATGAAATTTATCTCTAAGTTGGAGATTGTGATTTATATGAAAACACCATATTATTATGGTTATCTCTTAAAAATCCTCGCAATTATATTATCCCTTCATCGCAACCCCATGAACCTTCATATTTTCCCTTTATCCTAAGTCTACTCTACCCCCTGACACCCATATTTCCTGACCCCACCATAACACCGCACATCACATCAAGTGTTAAATGACCTCCACCTTATCCACCATCTCCGCGCTTCACCCCACATCCGAAGACCCACAATGCTTTTCGGCCCCCCATCACCCTCCAAAATTTAACAACGGGGGGTGGGGGGGTCCAAAATGGGCGGTATTAAATTCCGCCAAGAACGATATGTATCAACTCGGAAATACTTCGCAACCCCCTGCTCCATTACCACTCACCGCTCCTCCCCCCCTCTGAAAAGTAGTTTTCACCACTGTCAAACTGCCACGCTTATTCAATCTTCAACTAACCGTTAGCGCCACGTCTGCTCCCACCTTTCCCTTCATCCAATCCCATCACCCCCTGCTAACACAACCTTTGTTGCCATTAATGGCCAATTGATTATCTAATAAACCGACGCCTAATCAATGACCACCAAATCAATCTTTAAAGCTAAAATTTGGCATAACAGTAGAGTTTACTCTGCTGATTATGGTCAAAATTGTTACGGATTTTCAAATTCACAGGTAAATCACAGAGAATTACGACTAAAGAAAGGATTTTTTTCATCAAGGAGAAATCATCAGTTCTCCGTAGGCCCAACAACAGGTTTCTTTGTTAACTCTGATCACAGTCCCTTTTTAAGTTTTCCCCTGTCTAAATCCGTTTTTGTGACAAGTTTTCCCTCTCTCTTCCCCCTTATTTTATCCCATTCTTTCGAAATACAATGGTAAATCCATTTGAAGAGGAATTCCTGTGAAGAAAGAATAGGATCCCTTAAACCCTATGATCTACTCTCATGTAGACTTAGATCACATACCCCTGGCTGACAGAGATTACAAGATCCATGAGACAGAGTCTGATTTCGACTTGTTCGATGTCTACTACTGACTTGAGGACAAATTCCTTCAAGAAGTAGATGATATAGGCCTTTGAGAGACCAAATTTCCTTATGTCATCTTTCCCAAGACTCATAACTACCCTGAACTGATCATAAAATTTCAATCATGTTATGACATTAACCAGAGAGCCATAGTGAACCCTGCAGGAGAAATAATATTTTCCATCAATGCCAAATCCATTCAAGAAATGATGTAGGCCCCCATTTTTGAGAATACCATTCCCTTTTCATATGAAGCCCTGAGATAATTATTCCAGAAACTTGACTTTGCTAGTAGGGCCAAAACCTTAGAATTATTCTTGGCCACAGATGCCCCTATGCCTACCACGAATCCCCCATACCCTTCATCCATATTTCTTGATAGGACCAAAAAAATTATCACTGTTTTATCTTACTTATTAGGGTATCATAATGATCAGTGGATAGATGAAGCCATGATTGGTTTCTTGTCTATTATTTCCTTAGATCTTCAACCCAAAATCATGTTCAACTATGCACAGTTTCTTGCAGATGCGATTCATGAACAATTCCTAAAGTTTAAGACAGAAGAGGTTTTAAAATACACCTCTATGTTAGTGTACATGTTTGTTTATTTCCAATCCATCAGGTTTCAATTTGAGATGATGAATATGAATGATGATTCTCAACCCCAATCAGTGATTTTCTGGACTACTTTATTGATGAAGGAGCAGAAGAATTACTCCTACAAGAGCTTTGTAGACTTTTTTATTCATCCAGTAGTCAATGCACTCAGCAATACTATAGAGCCAAGGATTAGTGAGGAAATAAAGAAGGTGATGCAGTTGACGGAGTAGATCAGAACAACAGATTGGTACCTTTACCAAAACCACACAGAGATTAGGGTTTATGGCAGTGAATTGGCCCCTATAAACTGCCAAATTATCTCTCTATGAGAATTTTTGCACTTGAATATATGAGAAAAATGATAAATGTAGATGAGGTGCATTTTCTCTCTGCCAAAAGAAGCCACAATTCAGGGTCAAATCACTAATTGGTCCATTTATTTGCAACAATAGAATAAAAGGGGATGAGGCATACAAGATGTTGAAGGAGATGAAGTTCACACATAATTTCACTTGGTACTATGAACCAATGGGGCTCATCTCCAAGAAGAGGGTGGAGAATAAGTTTACTCCCTACATTCATACTCACAAATTGGAGATAGAGCAGTATATGAACAAAGAATAATGGGTAGCTAACACATTCTAGGAGGCAGAAGAGCAGGTCATCTCTACTTTAGGAATTAAAACACCAACTCCACAAGAAAGAAAATTTGCAAGAGCACAACATGAAAAAGGAAAGGAACTAGAGAAGGAAGTAGGGAGAAAGAGGACCAGGGAAGATCAAACAGACATGGATATCAATCCCTCCACTAAATAATTCAAAATGAAATACAGGAAGAGGGCCGAAATCCACATGGACATTGACCAGGGCAGTGATAAAGATCAACAAACAATTATCACAATCGGATATTCACCAAGCTCATCTCCAACAAGTGGGCAAACAATTCTCTCAACATCCTTTGCCACTGTGCCTTTCCAACAACATAATGTGCAGACTCCAACATCTAATACCACTACAGGCCAACAAGAGGATGATATCTATGATACATTCAAGGAGATCAAAATAAGGAATGAGGTTCTTAAGACAAACATATATAATCAGTTTTGGAAACAAACAAGCATCTCCCAAAGCAGGCTTCTTTCAAATTTTGGCTATGAAAAGGGGAGAGTGAGGATGCCCTTCTTAGAAGCACAAATCCCTCAACCCAAAACTTCAGCAGACTACAAGAAGACCTCTTTTGAGTTTGACCACAAGAACATTCATCCAATAGATCAAATGGAGATGCAAAAGTATACATGAGAAATGATCTCCTCCACACTAACTAGTACAACCATGAGTCTCTCAATAATGCAGGTGACATTGTCCAACAAACAGTCACAGTTGAAGGTGGAAAATATCTCCTCCATGGCCAAAGACTTAAAGATAAAATCTCTGTAGGATTTAGTGATGCAAATTGGGTACAATCCATCAAACATAGCAGTGGAAGAAGCACTTGTGAAGAAGAATAATGCAAACATAGTTGGCTTGAGGAGGCAGCTCAAGATGTTAGTGACAGAAGATCCTATGGCCAAGGAGATAGAAGAAAATGAAACACAGAAGGCATAAATGCTGCAATTGATTTTCGAACAAGAAGAACAACTCAAGAAAATGGAGAGTGAGATGGAGAAAATGATAAAATAAATATAGAAAGCAATAAGAGATGCAATGAAGGGAGCAACAAAAGAAGTAGCTAAGGCCATGATTCCCCTACAAGTATTTCCTCTCACAGTGATTCTAGTGTCCACAACATCTACAGGCGCATCAGGAGAAGGCACTGAGCAGATAGATAAGGCACTGGAGAACATGTCCTTACAAACAACAAAAATTAAGAAGCTGCAAGATCAAATCAGTGACCTACATGAGCAGTTTAAAAGGAAAGATTCGACACACGCCACAGAGTTGCATATCAACAAAAGTTAAATGAAGGTTTGCAGAAGTCCCTTTAGGAGTCCTCAATTGGAAGCATGGTAGGAAGGGTTAAAAAAACTATTTGGTTGGATATAATTAAATCTATGAATGATATATGGCCATCAATTCAAATGATTTTTGAACAGAGGGATTTAATTGAGTTAGTGAAAGTTTCCATTAACAAAACAAATGATGAACTTGGGGGATAAGCCCCAAAATTCCAACCATATCATCAGATTCCTAAGTTCTAAAAGGAGTCATGAATTAGAGCAACTGTAAGTAGCAGACATAACGACCACCACACTTGAGGTAAAAAGGGTGTTGAACAAGAAGAGTATAGTTACACAGCTGGAAGAAAGATGTCATCAGCTGGAGATTGGAGTAAGTAGATTTTTCAATAGGATTGAGCCACTGAACACGAAGGGATTGCCTTCCTTATTTGTTATAAATGATAAGATGATGCCTAGGAAAAATTACGTAAAAAGGATCACAAAGATTTCAAAAGATACATCCAAGCATACAAATATGAAGAACACTATGACAGGGAAAGAATTTTATGAAGTTATATGCAATGATGTCTTCATATAGCATGAGATTAAGAACATTTTTCAGTTGAGGCCAATTTTTGTGAAGTACATATAGACTGATGAAGTCTACAGAAAGTTGAATAGAACTAATATTTAGACTCAAGAGGAATGGAAAAATTTATGTGGAATCCAAGGAGGGTGATAACTCAACATGATGACAAAATAGGCAACTCAACGAATTATCTACGTCATCAGATCCAGTGAGCCAAAACAGCTCAGCAGTATCGAATTTTCCAGCACAACAGACCACTACTCTACTAAATAACGACTTTTATAATGAGTTTAGGCATCTGTTATAAATTTCGTTACACTGAGTGACAATTTCATAGTGAGTTTAGACATCTGTTACAAAGTTGCTACATGAGACGCACAGGTCAAATTTCAGTTACTTTGTAATAAATGAATATATTGCCCTTTTGATAATGACGATCAGTTGCAAATAGTTTAAATATATAATTTTATTCATTATTAGGGGTTGGACCCTGGTTTTGTATGTGCTTTTCATTGCAAATATTTGTAATTTTCAAGCTGAAGCATGAATAAAGAGATCAGTCTACAAGATTCATGTGTTGTGTTATCCTGGTGATGTTTTTCCTTATTCATGTTTAATGTTTTTCCACTATTTTCCCTTCATATGTATCATTTAAAATTATAATTGTAAATCAGGAAAGTTAGATTAATATTTACTATTCAAAGTACCTTACTTTCGACTGTTTTTACAATTTTAATGTTTCCTTCTGATGTATGGTTTAAGAATACTTAATTGCTCTTAAGTCATTACTGAAAACATTTTATCCATTTCATAATTCCACTGAGTCATAAACACTAGTATTCTTAACTATCTTGCCTTGCATTTGTTCTGGAATTTGATGCATATACCCAGCCTATTTCGACTCTGTCACCCAATGGAAACTGTTTAATGAAATCCCTTAAATCCAACCATGAACAATCAAACAAAAAAAACTCTCACAATTATTTTAAATAGCCTAATATTATAAATCTTAAAACAAATCTAAATCTTATATAGAGAGATCCCTCTCTGAGTCTAGGAGGGCTAGATCCTAGGCTTCAAGTGTTTTTGATGTTGTGCTTTATAATTTATTCTTTCCAATCTTATAAATTATAGAGTGATAACAAAATGAGTGGAGCATTAAGACTCTTTGTTGGCCATATAGTCATTTCAAACATGTAGGGAAAAAGTAATCTTAATACAACTTCAGTCTGCTGCCATTAATGTGTCTGGGGAAAAATTCTCCATTCATCTTTTTGAGTTGAACTGCGCCCCCTTTGGAAACATGCATGACAATGTAAGGGCCTAACTAATGTAATCATAGCTTATTCGGGAACTTTGTGAACTTGATGTCATATAAAATAACTAGGTCCCCATATTTGAACGCCTTTTTCTTAATATTCCTGTCATGCCGGGATTTTTCCCTCTCCTTCTCCACCTATTGGTGAAACCTGACGAAGAACCTATCTTCCTCTAGTGCAAGTAGTTGCTCCAATCTCTTCTCCATATTATCTTAGTCTTCCATATCTGTAACTGCGATGATGCGAAGACTAGGAACGATGTATTCCATTAACACCACAACTTCCCATATGTATAAAAATATGAATGGATTTTGACCCATCGGCTTCTTACAGGTAGTCTTGTAGGCCCATAAAACTTTAGGAATGCGTAGATCCCAATCATCCTGGTTGACATTGCACACCTTTGTCAAAGTGTTCTCCATAATTTTGTTAAAGGCCTCAACCATCCCATTTTCCTGGGGGTGATATGGTGTGATTTTCTGGTGATGCATTCTGAACTCTACAGTAAATGCTTTAATAGTGCTATTAAAAAAATGCGTACCCCTATCTCTCATCAATATCTTCAAACACCCAAACTGTGAAAAACTATGCTCAAAAATAAACTTCGTCGTTGTATCTACACTACAAATTTTCTCTGATTGTGCCTCAACCCATCTAATAAGGTAATATGTCATAGTAATAATGTACCGCACACCTATCTTTTTCCTAGGTGGATCAATCGGTTCTACGAAGTCAATTTCCCATTTATTAAAAGCCTGCAAAGTAACTTGAGGGTGCACTGTCATTGCATCCCTTATCGAAGGTTTACCAGTCCTTTGAAAAACATTGCAAGCGCTACAATATTCCTTTGAATCCTTATGAACTGTAGGCCACCAAAGTCCAGCTCAGAGAATCTTCTATGGAGTGGATTCCTTTTGTAGTGACCTTCGACAAATCCACCTTGCGCTTCAACCAATGTTGTGTTCTTCATGTTCAGGAACATATCATCAAAAGATCTCGTTAGCCCCCATCTTGTATAGATGTCTTGCGATTAGAGTAAAATTGACTGCCTTTACTACCATCTCTTTATTTTTCTGCATAGTCAGGCGCAATGGCGATAGTTAGAAACTCAACGATATCGAGAAAATTTTCATTTTCAACCCAAATAGAGAAGAACAATGCATGAGGCAATCCCTCCTCAATATTCTTCGGCTCTTCACCTGTCTCGATCCTAGAAAAGTGGTCGGTTCTGAAATTCAAATGTCCAGGCTTGACAATTACTTCAAAATCATACTCTTGGAACAACAATAGCCATCAAAAAATCCCCCCCCCCCTCCAACACAGGATTGTTGACTAGGTATTTCAAAGTACAGTGGCCCATGAATATTTTGAAATGCGCACCTAATAGATAGTGTCTGAACTTTTGCAGTGCATATACCATGGCTAGTCCTTCACACTCTATGGTGGAGTAGTTATGTTCTACCATAGACATCTTCCTTCTTGCAAAAGAAACAAGGTGATCTAGATCGCCTTCGCCTGGATGCGCAAAGAGGGCTCCCAAAGCTATGAAAGACACATCAAAATGTACATGAAATTCCTTCTTCCACTTTGGAAAGACTAGAATAGGTACAATTACCATCTTTTCTTTCAGTACATCAAGGCTCTTCTGACAATCATCATCCAAATAGAACTTGACATCATTCTTCAATAAATTTTCCATTGATGTAGTGATCTGCGCATAGGACTTTATAAACTTCCTATAATTACTTGTATGCCCAAGTGTCATGCAAATCTGCTTCACAGTTTTCGGTGGCTCCAAATTGATAATTACAATGTTCTTTACTAGGTCTACCATCAACCCCTGTTTGCAAATAATGTGTCCCAGTAATATACCATATGGTACAAAAAAAATACACTTTTTTAGGTTCAAGGAAATTTTATATTTCCTACAAGTATCCAACATTAAACATAGACTCAAAACATGCTTCTTTAACAATCTGAAGATTGTCTAGTAATAAAAATACACTTCCAAAAACTGTGGATATATTCTTTAAATGCTGCAACGACGACACTAGAAAATATAGTTGGAGAGTTCTTTAATCCAAATGGCATGAATGTGTACTTAAATGATCCCCATTCAGTAGTGAAGGTGGTTTTTCTTCTATCTTCCAGCGCAATCCTAATCTGATGGTATCCTGAGAAACCATATGTAAAGGAGTAGGCCTCTTTCCCTCCCACATTCTCCAAAACTTCACCAGTGAATGGTGTTGGAAATAGATCATGGACACATGCATCGTTCAAATTTATGAGATCAACACAAATCCTTATTTCTCCCTTAGTTTTCTTTTCTTGGACCACCATAGGAATTACCCATTCAGACTCTATTGGTTCAATAATGCTAGTGCTAAGCATCTTGGCTAGTTCTTCTCGCACCTTTTCTTTGTATTTTGGGTTTAGCTGATATGGGAACTACTTGACTGGCTTCACATCAGGCTTTAAAGCAATGTGTATAACTCCCAAATATCATAAAATGCCTTTTGGCTTCGATAACTTCATCTGGAACAGACCCTGGTATTCATCCAGAAATTCAGTGACATTTCTCACCGTGTCATCGTCCTAATAGTGTCCAATATTCACGAACTTGGGCTTCACTTCTGAGCCTATGTTGACTTGCTGAGTCTTGATAGGTTGTGCTATGTATGGCATCTTTACTTCAGGACTTGAAACCTCACACTGTCCTTCTGATTCAAGAATATTGACATTACACAGATCATCCTCACCTTCTTCCACAGTCAGATTGTAACATTCTCAGGCTTGTTCCAACTGTGCAACCCAATCAAGCTGTACCAAAGTGCTTGTATCATTGGTAATTCTGAATACCCCTGCTTTGAATTCTTGAAGAGAATCATTAATACAATCCCATCCATCGGCGAAGTTATAAGTAAAAAAGAACCCTTCCTTCATCTCATACCAGTCTCTAGTGCCATGGTGCAAATCCGTTTCAAGATACCACTACCGAGGTATCGTATCCAAGGTATGGAAGAATATATGCACCCATTCAGGTTGAGTTTCTTCGCCCCAAGCTACAGTCCAATGAGATAAATGCTCGCGAGGATCATATTTACCATTGTACTTATCCACGATCTTAGTGTCTACATGACCAAACCAGAGCCTTATCAGCTTAGAAAATTTCTTCCATCCTCCTAATATTTCTCTGTGCACACCACACCACCGAGCTGGAGTGGACCTCAAGATGAAGTCTAAAGCTTCATATCGTTGTTCTTTAGGCACCTTCTACTCAAAAGTTTACAAAAATAAGACAACATTCCCAGTTCCATCATAAAAATACAAGTCACGTACCTCTGATGTGACACATTGCAGTGCTTTGGTTACTATGTTACACCTCTTAGTAGAGAATTAATGCAAGTGGTTCTGCCAGTGTTCTAATTCCTCATTAGAGTTGGAAAAACATGAACTATCGCGCTCCCAAAATATTCTGCCATCAACGGTAGGATTAATACAATATTCATCCTATGCAGTGATCTTGTAGATTTGATCAATATCAACATCACCATATTTGTGTTGAACCGGTTTTGTATAGCTCGCACCTTTAGAGGGGTCCAAAGGCACAACGACCCTAGTACCATTATTTTCAAATACCATCTATCTACTTTTAAAATTAATTATTGCATCCATGTCATAAGCCCAATCAAACCCAAGCGACGCAGGATATGGGTTGCTATCATCAACAATCTTAATAACTTCAAAATCAGACAATACACTTGTGCCATCAATATCTACACTGATGTCATGTAGTCAACCCATAGGAATCATTTTTTGTTTATTTTCCATCCTTAGCTGAATCAATGACCATTTAATCTTAGGTCTCCCCATCCGTATCCATGTTTTTTTTGGAAAAAAATTTGCATCTAATCCAAGATCAAGGATTACTTGGTCTATTTCATACTCTCTGATCTGCGCAGTAAGCCACATTTCTCTTCCAGTTATTTTCTTATGTTTATAGACCTTGTGCACTGCACTTTTTTTTCGGTTTTTGGTCTTCTTTACCAGTGCATTTTTCGATCAACTCCTGCAATCCCTCCAAAACCTTATGATCCACAAGAAACTTCATACATATCTACAATAAAGATGTCACAAGGGATAGATCAACTTCCTGGGATTTAGTAATCTCCTTGGGTTTATTCTTCAACGAAATCAGTTTTTTCTGCACTTTTGATGTTGAAGCTCTAGGGCTCATCAAATTATTCTTTCTGTAGACGAAGGTTTCTCTATCGTGATGTATATCGAACCCATTATTCTTGTCTCTAGCTTTCCAGACTCATGTATCCTCCATATGTTTCTTGACTTATGCTTTATCTTCTCCCATAATTATACCACTTCATGTCACTATGTTGATGCTTATATATTCTTCACTTGGTTCAAATCTCATCATTTTTATGTTTTGGGTAGGCTCTTGGTTGCGATTTTCTTGTATTTTAGCCAATAATGTAGGAAAACCCTTTATTTCATGATCAAATGCACGAAAATACCTACAAGATACAAAAATGGTATTATGAAAATATATAGTGAAATGTCTAGGCCGACGATAATTATAACATATGATTTTTCAGCAGCCTCGTCCAACACCTCCTCCTTAGCCACACCCTTGACCTTGGAAACCCCCGCGCGCTGTTGGAAAACCTAGATATTTACGCCCTTTGGCTTGTACTTGGTATGCTCCAAGACTCTGCATCATTATATTGTAGCTTCGATAGTGATTGTCATCATGTCCCGCCGAACTAAAGTAATTACAGAATAATTGCTTCGGAGACCAGATGTAATTCTGCAGCAAATGAAAATAGTCTGTAGAGTGTTGTCCTACAAATTTGTATAAACTACCCCAGACATTCAGTGCCATATTTGGTCTAGTACTTGGCCCAGGTCTCAATGGACTTGGCATCCTGGTTCCTAAGTAGTCTCTAAAAATAGGACATTGATCCTTATGATGACCTTCCACTTTGCACTTTATGCACCATAATTTTGCGCAAACTTCTTTTCCCTTGTTTAAATATTGGAGCTCCATATGTAAGCTTTCCAACTGGGTTTGAATCTGTTGAACCCCTAGGTTAGTATCTTCTGCCGAAGAAGCTTCTAAATTAGTTGCGATCTCTAGCGCTTCAGCTTGGGTTGTGACCTTCTGTTGAGATAATGGAAATCTAAGATGAGGTAACGACGTAGCGATAAACCTTTCCTTGTGCTGCTCGTCAGAGATCTCAAAGCTAACTTGAATTATCAGTGTCTTAAACCTTTGATCAAATTCCCACATTGTTTCATTGACTAATTTTTTGATCTCTTTGATCTTCATAATACACTGGGATTGTGACTTCGACCTCTTAAATTCAACATTCAACGCAACCTTAGTTTGGGCCAACGTAGAATTTTGGTACGTCATGGTAAATTTAATGTACTGGGATAACGCTCTGTCCTGCAGCGCTGTAACCAACTGCGCTTTCTTCATATTCTCATCAGTGATGTTCTGCGATCTCCATATTGCATCTGCAACTAACCAAAACTACTCGGGATCATATGATCCTTTAAAACATGCATCTTAGGTGAGTGAGCTATGGTGAACATGGGAGGTGGAGGTGGCGGTGGAGAAACAAAATGATGATGGGTGGTGATGGGGGTGGAAGGTTGAATAATTCCAAAAGCGTCGTGATGATCTTTAAAATTTACTAATGCACTTCTAGGGGTAGTAGGTTGGATTTCTCCTTCTTCACTTTCAGACCCAAACTATGGACTATACTCAGGCTCAATGTAATTATTATGATGTCCCCTAATCTCTTACCCCGTTGTGTAGTTATGAGTTTCTTTCCTCCAAAAATCAATATAATTGTATTCGTAGTACGCCATTCTTACATAATAACATCTTTATCTAAAGCTTCAATAAATTCAAGTACTTACCTCAAGATATTTTGAAAAATTTGCGCTCAAATTCACTTTAGGATACAGATGTATCAATCATGAACTCAGTAATAAAGCCTCCAATGACACTATCGATCCAATAATCAACATCCCTTGCGATCTCGTTATAAGTCCCCTTAAATATCTGGATCGGCTCTAGAGTCCATAGAGTAGGCCTACTAAAATGGGTCGTTTGATCATATAGTCTTCATAACCACTCGTGTAGCTCGCTAGCAAATGATGATAAAGATATCTTGTGTTGATTAGTAAAGATATACATCTGCACCCAGTTTTCAGCAGATAGGTGTGGATTTCTGTTTTCTTGCGCAACAAATTCATGTTCTTTTAGATCTACCTAGTCTTGAATCTCTTTCTTAGACATATGCCACATCCACATATCCCTTAATCATATCTCGGTCTTGGAAACAGAACCATTTGTTGGCTTGATGGGGCCTAGAACTAGGTTCAAATATGGCTGCGTGAACCAAAAAAACCCACTATTACTGACCCTTTCGGCAACGATCTGTTGCGCAGACTGAAGTCTAACCCGAGGCAATATAGGGGGATGCTAGATCCAAGTTTCTGCATCCAGAGGGACAATGGAGTGTAGATTTAGGGCTTATCTTCCTTTTAGTACCTAACAGAGCTTTGTTGAACATATATACTAATTATACAATCGCAATTCAACACTTCTGTTGAACTCACTTGCAGACTGCTTGGTCTTTCTTAAACAAGCACAAAACAATATAAATAACCTTAAATAAGATAAAAAACATAGATAACACAAGATGCAAGTAAAGAAAACACATAAACTCAAAACACAAATATGTCTTTAAGAGTCTTTCATTAATGCTCAAATTTCCCCAATACAATAAATTCCATCCTACACACTCAACTGCAAGGGTCTGCACGCTCAGCTGCAGACTTCCTAAGGTCTCCATGCACTCAGCTACAAGATCCTTTTCTCTAACCCAACCCACATAATACAGACTCAAGGAAATCTTATATCAAAGTGCATCACATATCAAGTATATTCTATTCCTTACTATCTCTCAAGAAAATCCTAGAATCCTTATATAGTCTTTACATTTACAATACCATGGTCCGAAATCAATGGATGGAGCTCAACGTATACAAAATATTCCCATAATTTTACAAATTAATGGAATTTGACTCACCCCAAAGCCCCTAAGACTCTAACTTAGCTTCACACTGCGTGCTCCTCTCCTCAATCTATGGAGTCTTTCTCAAAATATTCTATTGGGGGGCACTCTGTCCAAAAAATGTCATACAAAATTGATGGTGGGGGTGTCTCTTTGTCAAGAAAACAACTCCAAAAATAGAAGAAAAGAGAGAACAACGCCTTAGAAATAAGGCACTTCGAGGTGGAAACCTCCTTTACATTACATAAATGAACAATTCTTGGATGATACAAATGAAAAAACCTGTTTCTATATATAGGAGATCATGGGGTCACAATATAATCCTAGCTGAACTAACAATAATAATTTAAGGGCACAATGATAACAATATTGGGGTTACAGGGGTAAAATAATAACAATAAGGGGGATACACTAACAACAATAAGGGACTACACTAGTAATATAGGCACCTAACATGCCCATCTCCTTCAAAAAAATTTTGTCCTCAAGGCTTGGGTAGCTCTGGGTGCTTCTGTATAAAATTATCATCCTCCCATGTACAATATTCAGTGGGTAAGTTCTTCCACTTGATGAGATACTCTAAAATTGATCGATTTCGTAGCTGTCATGTTCTTGTTTCCATGACTGCTTCAGGTTCCAATATGATTTTTCCTTCCTCATCAAGTTTTGGCAATATTTTTTGAACTAGAAGATTTTCACCTATAACCTTCTTTAAGCATGAAACATGGAAAACTGGATGCACTCGTGAAGAAGCAGGAAGCTCCAATTTGTATGCCATAGTACCAATTTTTTGCAACACCTTGTAAGGACCATAGTACTTTGGCGATAATTTATTATCCTTCTTAGCTTGCTTGAGGGACATTTGTTTATATGGTTGTAGCCGTAAAAATACCCAATCTCCTACATCAAAACTTCTCTCGCCGCGATGTTGATCTGCCTGTTGTTTCATTCGATTTTGTGCCAAATTCAGGTTATCCTTTAAGAGTTGGAGAACTTCTTGCTGATGCTCGATGTGATCTTCCACTGCTTGAACCTTCGAATTTTCCCTTAAAGATGATGTGATGGATGGTGGATTATATCCATAAAGTGCCATAAATGGGGTCATTTTTGCTGCAGTATGGAAGGAAGTGTTATACCACCATTCAGCGAGAGGTAACCACTTGACCCATTGTGTTTGTTTATCAGATACAAAAAAACGAAGATATCCTTCCAAACATTTATTTACTATCTCAGTTTGACCATTGGGTTGAGGATGATAAGATGAGCTATGAGCTAATTGAGTACCCAAACAAGAAAATAACTCCGTCCAAAAATTTCCAGTAAAAATGGGATCTCTGTCGCTCACAATAACCCTTGGGTTTCCATGTAGCTTTTGAATTGTGTCCATAAATGTAGTAGCAACTGTACTTGCTTTAAATGGATGAGATAATGCACAAAAGTGGGCATACTTGGTAAGTCTATCAACTACCACCATGATGACACTCTTTCCTTCGGACTTAGGTAAACCTGTGATAAAATCCATTGAAATCTCCTCCCAACGTTGACTTGGAATGGATAAAGGTTGTAGAAGTCCTGGGGTCTTAATTGTTTCCACTTTATTCTGCTAGCAAACCAAACATTCCGCCACAAACTTTCGAATATCAGATTTAAGGCCATCCCAAAAAAATTCTTTCTTCACCCTGTGGTAAGTTTTTAAAAATCCCGAGTGTCCTCTTAAAGGAGAAGTGTGCAATTCCAGAAGAATCTTTTGTTTTAGTTGGGAATTCTTACAAAGATATAAGCGATCTTTGTACCATAAGGAATCATTTTTCCAACTAAATGTATCAGATGTACTAGGATCTTGCTGCAACTTTTGAATGAGTGTCCACACTTTTTCATCCTTCTTCCATTCATCTCTTGCTTCGGTTATCCAATCTGGTTGGATAATAGAAATGGCACAAAGAAATGCTTCCACCTCTTCATTCTTTCTTGAGAGTGCATCTGCAACAACATTAAGCTTTCCTTTTTTGTAGATTATTTCAAAGTCATAACCCAATATCTTTGTGACCCATTTTTGCTGCTCTTCTGAAGATAGTCTTTGTTCCAAAAAGTGTTTCAGACTATCATGATCAGTTTTTACCTTGAAGTGTCTTCCCATAAGGTAAGTTCGCCATTTCTTTAGTGCATGCAGTATTGCTAACATTTCCTTCTCATAAATAGGTTTCTGTAAATACTTTCCTTTGATTGGACGACTTTCAAAAGCAATGGGTCTTCCTTCCTGCATTAAAACTGCACCAATTCCATTTCCCAAGGCATCACATTCCACAATAAAGGTTTTTGTGAAGTCTGGCGTAGCTAAGACCGGTGCTAGGCACATTGCCTCTTTAAGATGTTCAAAGGTCTTAGTTGCTTCAGGAGTCCATGAAAATGCATCTTTCTTCAATAATGTTGTTAGAGGTGCTGCTATTCTCCCATAATTCTTAACAAACTTTAGATAATACCCTGTTAACCCGAGAAATCCTCGCAACTGCTTTATGGTTGTGGGGACTTTCCATTCCTTAATGGCTTTAATTTTGTTAGGTTCTACCTTAACACCCTCGTGAGATACAATATGACCCTGATATTCCACCTCCTGTACTCCAAAGAAACATTTGGATGTTTTTGCATATAATTGTTTCTCCTCCAATAGTTTGAGCACCGTGTAATTCATCCAATAATTCATAGATTGCTTCATGTAATTCATCCAATAATTCATCAATTATAGGAATGGGAAATTTATCTTTAATAGTGAGCTTATTGAGCTCCCTATAATCCAGACACATGCGCCATGATCCATCCTTCCTGTACACCAATACTACTGGATTAGAGAAATAAACTTGGCTTGGTTGAATTATACCAGCCTCTAACATTTCTGCAGTCATACCTTCAATTTCTCTCTTTTGTACATAAGGATATCTATAACGCATGATGTTTGGAGGAACACTTCCTAGAATAAAATGAATATCATGATCATGATCACGAATAGGTGGGATTCCTTTGGGAGTTTCAAACACCTTTTGGAATGATCATTCAAGACTTTTGGAGATCTAGAGAAATATATGATTTTGATGTTGGAACTTCTAGTGAGCATAATTGTGTAATTACTGTTGTTCTTTCTTTAGAAGCTTTGTCATGACATTAGAGCTTATTATCTTTTCCCCGGCTTCCTTGCGATACCTCATAATTTGATTTCCTTTCCTTCGAATTTTTTTTTCAAGAAATGTTCTTGAATATTAAAAGCTACATTTCCCAAAGATTGTAACCATTGTACTCCTAGTACAACATCAACACCTCCCATTGGGATGGAAAGCATTGGAATATTCAATACATATTCCCCCATGGCTAGCTTGATATTATGGAATTTTCTAGAGAAATTTATAGTTCCTCCATTTGCAACCATCACTTGACATTCTCGTGCTGGGTATAGGAAACAATTCAATTCCTTGGCTACCTTGTAATGAATAAAATTATGGGTACTACCTTAATCAATCAACACTATTACCTTTTTCTTCTTGATATTTCCTTCTATGTTGAGATTTTGAGGAGTGGTAATTCCTGCCAATGCATTACATGATATGGTCAGACTCATTTCTTCTTCTTCTAGGGTTGGTTCCTGGTGTATATCCTCTTTCTTTGAAGTTTCTTGTTCATTTTCTTCGTCCTCTTCGCAATCTATGTAAAATAATTTCCTCTCATCACACTTATGACCTTTAGTATATTTTATATCACAACTGTGGCAAATCCCTTTTGCTCTTTTTTCTTCCAATTGTTATGGTGTCAACCTTGTAGGTTGTGGAAGTCTAGGAGTAACAACACTTCCATATTTATAGATGTGAGTGGTAGGCTTCCTTATCTCCATAATTTTACATTTAATTTTTATTTCCAACCTGAATGCCTTCTCCAATAAATCAGGTTCCCAAACACAAACTTCATGTTGGATATTATCCTTTAAAGTCCCTATGAAGACATCAATCCTGTGTTCCTCTGGAATATTAGTTACCCTTATATTCAATTTTTGGAAGTTCTCAATGCGCTCCACCACCGAACCCTTTTGTTTGAGATTTATCAATTGGCTAAAGAAGGTGTTGCGCTTTGTATCCTCATAACGTGCTATCATTTCCTCCGTAAAAATTGCCCAAGTGACAATTTTTTTATGGGAGCAAAGCCATCGATACCATACAAATGTATTTTGTTCTAAATGTAAAGTTGCAATGCATACCTTTTATGTGTTTTGCACATTATGGATATCAAAATATTGCTCCATCTGTAGTATCCATGTTACGGGATCCTTGCCATCAAACTTCCTCATATCGGTCTTTGGAATATGGTGGGTCTTGTTAGCCCCCCCTCATAAATTTTTGGCAAGAAAAAAAGGGGCTAAATTTTTTTTGAGCCTTCAAGGAATGCATCTCCCCTGAAGACACATCATCCTTGAAGCCTCCTTTTGCCTTTGTCCTTTGACAAATCCCCTCTGCTGACTTCTATTATAAAGTCTCTCTGTTTGTGAAGAAACACCCAAAGGCCTCCTTTTCCCCCTTATTTCACCCTCACTTAGCCTCTTTCCTAGTCCCCCTTGTTTCCCTTTCTATTTTTCCATCTCAATCCTCCCAAAATCCACTTAAAATTTCCCTCTTCTAGCCCTCATGACCATTTTTCCCCCTGCCCCTCTATCGTTCCCCTTCCCAACCTCCAAAATCCATTAAAATGGGTTAAAAAAAAAAAAAAACCCACTTCCGACCTTATTATAAGGCCTAGACCCTTTTCTACTAGCCCCAACCACTTTCCCCACACATGCCCGTGCGGTATGACCAAGCGCTTAAGAGCCTTAGGAGCTAATCGCAATCGGAGAGTCGTGCGGGTGCAATTCCTTTGTATCATCGAAAAAATCCGATGCGATTGTTCTATTAAACGAAGTCCCGCGATGTGTTCTTTACCATTGATCTGACATAAAGATCCGACGGTGGAGCGCTAATCGCAAACCCCGTCCGATCGCAATCGCAACTCCCCGTGGTACTGCCCCGATTGCATCGCAGTCGTCCATTCCGCCCGCTGATCCAACAGCTATCGCTCTTCCCGCTCAATCGCAATCGTAAGTTTCAGCGTGTCGCATTTTGTTCCGCCCCAATTGCGATTCGCCGATCCAATCTCAGCCGTCCATCCAAGGAAGATCCGTTGGTCATTGCACTAATCGCTCCATCGCTCCGATTGATGCAATCGCAAGACTCTCCCGCCGATCCCCGATCGCGCTCTCCCTCCGATTGAACGTGAGTCGTTGATCTGATCTCCAGATCCAACGGTCAGCGCTCAATCACGCCCCGACCTCCGATCGCAATCGCAAGTCCTTTCCTCTATTGCCCGATTTCATCTCGACCGCCCATCTCCCAGCAGATCCGACGGTTGGCGCTCAATCACACCATCGCTCCGATTGACCTGATCGCAAGTCCTATCTCCCGATCCCCCAAACACACTGCCCCTCCGATTGCATTCCCCGCCGTTGATCTAGACCCGAGATCAACGGTTAGTGCTCAATCGCGTCCCCACTCCTAATCGCAATTGGAACTTTTGAAATGTGTGTTGCGATTGTCACCCGCTCCGACCTCCGATTGCGATTAGACCCTGGGCCCTCCTCGTACGTCATTCCATCGCATTCCATTTTCATTTCATGCATTTTCTATGTATTTCCGCCAAAATCCCAAACCTTTGTGTTTTCCATTAAGGTTTAATTAATCGCCCTCCGTCGTGACCGGGTCCCACATCCATAGCTCCGCTTCATTGTATTCCTATGTTTTCCTTTGTATTACGCACAAGCTTCAATCTTTGGGCTTTAACATTATTAACCATTTCTTCCGCCATTCTCCATTATTTTCACCGCTTTTCAATGTCCCGCCACCATTCCAACAAGACTCTGAAGCAATTCCTCCGCCACCACTGCCCAGGCTTGTAATAGTTTATTTCATTGTGCAGATAACACAGAGAGGCCGTTTTAGCATGAGTCAGCGGACCAGCAGAAGAAATTCAAAGGGGTTTATTCTTGTTATTGGTATAATTAATGTTTAACCCCACAATTCAAAGGAAAAGGACGCAGTTGAATACCAACACACACGCAATAAGATTTATCAGTGTTTAATGTTCAACAGAGTACTCTTCTCCAGAGGTACACCTTCCTACTGCAATCTCCATGCTTCCTCGAGCCCATACACAGTTAATTGCACTGACAGAGCTTCATTAAAGACTGTCTGAGCAGCAGTAATGGAGGTATGGAGAGGCCCGCAGACTTTAAACCAGTTAACCAGATTCAGAAGGCAGCGCAGAGTTCCAGTCACCTGACAAAACTCCAAAGAGATACCAGAGGTCAATCTTGGCTTGACAGAGTCTCCCAGAGCAGATGACAGAGTACACACAACGCTAAAGATTGCCATTAAGCAGCATGGGTGTGAACACTTCCGCCTTACTGTCTTAATGAGACTAATTGAATTTGTATCTACTTCTGTTTCTTCCTCTTCTCCTATAAGAAACCCCGAGAGCACAATGAAAAGGTTGTTGTTGTTCAGTTGTTCAACTGTTTCTGTTAGAGGGATTCCACGACCGTTAGAACAAATTTTGGGGGGAGTTAGAGTCTGGGGTATGTAATAGGTCGAGGAGAGTTGTGACCGTATTAGCTTAGCCATTGAGCTTATTGTACATGACTGGTTTTGCATCAATTAATCAAAGCACATTTCACAGGATACTGGTCTATTACTATTGGTGATGTTTTCCCTAACTCTGTTTATTACATTTTCATACTGTTTCATGTTCTTCTGGTAGGCAACAGAAGTATAACATAGGATTCACCCTTTTTAGGTGCCCTATGTTTCCTTCTCTCCCTACCTTTAATGTTTTCTGCTTTATGTGTTATCTAAGAGTGAATTCACGTGGTTTAACCAGTGCAGCGGATGTTATTGCCTGCTGGCTGATGTATGAACTTGGGGGTTTGCTGCTTGGATGTTTCTTTGTGAAATTTCTCTTTGTTTTTCCCTTGGAGTTTCTAAAGTAGACTTGGAGTTAAATGACCTTTGGTCTGATCTATAAGCTGCCCCTTTGTCCCTCCATTGAAAGATACCTTTGAGTATGTCCAAGTAGGTCTGGATTTAAATGACCTCTGATTTGATCTATAGATAGAAATCGGGTTGTTTTCCTTCTTTCACCTTCTCCCCTTAATGTTCCATCCCATCATCTATCTAAAAAGATCCTTTAGTATAGATGACTTGCCCTCTGAAAGCCTTGGCTAGTGGTTGCAAGTAATTCTCCTTTCATGAATCCATAGCCCAATGGATGGCACTTTCTTGGCCTATCCCCTTTGTTGAAACATCCTGCTGCTTTGTTCCTTCTCTCCCATTACTTTCTCAGCCTATGATCTCATGACTCAACCCAGCAACCAACCAACCAAATTATTTTAAACCCCCTTTGTGCTTCATATCTAGCCTAATATCTCATTTTGAGCTTCAAAGACATATCATTATTTGCTCTATTTGGAGAGATCCCTGTCCGGGTCTAGAAGGGCTAGATCCTGGGGCCCCAAAGTGGTTTGATGTTGTCTTATCTTTTGGTATTTCCAAATCTGCCAAAACATAGGAACCCCAACAGGTCTTCCATCCAACATTAAAGCTTATGAAATCACGATTAACATTTATTTTGTTCTCATCATGAGTTTCCTCTACTATATTTTTTCCATTAGGAAACATTTCTTGTATCAACTTTGTCAAACCTTCCATGTCTACTTTTAGATCATTCTTCATGTTTTCCATTTTTTCTTCCATGTCATCCATCTTAGCTTCCATGCAATCCATGTCATTATTCAAATCATCCATCTTAGCTTCCATGTATTTCTTTAAACCATCCATCTTATATTCCACGTCTTTCTTCAAAACTTCTGTTTCATTTTTTGTTGCGAGTCTTTGCGAGAGCGAAATTTGGTGCACTTGCTCTTGTAATTTTGATACGTCATGTTGCATTTCTTCATATTCATGAGTCCTAGTAGAGCCTTTTGAAGGCTTAATGGGTGTTTAATTCATTTTAGGGGAATTTTAGAACCCAATACTGATATCTATTCTACAATATGCCCTTGGAATCAATTCAAACTGATTATTCAAACAAGACTTATGCAATTTAGAAAAAGAAATACACACCTTTTTCTTGCTTTTGAGGAGCTCGATATTTAAACTGAATTATATCTGTGATTTAGGATCTTCAATATATGAAATTAAGTCTTGTAGTAGCCCTCTAAATCTTCTTTTGAATTCCACAGGTATGACCTTATTTGTATTATTCAAGGCAAAGTTATGCCCAATCTCCCACAATGACCTAATTATGGACTGGTTCAGTAGAGTGAACTTGTACAACATGCCACATCTCACTGTTTCCTCCTTCGGCTCTCAAATTGATATAAAAGAAACTATATTCCATGTAATTGTGGCCACTTTTTACAAAATTCCAATCTGATAATCAGAGAGAAAGAGTTATGATGATTTTCCCACGGTCACTTCTTTGAGATGAATTTGGGAGACCAAAAAAACCCTAACTTCCACAGATCATATCTCTAAAAATGTTGCAAACCAAGATCTAAAATTTTTGCATGACGTTCCTCAGACTTTCAGTTTCGCTTTATAAAAATTTCAGCTTCTGAACCTTAGTAGAAAAATAGTTATAGAGAAAATCCCACGATGACTTGTTTAGGTGAAATTCAGGACCTGAAAAAAACCCTAACTTCCACAGATAATATCTCCACAAATATTGTGAACCAAAATCTGAAATGTTTACACGAGTTTCCTTTGGATTTCGGCTTCGTTCTGTAAAATTTTTAGCTTCTGAACCTTTGTAGAAACAATGTTATAGAGAAAATGCCATGATGACCTATTTGTAGCAGCGAAACCCTAGAATCCAAAGCTCTGATACCAAATGTTATGAAACCAGCTCCAAAAATAGAATAAAAGAGATATCAACGCCTTAGAAATAAGCCACTTCGAGTGGGAAACCTCCTTTGCATCACATAAATGAAAAATTATTTGATGATACAAATGACAAAACCCCCTTCTATATATAGGAGTCCATGGGTTCACAATATAATCCTAGCCGACCTAACAATAATAATGTAAGGGCACAATAATAACAATATTGGGGTTACATGGGTAAAAAAATAACAATAATGGGGCTACACTAACAACAATAAGGGGGCTACACTAACAACAATAAGGGACTACACTATTAATATAAGGACCCAACACTCTCTTCTTTATCCCATGATTTTTAAAGAATTTTTCTTTGATGAGCCTATTATAAATAGGGACATCCTTAATGGCATGGAGAAGGGGTGTTTTCACACACAATTTTTTCAGTTCACCCAAGAGTTCAATCTCTTCTGGGGCATGCTAACTAGGGTGAATCAGGTGCTCAATAAAAGGAGATTGATTAGTGTGAGGGTTTCTCTCTTCATTTTCCTCCTCAACCTCTGCAGGTGGATATGGAGGATGATTTTCTGGGTGTACTCTTCTAGAACCGAGGTTAATTTCATGTATCTCCACAACATAAGCTAGATAAGATGTTTCCCCACCATAAACTTGTTGTGCCTGCTTGTTTTTCAATTTCATATTGGACTGGGCAGGCATATAAGGAAACTTAGGTGGAGCATAATGAGTGAGTTGTGGTTGAGGTTGGGGTGGAGGCAGTAAAGCAAGTGGTTTGTTGTGTTGGGGCCTCCACCCTTGTGATGGGCTACTCCAATGAGGTGGTTTAGGAACATACTGTTGGAAGGGTTGGTTTATAGGCTAAGGGTGATATGGAGGGGTATAAGGCCAAGTAGGAGGTGTATTCCATGATGAAGGAGTGGATGTGTACCGAGACTACATAGCTGCATTCTAGTTTGTGTGGTAGTAGGAGTAAGGTGCATATTGCATGCCCTAATGATATGACCAACGCCCTTGATGCTTATTATTTATGAAACATAGTTGCTCTAGTCCTCTTTCCCCACCTTGATATACAAATTTAAGACTAGGTAAGAAGGGACACTTAATTGTGGCATGATTCTCTTCACATACTAGGGAAACCTCTATGACTTTTAGGGGACATTCATCTCAAGGGTGTTTTTTGGTACATCTAGTGAAAAATATAGCTAAGGCCCTCTCTACTTCCTTTTCTTTCCTCTTGATATGAATTGTGTCCATTTTAAAATCAAAGGTGTGAAACATCTCACTTTTGAGGTCCTCCAACATATTTCCAATCTCATGCTTTATGGAGGTGGAAGAGGAAGGGGTGTTGGTCATGCTTTGACTAGCTCTACCTTTCTTCCTAGCCGCCCTAGAGTGGTTTCTAAAGACAATTTTGATTTCCTCATAAGGTAGCTAGTAGATATCTCATCCAAAAAACATATTAAGAGTTTCTATCACCTCTTCCTTGATCCCACAGAGAAGTGCCAATTTGAGTGATCTAGGATTAAGGGTACAGTTGGCTATTTTATAGTTCAACTGTAACCCTTCTTCATAATCCTCTAGGGATTCATTAGGTCACATAGTCATCCTAAACATCTCCTCTTTCATCTCTTTGGACCTGCAATAGTCTCTATATTTTTTGTTAAAGGACTCTTACATATGTGCCCAGGTAGTGATACTGTTCCTTGACAAACCCATGAACCAGCGCAAGGCTGAATCCTTGAGGGTGGATGGGAACAATTTTAGCTTTTGGTCATATGAGGCATAGTCACAAGTCCTGCAGACAACAAAAAAATTGAACATGAAGGTGTCAGGATCCTCAGAAGTAAGGCCATGGAAATGTGGAATGGTTGAGGGACTGATGTTGTTCATTTTAGTTTCTGCATCATTTTCTCTAATGGGAAAGATGCCTTGGGCCCTAGTTTCAACCATGGTTTGAATTGGTGAAGCAGTTCCCTCAGGTGAAGCAAGTTCCTCTACTTCTCCAATAGGTTATTCAAATTTTTCAAGTGGTTCACCTATAGGGTGTTCTACCTCACAGTCACTGAAGAAGAGTGAAGGGTGACTGTGTGGGGATGTGGGGTGTTTTGGTAAGAATTTTCCTTGGTTATCCCTACTCCTATGAGGCATGAAAGTCAAGTTGTTTTTGTATTTTTTAATATTTTGGAACTGAATGTAAAACAACAAGTAGAAAATAATGCTAAAGTAGAAACAAACATCTACTTAGACACCTTCCCAACCACATCGCTAAAAAGTGGTGAGCCCTAGTATTGCACCAAGAGTGCTGCAAATCCCATAGGCTACTCAACTTTACTTTATCGACCCGGGGTTCATAAAAACTTGGAGGTAACAGTTCTATATGCACAATAGATGAACTCTACTCATGTCATCCTCAGCTTAGTTCTACAATGAGGTGCTAATGCTAGGGTTACTTCTAGGAAAAGAAGTCTGTCACACTTCTAAATGTAAGAAAAGATTGGAAATATATCATAAACATTACTCTATAAAAAAGGAAAGAAACTAATCTATATCACACCAATTCATCTAACTATTTGCAAGAAAGAAAGATTCACACTTATGATAATGCAAGAAAGGAAATTACACTAAGTGGAATTCATAGTCTAGATTGCTGAATTGAATTGTAGAAAAGGAAACTAATATATAGCACACATACTGAATCATTGACTAAATAATTCATATCTAACTCATGCTTAACAACTATGTTTAATGATGCAACTTGTAATGAACTAATAACACTACAAAATGAATCTATTTTGCAGCAAAAGAAGGAGGCGCCTAGGTGGTCTAAGAGAGTCTTCGGACCGAAGGTTCAAAGCTGAAGGTATATTGGTGGTGTTGTAGCTGCTATAACACCCTCCAAAATTTTTCCCATTTTAAATTTTTGAGCCCCTAACCTTTTGAAAAAATAGAGTTTAGCCCAGTTTCACTCTTTCAAAATATCAAGTCGCAAAGTCGCAGAACTGGTCAAACCAAAATTTCGTGACCTTGCGACCTTGTGATCCCTCAGGTCGTGACGTTGCAAGGTCGCACATAGTCCAGAAACCAAAGAATTACGACCTTTCGACCCCCAGGTCGCAAGGTCACAGAGTCGCAGGGTCGCATATCTCATCAACTCAACTAATTTGTGACCCTGCGACCCTCATTTATTGACCGCACGTGCGACCCCTTTATAAATAGAAGGGTTGCATAGGTCGCATTCGACCTGCATGACGGAGAAAGAAAATGCCTTTAACAAGCCAGCTGGAGCGTGTTTTTCTCGGGTAAGTTTCTTAATCCTCCTGTTGTTTCCTTTTGTTTGATTGTTGCTTTCATTACCCTCGCTTTGGCCTATTTAAAACTCATCCTAGAATCTTTCTTTGAACCTCCCATGAATTCTATTATTGAGCCTGCTCCTCCCCATAGCTTGAATTCCCTATTTTCCTCCTCTAAGATGTTTCCCTTACATTAAGTTGTTTCAGTTTCCCTTTGTTACACAATAATTTGTCACCATCCCTGCAATCCCCCTTCCCGCACATTGGTGGGCCTTTCTCGTGACCTGTGAGCAGTGACATAACCTAAAACCACTTTCATGGCATCCCCCTTGATAATGACAATCATTCATTTGAAGAAATTTTCCCTTGAAAAAACTTAAAAAATTATCTTTTAGCCTTGGCGTGACTAGCTAGTTTAGCCCTCACGCCAATGGGGAAAATCCACCATAGAGGGCACGCCAACTTGCGCTCTGTCCCAATGGCTCGCTCACACCAAGCTTAATAAGGAATGTTTTTTAAAAATAAATGGAAGAAGTTTGATTCCAACAAACTCCTGAATGAGTCTCTAAAATGAGTTGGGAGGTTTGGCTCCGGATCTCCATGTATGGGAGGTGGTTTTCCACCTATCATGGAAGCTTCCTTGAGGATAGGGCCAATCCCATGATTGTATGGATCCCAACTCCCCTTCCACCATCTATATAAGCTTGCCTTTTTCCCTTATCAAGCTTGTAGTCCTAGTAGCACTAGAGAATAGAAGAGCTAAACTTATAGCAAGGAGACTATCGCCAGACAACCTTTGAGAGCCAAGCCGAAGAGAGAGAGCTTTGTCCCGTTTCTGACGAGCTTCATTGAGACATGCTCCGTTGTCAGCCCCGCCAAAGGAAGATCCAGCGTCAGAGCTCCAGGTTGTATCTTTCCTTTGTTATTTTAATGATAAGCGACTTTGATTATGGTCTCATTCCTGTGTATTTTCCTTTGATACAATGAATTACATCCTCTCTGACTGATGTATGGTTACAAGATTTAGACTCTATGCTGTGTATCATTGTGTTTATTTGCATGTGTGTAGGTGTTTGGATGTGTTAAGCGGAAGGATTGTGATCTGCCAAAGTGAAGGAAGGGAAGCATCATCCTTTCTCCAACGACCATTGCGTAGGACCTGGGGTAGGCAATTCATTATTTTTTGTTGTCTTTGTAACTAGAGACCTGCGTCACTGTGTGTCTGATTGTTGCTAGACCTGATCTGGGCTAGTAGGGATCACCTTTTTCTGCAGAGGGGATTTACCTCTCCAAAAAACTGACGACTCCACTGGGGAGCTGATCGGAGTTTTTCTTGTCTCTTTCGGTTTTTTTTGGCTTGTGTCTGCTTGATTTGTTCTTCTGGTTTGTCTCCTTCTGGTGTAAAATCTCTGTTCAACCCCCACCATACTTGATCTACTCTCTGTTTGCTATTTTTTATTTTTGTCCTTAGTAAACTCGATTGGCGCACTTTTTAGCCTGACAGTCGCGCCAACTGGCACTTGTTGCTAGTTAGGCCCCCGCGCCAACCCTGTTTTGGCCAAGATACAGCCAAAAAGTCGCGCCAACCCTATTTGGTGCTAGGGTTTACTTGTTTTTGAGCCCTTTGAGTCTGATTTTTGGTTTTGGTGTTACTTTTTCGACTGTCTGAGTGCCTTGGAGTCCTTGTTGACTGTGTTTGACCTCTATCCTATGGTTGTTTGTCTTCTACCATCAGTTTTACATTCTAGCCCTAGGGCATCTAGGTGCTATTGTGTGCTGAGACTCCCGTGGGAGTTTTTGGTTTTCGCTTGTTCAGTCAACTTCGTTTTCGCTCCCTTGCATTCGTTTGGTTGGTTTTCATTGTATCATTGCGTTATTTGAGTGATTGTGCTATTTTTCATTCGAGTTTCACTTTGTCTCATTTCGAGCCTAGATTACACGGTTTGTATGAGTCTTTTGGGATCCTTCTTCAATTTGAGAGATTTCCCCATCAGTTTGAGTTCTGGTTGTGTGTTTTGCATTGAGTGAACTTGCTTGTTTCTACTCTTTCACTATCATTTCTAAAATTGGTCTCTTTATTATTTTTCATTTCGTTTGGTGCATTTTGCTCTAAAACATTGAAAAATACAAAAACAAATCTCTTTTCTTTTTATTAGTTAGTGAAAATTGAAAGCTTTTGTGCATTATTAGTGTTATACAACTCTAAAGGAATTTTTTTTAATTTCATTAGCGTGCATTAGGGACAGTAGTGGGTGTTTTCTGATCATTTTGTTATTGTTTGAAAAGCTCTCAACCTTCCCTTAGTTAGTTCTTCATCGAACAAAGTGATATATTGTGGCATGTAGTGTGCATTTAGAGGATTTTTGAGACATAACATTCGGTAGGCCTTGAAATTGAAACATAATTGAAGATCAACTCTAAAATTTATTCAATTTACCTTAAGGCAACATTGAAACATTAACGAAATATCTAGAGGTCTAGGCTAGTGACATGTTTCGACGTCGTTAAAACTAGTAGCTGTTGTTCGCCTCTTGGCTTTAGACAACGCTAGTATGGACTTGTGATCCCCGTACCTTCGTGTATATAAAGGGAGACCCCACTAGGTTGCTATCCTTTATCTGTAGGAAGCCGAGTCTGCCGCCTTATACCCATGATACATCGGACACATCATTTGGGGAGATTACCTGGACGTACATCAAGTGCTTGATTAATTTCTCTTTCATTTTTTAATCAAGGTGTATATGGCAGTTCACGGATAACTGGTACACCTATCTTCCTAGATTACCAGAGTAGTCATTTCGATCTTTTCTAACTCATTAAATTTGAAAAGATCATCAAGCGCTTGTCCTTTCATGCTTGTTTCCAAATTGAAAGAGATAAAGTCACATTTTACTCATTTCTAGACTCTTAAAACATGAAACGGTGAAATTTTCAGTTTCAATGTGGTAAAATTAATCGCCTACGATCACACGCCCTTTTAGAGATTGTTTTCCGAATTTTTGATTGTTTGCCTTGGTTTTAGCCTGTTTGTCTTTTTTTTGATTTCTTCCTCTTTTCATTAATGTCATAGTGGCAGAACCCTCAGTTTCGTCTGTTGGTAGCCCTTACACAGACGATTCATCAGAGGTTTCTCAGTCCTCTGCTGAACCTCAACAACCTATTGTATCTGAGTTTCTCGATGAGGGACCGGTCATATATGAGCTTCCCTTTGGTGGACCAGTTGAGTTAAATTGGCCCTTATCCAACGCTTGGTTTGGATTTGGAGTAGGGGAATATTTTCCTCCTCTTTCACCATGATCACCTTTCTTGGCTGCCATTATACCTCCTAGTCCTCACCGTCTTTTGGAAGATCTAGCGGCAGGGTCAGATATGGGCTCACCCAGTCCTTCTCCTAGTGAAGAAATTCCTACATCTGGTGAAGATTACCATATTTTTCCAGAAAACAACCCCGAGTCTTGTGTCATGTCTTCACCTGGTCCTTCGTTTCCAGCGAGATATAGGTCCTTAAGTTAGGTCATGGCCACTACGGCCTCTATGGGAATATTGACTCTGTCCACGAGGCCGGTTATTCCTTCGCTAGGGATGTCACCATCGACACCTCTCACGTCATATCTTCGTGTCACATCAGTACCTGTTAGGCCTACTATCTGCATAGATACATCTACGCCCATTGTCACTACTCAGTCCACCAAGACCTTGTCACTTCCTGAAGACATTTACATAGCATCTGCTATTCCAGAGAATATCTCTCCTGAGGAGTATCGGTTGTTGCTACAACCGTCAAACTCTGAGGTTGGTCAGTCCTCCCAAGATCCAAACCGTCCTTATTTTTCCCATTATGGACCAGATGGTGCCCCCATTTATGTATTTCCATATCAGTATGATGACCAGAGTAACCCTCTACGTTTTCCTTCTCCAGAGGCTTATCAGTATGTTCATGGTTTTCTATCTTCCCAGGCTGGGCAACCTTCCAACCCGCAAGGACAACCCTTCTAGGGTCAAACTTTGGGCCGGTTTGGTTATCTATATGGCCCGCAAGGAAAACCCTTACAAGGCCAACCTTCGAGTCAGTAGGGGTTGTTGTACGGTCTGCAAGGGCAGTCCTACAACCCTCAAGGTCAACTTTTACAACCTCACTTTGTGGTCCAACCAGGGCAACCTCAAGGACCCACAGGCCAACCGGGGTATCAACCTGGACCGTTGTATGGTCCTGGGTGAAAATACATCCTTCTCAACCTATGGTGCAACCTCAGCAACCTCAGTTTCCCATTAGTCCAAATGTTGCACAGCCAGGGCCATCTTATGGTCCTATTACGGGTCACCCTGCTTATCAGGCACAACCTAGCCCTCTCCCGCCATTAGGCCAATCGGCTCAACCGGGGAAACCTGGTGTCTTTCACCAGCCAGGTCAACCTATTCAACCAGGACAACCTATTCAGCCCAGCCAACCTATTCAACCAGGGCAGCCCACCCAGCCAGGTCAACCTGTTCAACTAGGACAACCTGCACATCTAGTTAACCCTGCTCAATAGCCGATCTATTATATGCTGCAGCCGAATCCGCCTATGTGCCCAAATTATCAGGCTTAGCAGGGCCCCACTTACCAACAGCCCACTCGACCCCAAGGAGGTTATTACCTGCAAGGTCAGTCTCGACCGGTTTACAACCCGCCCCAAGGTTTTGGTTATTACCTTCAACAACCGGGCTATACCTATACTCAGCAGTCAAATTCATACACTGCTCAAACGGGGCCTATATATAATCAAGGTTAGTACCCTAGTTATTAACCCCCTTATAATGGTTATCAGCAATTGTATCAACCTAGTTATATGGCTTATACCCCTTATGGTCAGAATCCTCCAGGACAGAACCAATGGGGGAAAAATTATGCTCAACCAGGGTGGAGTACAGGTACAGGTCCTTATCAGGGACCTGGCATGTTGTTTAATCCTCAGTTACCTTTCCTTGCCACGTTGGAATTTCCAGATGTATCTAAATTGATCAATGATCTGATTCTTCATAATCCGTATTGGCCTTCGGTTCCGACCAAGGTGCCTGGTGACTGTCCTAAATTTGAGGGTAAAGCTGGAGAAGACCCCCAAGCACATGTCATTACCTACAATCTATGGTGTTCCTTGAACTCTTGAGTGGATGATTTGATTTGTCTACGTCTTTTCCAGTGCACTCTTACCGATGCTACTGCTAAGTGGTACATAGAATTACCTTGCGGTATCTTTCAAGACTTTAATATGCTAGCTATGGCTTTTCTAACATATTTTTAGTTACTGGTTTGTTACGAAGCCGGGATGCATCTCCTGACTTCTCTGAAGTAGGATAAAGCCACTCACATATATGATCATATTCATGAGTGGCGACGTCATTGTCGACTGATCAAGTTTGATATTCCTGATCAGCTTCTAACTCACTGGTTCACTACTTCCTTTGTTAACAAAATTGCTCAGGATATTGCTATGGGGGCATGTGTGACCGAAGAACAAGCCATCGCTCATGCCTAGTGCCTTGATTTGGTGTAATCTTAGTCTGGCACTTTATATTATATCTTGACTGATGCCCCATAGCCAGGGACCTCTAAAGAATCAGCTACCCCATCGGTGGACAGTGTTATTGGTTCCGTTTCTCAGACTTCTTGGAAGTCCTCCAATGGGAAGCAAAAGTTGAATTCTTCCAATAATTCTGCTCTTCCCGCCCCTCCAGATTCTGGTAAGACAGTGGAGGTCAATGCCATTCAGGCCAATCCTACGGAAAATACCTCTAAAGGGAAGAAGAAGGGAAAAGGAAAATCCAAATCCGATGCCCCGAAACCAGAGTCTTATAAACCTCGGGCTAATGATGGTTCCCAATGGAAACCAAAGTACCCTTGCCTGATCTGTGACGGAGACCACTACACCAAAGATTGTCCACAATGATCTGAGGTTAGTCAACTTCTAAAAGGCTCTAAGGGGACTCCATAAGTTCTCAAAGAACCATTTCCATATCAGCAGACCCAGATGGTCGAGAAGCCTTCACCATCTGCACCATTTGGGTCCCAAGTTTTTATGATGAATGGTGCTGCACCTGTCTCAATTGCTACTCGTTCAAAAAATTATGCTGGATCACGCCAGGCAGCTGGGAAGGAAGCTTTTGATGGCTCGCCTCCCCCACCTGTCTCTGGTCCTTTAGAAATTGAGAAGCCCAACGCTGAACCCGTTGTAAGGCCACCTTCCAAAGGTGTTCTGTGAAAATCTTCCTATAATCCAAACACCCGTTTTTCTCAGCATTACAACATTGTTGAGGATTTAGCACAGGCGCCTTCTGCAATGTCTATATTGGAAGTTCTTCAAATTTTCCCATCACAACAGAAAGCTTTGTTGTTCGCAATCGGTGGAATTGATCCTGCCGATTCTAGTCTTCTAACCTTCAACCTGGAAAATTTTGTCCCCCGACTTCCACATAAAATCTTTCTCGTTATACAAGTCGGTATCAACGGCCTCAACATTCACAGAGCCATTGTGGACGAAGGTGCTTCCACCTGTGTTATGTATTTTTCCTGCTGGAAGGCCATCGGCTTTCCAGATCTTACTTCATCGCCTAATGCCCTTGAGGCATTTGATGGTAGGGAATCAAAACCCTTGGGTGTTCTCAAGAGTTTACCGATCACGTTACAGGGTAAGACTGTCAACATGGAAGTAGAAGTAGTTGATGCCAAGCTCAACTACAATCTTCTTCTTGGTCGCAGCTGGTCTCACACCATGCTATGTGTTTCGTCCACCCTCTTCTGGCTTATGAAGTTTCCTCATGAGGGAAAATTTATCACTGTCGATCAGTTGTCTTTCTTCACCTCATCCTCCAAGAACAACGTACCATACGTGGATCAAATTCCCAATCCCCCCGATAGTGTAGGACCCAGTATTTTCAAGGACCCCATCCTCATGGGTATTTTTCCTGCGCCGCCACCGCACACCGTTCAAGTTAACATGATCTCTAGGTTAGACGACCCTTGGATCATCCCTTCACCTAAACAGGTGACTTATTTTGGAGAATCAATGCCTTTGACTCCAGTTGAGATCAATTATTGCGAGATCATCGCTGCATCAGATCCTCCTTCTTCTGAACATGCTCCTTTGAGCATGGCTCTGGATGTATATTCTCAATCCCCTTGGCTCAGCGATGCAGATTCGCCCGATCCTTTAAGAGAAGTCTTCCTCTCTGACGAAGCTATCATTGAAATGATGTCTCTTGAAGATATACCATGGAGTGATGGACATCATCGTTCCTCGTTCATGCTTGGCCTAGGGGAAATGTCTAATTGTCTAGAGCGCTTCGCATCTCAGGTTCCCGCTCTACCTCTTCAAACACCGATATTGGCTCATGAGGTTCTTTTGGAGGGAAATCTTAGTAACATCACACAAACCATGACTATCGACATCTCCGTCAAACCGAGGATCGTCAAGAACATTCATGTGGGAGTTACTTGTTCTCCCGAAGAGATTCAAGTATACACGAACCTTTTTTGCGAATTCCGAGATGTTTTCGCATGGTACTATGAAGAGATGACTGGGATCGATCCCAGTATAGTCGTGCATGAAATTCCCACCTATCTAGGTGCGAAGCCCGTGTGTCAGCGTCTGCGCTCAGTGCACCCTCGAAAAGCTGCAGATATAAAGGCAGAAGTTGAGAAACTTCTTAACACGGGCTTCATATATCCAATTCCCCTCACAGAATGGGCTTCTAATATTGTCCCTGTAGATAAGAAGCAGGGCACTATATGGCTCTGTGTTGACTACCGAGACATCAATCGGGCTTGCCCTAAGGACAACTATCCCACTCCCTTTATAGATCAGATCATTGATGACTGCGCAGTGAGTGAGATCTATTCCCTCATGGACGGCTTCTCGGGCTACAATCAAATTAATGTTTTACCCGCTAATCAACATAAGACCGCCTTTATCGTTCTGTGGGGCACTTTCGCTTGCAAGAAGCTCCCATTTGGCTTAAAAAATGCTAGAGCCACCTTCCAGCGTGCTATGTATTACTCTTTTCATGAAATACGTCACATTGTCCAGCCGTATCTGGACGATTTTCCGACTCATTCAGCTCGGCGCGAGGACCATCCTGAACACCTCCGCCAGATTTTCCTCTGCTGTAGACGTTACAATATCATGCTTAATCCTCACAAGTGCATCTTCTGCGTGGATTCTGGTCATCTTTTGGGATTCATCGTCTCCAAATATGGAATTTGCCTGGACCCTCTCAAGGTCGAGGCCATCGTTAATCTCCCATCCCCATCCTCGTTACATCAAATTCAGAGTCTTCAGGGGAAAGAAAATTTCTTACGTCGCTTTATCCTGAACTATGTAGAAGTGGCCAAGGGGTTTACAAGAATTCTGAAAAAGGATGTTCCCTTCCATTGGGACAAGATTTCCCAGCAATATTTCGATAAAATTAAAACTTTGCTCGTCAATGCTCTGTTAATACGTCCTCCCGACTATCATCGCGATTTTACCCTTTATTTGGCTGCTACATTTAGCAAAATTTCCATGGTTCTAGTACAGGATGATAATGACGGAAATGAAAATGTGCTTTACTATCTGTCTCAGAATCTTCTTGACACTGAAACGTGCTATTCCCACATCGAGAAGTTGGCGCTTTCTGTGGTCCAAGCCGTTCAACGGTTCCACCATTACATCCTGTTGCGTACGGTAACCGTGATTTTCGACTGCAACCCCGTGACATACATATTGTCTCGAAAATTTCTGGGGGGCAAGTACTCCAAATGGATTTTCATCCTTTACGAGTTCGATTTGGACTTCACCACTGCCAAATTGACAAAATCATTGGTTTTTGCTGATCTTATCTGCTCTCTCCCGACAAATTCTGTTCCATCCCAATTCGAGGATCGTATCTCAGATGAAACACTATTTCTTATCAGCACTCATGATCCATGGTACAGTGACATCATTGTGTACCTTCAGACGTCCACTTTTCAGTCTGAGTTGACGAAGGATGCTCGACATCGCATTCGACATAAATCTCAACCATATTGCATTGTCAGAGATACCTTATATTGTCTTAGAGTTGATTCGGTGCTCCGCTGATGTTTGACCTTGGAAGAGGCTGAGAAAGTCCTGAATTACTGTCATAGTGGTGCCTATGGTGGTCATATGTCCGGTTGTGCTACTTCCCAAAAGATTCTCCGTGCGGGTTACTTCTGGCCGTCTATATTCAAAGACTGCATTGTTGCAGTTCGAAAATGTCATACGTGCCAGATCTTTCAGTGCAAGATGCGTGCGCTACCCTTATGTTTGCATCCTATCATTACCGCAGGCCCTTTCACCAAATGGAACATTGATTTTATGACATCTAACCCTCACTCAGCTGGGGGGCATGCTTATATAATCGTTGCCATGGACTAATTCACCAAGTGGGTTGAGGCGATGCCTACATCAGCTGTCGATGGTAAGATAGCTGCTCAATTCATTTTCAACCATGTAATTACGTGTTTCAGAGTTCCTCAAGCCATTTTCATCGATCATGGCACTCATTTTCGGGACTACATGATGGCAGAGATGACATCGAAGTTGGGCTTGCGTCATGACAGCTCAACGCCATACTACCCTCAGGCGAATGGCCAGGTTGAGGCTGTGAACAAAGTACTTGTCACGATGCTTCAACAAACGATTAGTATTCACAAATCCAATTGGCATCTCCAATTTTTCTCAGCTCTCTAGGCCTATCGAAAGTCTGTAAAGAGTGCGACCAGATTCACACCTTTCCAGTTGGTGTATGGTCTGGAAGTAACTCTTCCGATTGAATGTGAGATCCCTTCACTGATGTTGGCTATGGAATTACTTCCCGACACTTCCCCGGAGGAGGAATGTCTCTTGTATCTGGAATGACTGGATGAAACCCGCCGCTTGGCTGATTTGGTTATCGAGGCACAAAAAAAGCGGGTTAAAGCTCATTTTGATCAAACGGTTTCTCCATGTTCTTTCATCGAAGGGGACCTCGTCCTCTTATATGATCAAGCACATGATAAACTTGGAGCGAGAAAATTCCAGCCCATGTGGCATGGGCCCTATATCGTCAAACAAGTATTAAAAAATAGGGCCTATGAGCTAATCAATTATGAAGGTATTCCTCTGGCGCAACCTAGAAATGGGATGTACCTCGAAACGTACTACGCTTGAATTATTCTTTTGTGGTGTGTGTACATAAGTGAGTAATTTCATTTTTGTGCATGAGTGGTGTGGTGTGCTTTGTAAGCATATTTCTGCTGATTTGTTCTTCCTGATTATGTAGATGTCTATTACTCCTTTTGTCGGTTTTGCAGATGGTGCCTCCCACAGTACCAGGAATCTGTCCTCGACAGCCTGGGTAATCTACAATCCTGCTGGTGAGTTAGTTAATTTTCAAGGTGTTTGTCTAGGGCCTACTACAAATAATGTCACGGAATATAGTGTCGTTTTTGAATTGTTGAACGAGGTTGTTAACCTTTGTATTTGTGCATTACTTGTATATCTGGATTCACAGCTTGTAGTGTTACAACTCAATGGTCATTATTCAGTTAGGAACCCATCCATTTTACGACTGTATCTACGTATTCGTTTACTGGAAAGAAATTTTGATTACATTACATATCAGCATATACCCAGACACATGAATGCGTTAATAGATGCAGTAGCTAACATGGTTTTAGATAGACATTTACACAACGTATAAAAACATCATCATATGTTAAAAAGATCCATCCATATATATATCTATATATATATATATATATATATATATATATATATGTCGAAATTTTTGCAGTTTGTGTACATGACATAAAGTCCAAAAAATATAGATGTCTGTTTTAATAATATTCGGAGACAACATGTCTCTCAAAAATGTGCAAATGAAAAGCCGAGATGACTAATCAACATCGTGCTCATGATAACATGTCACTGCCTGCACCAATCGCCTCAGTAAACGATGAAGGCGACTAGGCACCCCTACGGTGTGCCTTTGAGAAGCCAAAGGGACATCTGCTAGCTGAGCATAATCTAGGATCCCACGTGCGATTCCCTCCAAGTTCTGAACTAGCTCACTCCCCTTGCCACCCTCACCTTGAGGGTCATAAGCAAGAGGGGTCCTCCATGCGATCGGCGACATCCCGGCAGGCCTCTCTGGGCCAACATCTGCATACATATAGGATTGTTTGTTAGAACATGCATGTATAGAAAAAAAATCATAAAATACATAAAATCAAAAAGAGTCTTACCCAGCTCCTCATCCCAGTCTTCTCCCTCTGGGAGTGGAAGATCTGGGTCTCCTGTGAAGTCAGTACCAGCATAGGGCCAGTCCTCTATGATGATCAACTGTCATCGAAGCCATACGAAGAACTCGAGCCTCCATGACATTTGCTGGCCCCCTCCTACTCTGGGAATTAGAGTTGCCCATCGAGCCATTCATGGCTTTCTCAACGGTGGATTGGTGACTATCGCCCCTTGGCCCTGGAAGATTGGTAGTAGTTCAAGGATGAATGATACCAAGATAGATCCATGCCAAAACTTCTTTATTTTGTTCTTCTTCCACTTTGTTAGTTGCTGTTTGATATTCATTGTTACAGTAGTGGCCCAATCAAATAGTGTTGGGTTCATTCATTCTGATGGTAGGAGGAGCTGTGTTTTAGTAGCCTCATGCGGCGCCTGTGACCCTGCAGCCCACGTAATGGTATGGAGCACCACCCTGAATGCTAGATGGGGAATCATGTGGATGTTAACCTTGCTACTACCTGATCCTATTCGTGCCCCTGGGCACACTCTTTCCATTACAATTGACATTTTTTCACCAGATGGTCTTGTACCTGTCAAGATCGGGACTGGACCTCTGTGAGACAGTCCAGTTATGAAGTAAACATTGGATACTTTGAGCTCCAACACTTGGTCTCGAAGCCTAAACTTCTCTTCGTTCTCGTCCTAGATACTTATTGAGTATTGCAACAATTCAGGTTGTGCCCTGAGACATGGTGTCAAGAAGAACTTTTTTAAGCCGCAATCCTGGAGAGCATTCATGCATTGCTCGTTCCCCATTTCCATTTCATCTTCTTCACTATGCTCCCTTTATTTCCATTCGATCACCATTGTGGCTGTGTACCTGCACCAAAATGGTCACAAACACTTCATTAGATCCCTTGAACACTCAAAAATCCAGTTGATTGGTTCATTTTTTGTAAAAATTGAGCGGAATTTTATGTTGCGCCATTGGCGCGACTGTTTTGCTGACAGTCGCACCAACTGGCACGACCCCTTTGCAAAAAGGAGCCAATTGGCGCGGGTCCATGCCCCATACACGCGCCAATTGGGCGAGCCCTAAATTTGAAAATATCCCCTCAGGGATCCTAAATCACAATGGAATACTATAAAAAATGGATTAAAGCATAGCTAAGGGAAGCGCCTCTTACCTAGAAAAAACGAGATCTGAAATAATGCACTGGATCGTCCAAAATCGTCGCCGCAATTTCGCATAGGAAAAACTCACTGTTGCTCTCCACAAGAGGTAAAAGGTAAAAGTAAATATGTTTTTACTATTTTGGTCATATTTATAGCTTTTTCAAAATCAAATTAGGTTTTGAAGCGTATTTTTCCAATATTTTATCATATTTTTTCGAAAAATGGGTTTTACGCTTGCTTTCTTGTGCAGCAACAGGTTTTCACGTGACTAGGATGGCGATACGAGTTGTATTTTATACTTTTTCGGACTCGGTAAAAACACGAAAAGGTCACTACTAGATTCATCTTTTAGCTCTTTTCTGACTCTCTAAACATGAAAATATTGCCGAGTCGCTTGTCGTTTTGATATTTTTAAATTGGCTGCGAAACAACATCTACCCAGTATACGTTTACCCCTTTTTTGGGCTGGGATAGATTGTTTACGAAAAAGGAATACCCTAGCCTATCGCAACTAGGAGGTTTTCTCAGACATAGTTTTCTACCTTTTCGGATCTGAGGAACTATTTATGAAAAGGGACTATTGGAGTTTACTTTTCCGCTGTCTTTTCAAACCCTCTAAACATGGATAGATGTCGAGTTCTTCCTTTTTTAGACTCGTTAAAACCTGATGACATCAGATTCCGTCGTAATGATGATACTCGAGTTCCTCCTTCCTAGGGCTCATTAAATGTACTAGGTTAGATTTGTCTGAAGGAAAAAATTATATCACAAGCATATGCTATCCCCTTCAAGCTTGTCTTCAAAAATAATTGGGGTACTCGCCAGGAATGGTGGGGAAAAATGAAACCAGTATCATCGTCGTGTCGACAGTATGTCGCTCTTGAACATGGCACTTGTCTGCCTTCGTGTCGGGTTGGGGACGTCTCATCTCGTTTCCTGCTTGCCTTCATGGGTTTGGGTAATCCTTTTTGACCAGTCATCTACTCTTTGCCTCGTCATCATGACCTCAGATATTTTGATTTCAAATACTGCCAAATCTAGTGTCGTGCCGCTGATATGTTCAAGAGAAGTTGACCTCTGCAGTACTTAACCTTCCTTTGATTCTCTACTGATCCTGATTCACAAACATTATGTTCCTCTGTCTCGTGTCAATGATGTGGGAAACACTATGGCCCACCTTTGATCAAGGTCACTTCCTGTCGACTTCAGCTCATTATCTGAGAAGCTGATCTAGAGACTCCCTTCAGGTACCTTGGAGCCTACATGCCTCAATGGCAGGTTCTTCGCATTTGATGCAAGGTTTTCATCATTGGCCTTCGATCGAATGATTCTATGGGTGTTCGACGCCAGCTCACCATTCAAATTTCGTGGATTATACCTATAGTACCTTGAGGGCCATCGTCATTATTGGTGGTTCCTCTTTCATCTGTTAACGAATTTCATCGTTGGATGGTAATCAGATGATGTTCTTTGCATGTTCGACTTCAGCTCATTTATTCACATTCTAGAACGTGTACTCAATTCGGGTCGAGATGGAGCACAAGACCCTGGATTTTGTCTGATGGAATCCAGGCTGCATATTTTTGTGGATTATCATGATTAGTTACATGACTCATTGATTGGATGGCTACGACCATACCTGAGTCTGCTTGTTGATCCTTTTTGGATGGCTACGTCCATACCTTGGATCCTGATTATTACTCTATTATGGATGGCTGCACCCATACCACATATCATGTATTTGAGATATCAGTTTTATTTATCTACACAGGTTTTCCAACGGTAGTGTTTTCAGTTGGGCACGTTCTCATAAAGCATTTCACCCCTCTCTCTCTCTCGGGCCTCATGCTTTAGGGGGCATCTGTTACACAGTAATTTGTCACCATCCCTGCAATCCCTCATCCCGCACATTCGAGGGTCTTTCCTGTGACCTGTGAGTAGTGACATAACCTAGAACCACTTTCATGGCATCCCCCTTGACAAGTAAAATCATTCCTCTGAGGAAAGTTTCCCTTGAAAAACCCTAAAAAATGATCTTTTAGCCTTGGCACGACTAGCCAGTTTAGCCCTCGCGCGAATGGGGAAAATCCACCATAGAGGGAACACCAACTTGCGCTCTATCCTAGTGTCTCACTCATGCCAAGCTTAATAAGGATTTAAAAAAAAAAAAATGGCAGAAGTTTGATTCCAACAAACTGCTGAACGAGTCTCTAAAATGAGTTGGGACGTTTGGCTCCGGACCTCCATGTATGGGAGGTGGTTTTCCACCTATCATGGAAGCTTCCTTGTGGATAGGGCTAATCCCATGATTATAGGGATCCCAACTCCCCTTCCACAATCTATATAAGCTTGCCTTTTTCCCTTAGCAAGCTAGTAGTCCCAGTAGCACTAGAGAACATAAGAGATGAAATTATAACAAGGAGAGTATCGCCAGATAGCTTTTGAGAGCCAAGCTGAAGAGAGAGAGATTTGTCCCATTTCCAACGAGCTTCATTGAGACGTGCTCCGCTTTCAGCCCCGCCGAAGGAAGATCCAGCGTCAGAGCTCCAGGTTGTATCTTTCCTTTGTTATTTTAATGATAAGCGAATTTGATTATGGTCTCATTCCTGTGTCTTTTCCTTTGATGCAATGAATTACATCCTCTCTGACTGATGTATGGTTACCAGATTTAGACTCTATGCTATGTATCATTGTGTTTCTTCACAAGTGTGCAGGTGTTTGGACGTTTTAAGCGGAATTATTGTGATCTTCCAAAGCAAAGGACGGGAAGCATCATCCTTTCTCCAACGATCATTGCGTAGGTCCTAAGGTAGGAAATTCGTTATGTTTTACCGTTTTTGTAACTAGAGACCTGCGTCACTGCGTGTTTGATTGTTGCTAGACTCGATCTGGGCTAGTAGGGATTGCCTCTATCTACAGAGGGGATTTACCTCTCCAACACCCTTCCCAGCCCCTTCAATGAGGAACCTCATGTGTGTTTTCCACTTGGTATGTTGTCTTGCCTCCCCTGTTTGTTTAAAAACAAACAGAAAGCCTTTGTCACCGCGTAACCCGTCTGCCAAGCCCTAGAGCAACCCCGCGACTCCGTGACCTCGCGATATAGCGACTCGATCGCTAAGTCACAGGGTCACTAGGTCGCAGAACCGTGAAAGTTTAAGATGGCACGATTTCCCGACTCAGCAACCTCGTGACCAAGTCGCGGGTCGCTAAGTCGCTAGGTATCTTTTCCGTGAAAATATAAACCAGTGCGACTTCGTGACTCAGCGACCCTGCAACCCAGTCGCAAGTCGCTAAGTCGCTAGGTCACATTTCTGCAAAAGTTGAAACCAACGCGACCTAGCGACCCAGTCACAAGGTCACCATGTCATAGGTCAATCTATTTCCTTGAAAAATAGTTGAGCAGAGATAGGAGCAGCCCAAGAATTTATAAATATGACATCTGTATTATTGTGGGATTGTTTTATGAATATGCTAGGGAACCTCGAAGCCGAGCTCGAGTCCATCTCTTTAGCCTCAAGCGATATGGGGCCTCCAGTAGTTCGAAAAAGGAACAAAAGCCCTGAGATAGGAATTTTAGAAGAATAAATGTCTCTTTCTCTCCCCCCTGTCTATGGAGATACCACTTACATATTTTGGAAAGGGGATAGCATGAGTTGGTATCAGGTGTACCAAGAATTCACAAAGCCTACATTTCCAGAAGACCTCCCAGACCGCCAAGTGTATATTCAGGTCAAGAGGTTCAAGCTCCACTACGCAGTGGCCCATCCGCCTATATTTCCATGTGTAGAGCTGATCGAATGGATCTTGAAAAAGGTCGACCCCAAGATCTGGGTTATTCGGGATCATGCAGGGAAATAATTTCCAAATCTTAACGGATAGGATGCAGAAGTATATTATGGACTTCCCACCCGAGAGAAGACCTTCACCAAGGAATGGACCACCACTCATGTAGTTCCCATACCCGAGACCTTAAGGGGATGGTGGGAGGACCAAGAAAAGTTCAAGTTCAAAAAGGACCAGGAATATAAGACAATGGGTTTCCAGAAGGTTTACAAGCTCATCACAACAATGTTATGTAGGATGTATGGCCGACAAGATGCCACCACTTTCAATGGTACTTGGGTTTCTCTCATGTACGCTGTCACTGTATACGACACCCGCTTGAACTAGGCCAACTTGATAATGGCAACCCTAAGATCGAACATATCTTCAGCACTAGCACCTGATGAAGGGTATGCATCAGAATTTTACATGGCCTCCTACCTTTTGGATGCAGTATGTGCAAGGTGCCATTTTGAGGGGTGGACACACAACTGGGATGCGGAACATGGTGGTCCAATTCACAAGGAGTTGCGGGTTTTCTGGAACTCCAAGTATAAAAAAAATATAGAGTCAATCTTGCACAGCTTCATCCTCGCGCCCTACTGGAAATTGTTTGGCAAAGATACCCTGTGCATGTCCGGGCGAGCCATGGAGGCAATAACCCAAGTGGCCAACTAGTTCGCTGTCATGGATAACAGTTTCATCCGGGTCTTAGGGTCACTCAAGACTCCCCACGCACAAACCTAGTTCATCACTGACAAATTACTCATTCAAGAAGTATGTTACCAAATGTCGGGCGATTTTTCAAAGGTTCTTACTAAGGGCAAGAAGAAGCCATGGCCCACACTTCCGCTTACTATCGGTGACTACACAGTCAAATGTTTTAGGGAAGTGGAGGCAGAGGCTGAGAAAATCAAGGGATTTTATTTACCTCCTGTGACACACTAGACGTATGATCCCGAGAGGATCATCCCCGCCCATTGCAAATGAGCCAAATTTAAATGGAGTTACCAGCATACAGAATGCTCGGTAGAAGATCGAATCAAGAAGTGGTACAACAAAGACAGGGAGGCCGCTCTAGAGGAATCAACTGACCAAGAGGAACACAACCAAAATTTAGAGGAAAGAATCCACATGCTAGGAGGAGCTTTGTCTTCCAAATCCAAGAAGAAAAGGACCGGTACAGGCGATAAATCCTTCACATAGAAAAGAGAAAAGGAGGCTAAAGAACAACAAGAAGCTGAGGAGAAGGAAAAGGAAGAGGAGGATAAATGAAAGAAACAACTGAAGGAAGAACAAAGGAAAAAGCGGGCGGAAGAAACCCACAGGAAAAGGGTAGAGGAACAAAGGAGGAAAGAAGAGGAAGAAAAGGCAAAAGCTGAGTGCGAGCTAAAGGAAAAGTGAGATAAGGCAGACGCTAAACACTAGCTAAAGGAAGAACAAGATAGAGTAGAAACAGAGCGCCAGCTGAAGGAAAAGTAGGATGAAGCAGAAGCTGAGAAAAAAAGGAAGGAGGAATAAATTCAGAAGTTAAGGGAAGATTCCTCCAAGGAAGTAGAAGGCAGAAAGACACGTCCTACAGAGACAAGGAAATAAACAGAGCTGCCACACATCAAGGTGCCCCAAACAACTCCTACAACCAGTGTGCATTTTACTCTCTCAGAACTGGGTGCCTTCGAGGATCAGGATGGGGAATTATTCGATCTAACAAGACTAACCTATGATCATTTCACGCACAATATCAGGCAGGAGAAGAGAATATGCTTAGCACGGAACCCTACTGCACCTCTCACAGCCACAACAGAAAAGCATATAGTCTTGGATACCAAGACCAATCTAGTTATGATTGTATCAGCTGGTACCGCTTTTGCAGCAGCCACAGAGGAAAATGTAAGCATAATGGGTGGAGAAGTTCATTCCCTGCAGAATAGACTATAGGCCTCTGAACAAAAGACAACTCAGTCAGAACAAGAAAAGAAGGAGCTAGAAGAAGAAATCCAACAGCTTCAGGTTAAGAATGCCTCTACTAATGAAGTACCTCTGACCATCTAGAGAGAGCTGGTCACTTTGGAAGCCACCATGAAGCAAGTATATGAGGAACTATTTACAATAAAATAGATAGTTGTGCCACTACTAAAAGCACAAGCGGAAACCAAGAGGAGGAATGCACAACTAAAGGGAGCTTCCACTGCCTTGGACAGAATGCTAGAATGGTCAAACATGTATCCGTAGGCTCCGGACACTTTGCCTAGAAAATATTGGATTCACACTCAAAAAGACAAAGTTCAAATCCGGATGAAGGTACAATCCAAAGAGAAAATAGTCAAGGACCTAGAGAAAGTGATGTCCGCATATGAACATCTGATTAGCGACATTGACTCAATGAATGAAGTACACCACATTCCTTCTCTGGGTGCACTAGGCGAAGAAAGAACATGGGAAGGGGTCGCCCAAGACATTCAAGCATTTCTACAACCCATAAGGCAAGCAGTTGCTTCTCAAGACCTTCTGGTATCACAAGAAAACCTTGTCTAATTCATCATGACACCGGTTCGGATCTATACCAAACTGGCCTCCCTGTCTAATCAGATCACGATCAAAAGGGGAAATTTGATCCCAAATGCTCTCGAGTGCCTTCACAGATTGAAAGAAGATACTCCTCAAGTCTCCCTAGTGGCTGCGGATTATCAAGCATGGCGAAATTACCTCAAAGAACAACAACAGGTAGATGTCCTGATCTCACAATCACCCAATTGCTCCCATAACTAGGTTGCAGGTTGCAGCAGGTATGAGGGGTCGTAGGTCACAATCAGACCCAAGGTTGCAAGTTAGCTATTCCCTACAGGTCACAAAGGAATGTCAACAGTCAGGAAGGCGAAAAGTCAGGGACATCCAAGTGTCAATTTTGTTCTATAAGTACTCCCTTCAGGAAATTGTAAAGGATATTTTTTTTAGGACTCCAAAGGAGAATAGAGAATGGTACAACATTGAATGCATATTTTGAGAATGAATATAAAAAAATGTTTCGATTCCACTGTTGGATTCGATGAGAAATAATGTGTTAACACTATGAATATTTTTGTCTTATGTATCTGATATCTTTATGATTACTTGATCTGCTTTTCCTGCTTATATCATTTATACATTTTATCTCACTAAATGTGTTAATGATGTTAGGTTGTTTACTTAGGATATGTTATCAACTTTGTCACTAACATCTATCTTATCTTTGAGACCGCTTAAGGAAGCGAAGGGTGCTACAACCATAAATAATTGTTTCTTCTGTGGTTTGAACAGCTTTTGCAAGCATGACCCTAATGATGTGCTGTTGACAACATTTCCTTTGGCTACATGCTTTAACTCATCTTGCTATTTGTAGTGTTTTATGTTCACAGAGACTCATCAACCATTTGTCTTCTATCATCCGAATAATCATGTGTTCATAGGTCTGCAGGGCTTGTTTGTGTCCAAGAAAAGGAATATTCAGCGGTAGCCGGACCCACACCCTGGATGGGATCCCTATCACAAATGGTTTAGAGTCTAATCGAGACTTTTTACCGTGGAGATCCCTTACTGTTGGCTGAAAATTTCTTCCCGTCAACAGATTTGGCGCTAGAAGGAGGGCTTGATGGCAGGCTCCCACAACACAAGCAACATCCTGTTGCAAACCCCACAGGGGTAAATCATGTATGAAAACATTGGTTCACCACCCCCTGAACATTCTCTTGAATAATATCCCCCTTATTATGAGATCACCTCTGACCAGCTAAGGGCCTTGCACCCAATCGCCCGTGAGCTCATCAGAGGCTTACAAAACGTCCCAACCACTGGTTTCGTGGTCAACCATCGAACTCCCGCGACCAACCAGACCTTCTATAGAGCCCTGGTCAATTCCCTACCTCAACTGGTAGGTCTCATGATAGAAGATTATGCAGATGAAGTAGAGCGTAATTTGGTAGAGCCCCCCGACAGTCCCCGATGGAGTGAAGGAGGCATCTCGGAAATCACCGAAATCCAACCCAACCAACCTTTGAACGATGACACTCATGCAAACAACCAGCTTGAGGGCGCAACCGAGAGGGGTCGGGGAAACAGGGGCTGGGGAGATAAAGGCCGTGGGTAAGGGAAAAATACTGGCCACGCTCACCCCCACCGAAACCAAAATATATTCCTTTTCCTCTATAACTGGAGAAACATAAAAAATGTAGGGAACCACAGGGGAAGCCAAGACATGCACTCACACCATGAGGGCGAGGGCTCCGGATCTGGCATGGGAAGTGAATCCGAAAGTGAAATAGGACAAATATACATACCACACCACCAACAGGCCAGGCGTGTATAGCCGCTGGCTTGGATATGGTGAAGTCTCCCTTAGGTCTCCATGGTCCCCTCCATGACATGCCTCGACACCCCGAGAAACACCTCCCTAAGTTTGACCCCGAGAAAGGTACGCTGGCCGAAGACCACATAAGCAACTTCTACCTGGCTTTGCAGATGATGAGAGTGTAGTATGATGATGTAGTGTGATGGCTCTTCCATCATACTTTAAAAAATAAAGCCGCTTTATGGTACCGGTCCCTCCCAGTTGCTTCCATTTCTTCTTGGGAGAAATTATGCCGTACTTTCCTGCAGAAGTTTTCGGAAGATAAAACTCCTTCAATGCTCCTCACAGAGCTTAGTACTCTGAAATGCCAGAAGAAGGAGAAAGTCAAATATTTCGATCAACGCTTAGCTACTATATTGGAAAAATTCCCTCCGAACATGGCCCTAGATGATTCCATCACCATTGACTAATACAAAAGGGCTCTCCCTCGGGATATTTTTGTGTTCGTGAAACATGAAGCTAGACCCACCTTAGCAGAAAAGTACACCACCTCCCTTGCTGTCGAAAGGGACATGATATCCATAGGAGCCATTGACCATGACGACCAGAATGATCAAAATCCGGCCACGAAGAGAGTCCCATCCTCAACTCATAAGGCCAGAGACAAAGAAAAATACCCTTTCGACTTCGAAAGTATCACAAAGTATCTCAAACTATTAACCAACAAAGTCTCCGGTTTGAAGAGGAGAAACAATGACTGTTCCTTAGGTGAAAAAATGCAGAAACCTTTCTTTAGAAATAATAACCGCACTATCAATCGGCCTCTGTAAAATGCGAGTAATGGCCTCAACGTTGAAGATATTAGCAAGGATAATTTCTGTTCTTTCCGTCAAGCCTCCCATTCAGAGAAAACTTGCCCCCAGTGGACCAATAACATGACCGCTGTGGTGAATCAACTTATAGAAGACCAGACCCCTGGGGATTTAGAGGAGGAGTCTATTTCAAATAACGAGGAAGCCTCTCCCCTGGATGAGGATATGGGTTCCACTGTCCTTGCCTTCGAGGTGGTTTGTGGGGAAATCCCCCTTTCCAAAACTGAAATAAAATTGGATAACGACCCTAAATCCAAACCCTCTCGAAACTATAACTTAAGGAGCAAAGGCCCGGTCCCTGAAAAGTCCTTCGAAGAAAATAGAAAAGCTTTCTTAAGAAAAATCCTGCCACCAAACACAGAGAACCAAACCAAGACTCCCGAGAAATGTAGCCCAACCAATCCCCGAGTAAACCAAATGGCTAAATTTTCATCAGGTTCTCCGAAAGCCTCTGTCGAACTTATCGCACACCCAGATTCCGGGTATAAAATTATCAAGGATATGAAGAAAACGTGAGCCAAAATTTCCCTTTTCGAACTCGATCGCATTACTAATCAACGATATCTTATCCTCAAAACGTTTGCCAACCTACCAACGGCCAAACCTGTGAGTACCACATCTGCCCAAGCTGCTGCTTGTCCCCAATCTATCATGAATGTCGTTAATACAAACTTCAGGGGATCCACCCCCCTTTCCTCCTATCCTCCGATATCTTCAAATTCAATGTCCACAATTGCCTCGTCGATTCAGGTGCATCCACAAATGTTATGCCCTTGTCTGTATGCAAGAAGTTAAACATCCACCCCTAGAAAAATAATGCCAAGATCATTGAACTCGATATATCTCAGGTTCCTACAGTAGGCGAGTTTAACAACATCATCATCCACTTATCCTCTGACTCTAGGATGCATTAGTGTATAGACATAATGATCTTCGACATCCCTGAAGCTTATGGTCTTCTCTTAAGCAGAGATTGGTCTAGCAAGCTGCAAGGATACTTTGCCACTGATTGGTCCCACCTGTGGCTCCCTTACAAGGGTAGGAACAATCAAATCCGGGTTGAAAGTGAGCCTTACATGAAACACACGGTGACCAACCTGGACGCAACTAACGAACCAGTCAGTTTCACGCAAGAGGAGCTTGGTATGCCCCTCTTAGAATCCATTTTTGGGTGCTACCAAACCCCCCAATCTCTGGTCACTCAAGACGTCCAGTCAGAACTATTTTTGGTCACTGACAACCACTCCGCCTCAATGAAAGACCCGTTAGAAACTGCTGCCCCGAGTGCATCTCCTATGTGCTCAGATAGCCTTGTGAAATCATAAGATGAAATGTGGACCTTGTACTATGATGGTTCCAAAACCCATGATGGGGCTGGCGAGGGCTGTATTCTGCTGGACCCTCAGAAGGACAAGTTTCTAATTTCCTACTGGCTAGAGTTCCAGTGCACAAATAATACAACCGAGTATGAAGAAATGATGCTTGGGCTCAAGAAAGACATAGATCTCAAAGTTCATTGTTTAAAGGTAATTGGAGACTTCGAAATGATCACCCATCAGGTACGTAACACCATCCATTGCTTGTCTTTGCATTTGAAAGGTTACTAGCAAGAGGTATGGAATTTAATTTCTGCTTTTAACGCTTTCGGTATTAAATCCATACTAATAATGCACAATGTAGTAGCTGACACACTTGCCAATGCTGCTGCTAGGTTCACCCCACTTAGAGATGGATTTTCTATTGAAATTATTTACAAGCCATCCGTACCAAACAATGTCACTAATCTGCGAGTTTTATTGATGATCAACAGGTACTGGATTTCATGCTCAATACGGACGTGTTCAAGGACGTAGTTATAGAAGAAGAGGATTATGATCAGGCCTTGCAAAAGGAATAAGGGGATCGTAAGGAAAATCCCATGCCTAAAGGGATTGTGTCGCTCGAATATTTGTTTGACTTACATAATCGTTTTCGAGGCCCTCTCAACATGAAGGTGTAGAGTTCCACGTTAGCGCACCGACAAATAAAACTTAGGCCAGAGAAGGAACCCAAATTCGTCGATCTCGGTAATGAGTGCACCCCTCAAGAAAGGCAATATTTCACTGAGTTATTTAAGAAATACCGAGATGCGTTTTCCTAGACATATGATGAGCTACGAACCTATGACATGTGAATCATCCATCACATGATACCCATGAAAGAAGGAGTGAAACCGTTCCAACAGAAACTGAGGAAAGTACACCCCACTTTAGAGCTGATGATCCAAAAGGAACTGAAGAAACTCTTGGATGCGCGTATAATTTTCAAAGTCTGGCATTCAACCTGGGTGTCAAATTTGGACCCAGTTTGTAAGAAATCTGGCGAAATCCATTTATGCGTAGAATTTCGAAATTTGAACAGAGCTTCGGACAAGGATAACTACCCGGTGCCCCCTATGGAGCAAATACTTGGCACTATATCGGGATTGGAAATGTTGTCTTTATTGGATGGTTTTTTAGGTTATAACCAAGTAGTAGTGGCTGAACCCGACTGGATAAAAACCACGTTTAGAACTAAATGGGCGAATTTCACATTCAGATGCATGGCCTTTGGCTTGATCAATGCTGGTGCAACCTTCCAGAGAGCCATGGGCATCACCTTCTGAGGTCTCATAGGGAAAAGCGTGGTAGTATACCTTGAAGACGTCACCATATTTTCAAAACGTAGGTGTGACCACCTACATCACCTCAAGTAGATTTTTGAAAGGTGCTGAAAATACGAGATCTCACTAAACCCGAAGAAAATCATTTTTGTCGTCTCTAAAGGAAATCTATTGGGGCACATGATAACCCGAGACGACATAATACTGGATCTAGAACATGCAAAATTCATCGCCCAGATTCCTCCCCCCAGTGGCAAGAAGGCCATGCAGTCTTTGCTCAGGAAAATCAACTTCGTTTGAAAATTTATATCATATTTCGCCTAAATAGTGAAACCTTTGCAAGGTATGATCAAGAGGAACACGAAATTCAAATGGAATTCTCCCGAGAAAGATGTGTTCAATAACATGAAGCGGGCCATCGCAGAAGAACCTGCCCTTCATAGTCCGTATTTCAGCAAAGGCTTTATCTTGTACACCTTTGCCTCAGATTCATCTCTCGCGGTAGTGCTCACTCAGAAAGATGGCAACAAAGATGAGTGGCCCATATCATTCATGAGCTTTGGGTTTCAAGGTTTCAAGCTGAATTATCTATATATTGACAAGGAAGCTTACGTGGTGTACAAGGCGGTCAAACACTTCAGGACATATATTTTGAAGAGTCACATCACAATGTTCGTACCTCACCCAGTTGTTTGCTCACTTTTCGTACAAAAAGAGCTAGGCGAGAGACGAGGCAACTAGATGACTTTCCTTCAAGAGTATGACCTGGAATTCAAGCCGAAACACACTATAAATGGCTAAGGGCTATGCCAGATGGCCACGGAAGCCGCAGACTCGCGAAGCAATGAATAAGAGAGTTGGGAACACGAAATAGACATGTATCAAACTGATAGTATATCCCGACAGAATACTTCCTCATGTTTCATTGATATTCAACAATATATGAACCACTGTGTCATGAACCCCACTTTAATTGCTTAGTAGAAACGTGCGATAAGAATAAAAGCTGCATCCTACCAGCTAGTGTAGGGTAAGTTGTTCTGCAAACACCACAACAAAGTTTTTCTACGTTGTTTGGAGTATGATGAGGCAGAACAAGTTTTGACAGAAATCCATGATGGTCCAGTCAGTGGGCACTATGTGGGGCATACCACTGCTCACAAGATCATGCATGCCAGTTTTTATTGTCCTACTCTGTTCAAATATGCACACTTTTGTGTGCGGAAATGCCCACAATGCCAAACTTTTTCCAACAGGGAAATACGACTGTCCGCCCCGTTGCAGTCCATCGCAGTGGAAGAACCTTTTCAACAGTGGGGACTTGACGTGATCGGGGAAATCTTGCCACACTCTTCCAAGAAACATAGGTACATCCTCATAGTTACGGATTACTTCACAAGGTGGGTTGAAGCAATACCGTTGCGTCAAATCAACGATCAAGAGGTAATAGCCTTCATCACCCAACACATCATGACCAGGTTTGGCATTCCAACCTCCCTTGTTTGTGATAACGCAACATATTTTTCATCATTTAAATTATATGACTTTGCTCTGGAAAATGATATAGTACTCAATTATCTCAAGAAACTCATGGCATTCTTTGCCCTACCTTACAAGCCCAAATAGACACATTGTTGAAGCTGGAGGAGGAAAGGCTAAAAACCCGGGAAAAATTCGCCATCCACCAAATTCGAATAAAACGATGGTTTGAAAAGAAATATGCCGGAAACAAGTCTTTTGAAGTAGGTGACCTTGTCCTCAAATGGGACAAAGCTCACGAGGATAAAGGGAAACACTCCAAATTCCAGGCCCCATGGACAGGTCCCTTCCAAATTAAAGAAAAGGTCGGCTCCCACACTTACAGGCTACAGACCCTTAAAGGGAGGATTGAGGTTCTCCCAGTAAATGGGCACGACCTTAAACACTATTTCACTTGACAGCCCCAGGGGGCCGTCACCATATCTTGCACCATAGTTTAGTCTTGTTTTCTATTGTTTTTTGTTTGTTTCTATTTTCAATAAATCTCTTGTTTCAAGCAGGCTCTCATTGGACCTTTCCCTTTGGCACCTCAAGTTGGAGAGATGTACAGGTCACTCAATTGGCATGTTGTGCCAGAATCTATGATGGTGAAGAATTGCCCCTGGAACACAAAAGGGTGGCATGAGCTTGCCTGTGATAAGCACCCAATGGGGTAACATGACCAAGTCCCGGGAACTAAGCGCAGGTAGCTTTCCTAGTATGCTGGCCCAAGGGACTGTTGTACAAAATAAAGTTTTGGTGTAAACTAGGTGGAAAGGGGATAGAGAAAACCTTAGGAGATGAAAGGATATTCGGGAAAACCCAAAAGTCCTAATATAGACCAGGAGAAACCTCTCTTGCGAGTAAAATAAGTCAGGATCCCTCATCCGCCTAGGAAATAATTGCCACAGTCAAATAAGTGCCTTGAGAACAGTCAATAAGTGCCCTGAGCACATTTAAATAAGTGAAATTAGCACATGAATAAAGGGAAAGGATTGAGAAAGGCTTCCTGCTCAGAGAGGCGATATCACGACTCCGTCAGGGTACTGACCAGGCTCGCTGGCAGCGGAGAAACGTCTGTGACTCCTAGGCAGTGACTCCACCAGAACCACCAGGTTCACTGGCAGCGAAGAAACACAATGAGGACAAAGTAAATATACCAGATCCTAGAATTACCTGAGGTTACTCCAACCTTTTATGTCCAGTCTCTAGGAATGAAAACACGGTGGACTAGCACCCTGGGACATGCAAACAAGCGAAGCAATTGCACGAAGTTTGGAGATAAAAGTAGTGGGACCCACGGGGTGAAAGGAACAAACTGCTAAGCCCCCCTCCCCCCTCAAATATGAAGCACCAAAAAAGATCCTGGGCCCTACCAGTGAATCACCATTTTTTGTAGCTGCTACAACACCCTCCAAAATTTCTCTCTTTTTAAATTTTTGAGCCCCTAACCTTTTGAAAAAATAGAGTTTAGGCCAGTTTCACTCTTTCAAAATATCAAGTTGCAAAGTTGCAGAAGTAGTCAAACCAAGATTTCGTGACCTTGCAGCCCCTTAGGTCGCAAAGTCGTAAGGTCACACATAGTCCAGAAACCAAAGAATTGCAGAGTCGCAAGGTTGCATATCTCATCAACTCAACTAATTTGTGACCCTGCGACCCTCATTATTGACCACACGTGCGACCCATTTATAAATATAAAGGTCGCATAGGTCACATTTGACTTGCACGACAGAGAAAGAAAATGCCTCTGATAAGCCAACTAGAGCATGTTTTTCCAAGGTAAGTTGCCTAATCCTCCTGATGTTTCCTTTTATTTGATTTTTGCCTCCATTACCCTCGCTTTGACCTATTTAAAACTAATCCTAGCTTCTTTCTTTGAACTTCCCATGAATTAAATTGCTGAGCCTCCAACTCCCCATAGCTTGAATTCCCCGTTTGCCTCCTCTAAGATGTTTCCCTTGCATTAAGCTGTTTCAGTTTACCTTCCCAGCCCCTTCAATGAGGAACCTCATGTGTGTTTTCCACTTGGTATGTTTCCTTGCCTCCCTTGTTTGTTTAAAAGCAAACAGAAAGCCTTTGTCGCTACGTAACCCGTCTACCAAGCCTTAGAGTGACCCCGCGATTTCGTGACCTCGCGATCTAGCGACTCGGTCACTATGTCATAGGGTCGTTAGGTCACAGAACTATGAAATTTTAAGATGGCATGAATTCGCGAATCAGCGACCTTGCAACGTAGTCCTGGGTCGCTAAGTCGCTAGGTCGCTTTTCCGTGAAAATATAAACCAGTGCGACTTCGCGACTCAGCGACCCAGTCACAAGTCGCTAAGTCGCTAGGTCACATTTCTGCAAAATTTTAAACCAACGAGACCTAGCGACCCAGTCATAAGGTCGCGAGGTTGCAGGTCCATCCATTTCCTTGAAAAATAGTTGAGCAGACATAGGAGCAACCCAAGAATTTATAAATATGGCATCTATCTTATCGTGGGATTGTTTCATGAATATGCCAGGGAACCTCGAAGTCGAGCTCGAGTACGTATCCATCTGATCGGCCTCAAGAGATATGGGGCCTCTGGTAGTTCGAAAGAGGAACAAAAGCCCTAAGATAGGAATCTCAGAAGAAGAAATGTCTCTTTCTCTCCCCCCTATCTATGGAGATACCGCTTTCATATTCGGGAAAGGGGATAGCATGAGTTGGTATCAGGAGTACAAATAATTCACAAAGCCTGAATTTCTAGAAGACCTCCCTAAACGGCAGGTGTATATTTAGGTCAAGAGGTCCAAGCTCCACTATGCAGGGGCCCATGCACCTATATTTCCATGTGTAGAGCTGATCAAATGGATCTTGCAAAAGGTCGATCCCAAGATCTAGGTTATTCGGGCTCATGCAGGGAAATAATTCGTAAATATGAAGGGATAGGATGTAGAAGTATATTATGCACTTCCCACCTGAGAGAAAAAATTCACCGAGGAATGGGCCACCACTCATGCAGTTACCATACCTGAGAACTTAAGGGGATGGTGGGAGGACCCAGAAAAGTTCAAGTTCAAAAAGGACCAGGAATATAAGACAGCGGGTCTCAAGAAGGTTTACAAGCTCATGGTAGAAATGTTACGTAGGATGTATGGCCGACAAGATTCCACCACTTTTAATAGTACTTGGGTTTCTCTCATGTATGCTGTCACTATATACGACACCCGCTTCAACTAGGCCAACTTGATAATGGCAGTCCTCAGATCGAGCATATATTCAGCACTAGTGCCTGATGAAGGGTATGCATCAGAATTTTACATGGCCTCCTACCTTTTGGATGCAGTATGTGCAAGGTGCCATTTTTAGGGGTGGACACACAACTGGGATGTGGAGCATGGTGGTCCAATTCACAAGGAGTTGCGGGTGTTTTGGGACTCCAAGTATAAACAAAATATAGAGTCAATCTCGCACAGCTTCATCCCCGCGCTCTACGAGAAACTGTTTGGAAAAGATACCTCGTGCATGTCTGGGCGAGCCATGGATATGATAACCCAAGTGGCCAAATAGTTCCCTGTCGCGAATAGCACTTTCATCTAGGTCTTTGGGTCGCTCAAGGCTCCCAAAAAACTGCCCTAGTTTGTCACCAAAAAATTATTCCTTCAAGAATTATATTACCAAATGTCGAGAGATTTTTCAAAGGTTCTTACTAAGGTCAAGAAGAAGCCATGGCCCACACTTCTGCTTACTATCGGCGCCTACACAGTCAAATATTTTAGGGAAGTGGAGGCAGACTCTGAGCAAATCAAGGGATTTTATTTACCTCTCGTGACACACAGAATGTATGATCCTGAGAGGATCATCCCTGCCCATTGCAAATGGGCCAAATTTAAATGAATTCACTAGCATACAGAATGCTCAGCAGAAGATCAAATCAAGAAATGGTACAAAAAAGACAGGGAGGCCGCTCCGGAGGAATCAACCGACCAAGAGGAACAAGACAACCAAACTTTAGAGGAAAGAATCCACACGCTAGGAGGAGCCTCTTCTTCCAAATCCAAGAAGCAAAGGACCAGTACAGGCGATAACTTCTCCACATAGCAAAGAGAAAATGAGGCTAAACCACAACAAGAAGCTGAGGAGAAGGCGAAGGAAGAGGAGGATAAAAGAAAGAAACAACTGAAGGAAGAAAAAAGGAAAAAGCGGGTGAAAGAAACCTGCAGTAAAAGGGAAGAGGAACAAAGGAGGAAAGAAGAGGAAGAAAAGGCAAAAGCTAAGCACCAGCTAAAGGAAAAGTGAGATAAGGAAAAAGATAAAAGCCAACTAAAGGAAGAACAATATAGAGCATAAACAGAGTGCTAACTGAAGGAAAAGCAGGATGAAGAAAAAGCTGAGAAAAAAAGGAAGGAGGAAGAAAGTCAGAAGTCAAGGGAAAATTCCTCCAAGGAAGTAGAAGGCAGCAAGACACCTCCTACAGAGACAGGGAAACAAACAAAGATGCCACACATTAAGGTGTCCTAGACAACTGCTAAAACTAGTGTGAATTTTACTCTCTCAGAACTGGGTGCCTCCGAGGATCAGGATGAGGAAGTATTCGATTTGACAAGACTAACCTATGATCAGTTCACGCACAAGATCAGGCAGGAGAAGAGAAGATGCTTAGCACGGAACCCTGATGCACCTCTCACGGCCATAACAGAAAAGGATATAGTCTTGGATACCAGGACCAATCTAGTTATGATTGCATCAGTAGGTACCAATTTTGTAGCAGCCACAGAGGAAAACGTAAGCAGAACGAGTAGATAAATTATGTCCCTGCAGAATAGACTACAGAACTATGAACAAAAGACGACTCAGTCAGAACAAGAAAAGAAGGAGCTAGAAGAAGAAATCCAACAACTTCATGTTAAGAATTCCCCTACTAATGAAGTGCCTCTTACCATCCAGAAAGATCTGATCACTTTGGAAGCCACCATGAAGCAAGTATATGAGGAACTGTTTACAATAAAATAGATAGTCACGCCACTACTAAAAGCACAAGCAGAAACCAAGAGGAGTAACACACAGCTAAAGGAAGCTTCCACTGCCTTGGATAGAATGATAGAATGGTCAAACATGTATCTACAGGCTCTAGACACTTTGCCTAGAAAAGATTGGATTCACACCCAAAATGACAAAGTTCAAGTCCGGATGAAGGTACGATCCAAAGAGAAACTAATCAAGGACCTAGAGAAAGTGATGTCCGCGTATGAACATCTGATTAATGGCATTGAATCAATGCATGAAGTACACCACATTCCTTCTCTGGGTGCACTAGGTGAAGAAAGAACATGGAAGGGTTTTCCCAAGACATTCAAGAATTTATACAACCCATAAGGCAAGCAGCTGCTTCTCAAGACCTTCCAGGCATCACAGGAAAACCTTGTCCAATTCATCATGACACCGGTCCTGATCTATACCAAGCTGGCCTCCATGTCCAATCAGATCATGATCAAAAGGGGAAATTTGATCCCAAACGCTCTCGAGTGCCTTCATAGATTGAAAGAAGATACTCCTCAAGTCTCCCTAGTGGTTGCGGATTATCAAGAATGGCGAAATTACCTCAAAGAACAACAACAGGTAGATGTCCCTGATCTCACAATCACTCAATTACTCCCATAACCAGGTTGCAGGTCGCAGTCAGACCCAAGGTCACAAGTCGAAAATTCCATGCAGGTCATAAAGGGATCTCAATAGTCAGGAAGGTGAAAAGTCAGGGACACCCAAGGGTCAATTTTGTTCTATAAGTACTCCCTCCGGGAAATTGTAAAGGATCTTTTTTTTGGGACTCCATAGGAGCATAGAGAATGGTACAACATTGAATGCATATTTTGAGAATGAATACAAACAAATGTTTTGATTCCACTGTTGGATTCGATGAGAAATAATGTGTTTACACTATGAATATTTTTGTCTTTTGGATCTGATTTCTTTATGATTACTTGATCTGCTTTTCCTGCTTATATCATTTATACATTTTAGCTCACTAAATGTGTTAATGATGTTAGGTTGTTTACTTAGGAGATGTTATCAACTTCGTCACTAACATCTATCTTATCTTTGAGACCGCTTAAAGAAGCAAAGGGTGCTCTAACCATAAAGAACTGTTTCTACTCTGGTTTGAACAACTTTTGCAAGCATGACCCTAATGATGTGTTGTTGACAACATTTCCTTTGGCTACATGCTTTAAATCATCTTGCTACTTGTAATGTTTTATGTTCATTGAGACTCATCAACCATTTGTCTTGTATCATCTGAATAAGCGTGTGTTCATAGGTCTGCAGGGCTCGTTTGTGTCCAAGAAAAGGAATATTCAGCGGTAGCCGGAGCCACACCCCAGACGGGATCCCTATCACAAACGGTTTAGAGTCTAATCGGGAATTTTTACCGGGGAGATCCCTTTATGTTGGTCGGACATTTATTCCTGTCAAAAAGTGGCTTGGATGGGATTAAATGAGTTGGAAGAATGATTTTGGGTTGAAGGAGAGGTTGTTTGGCACTGCTACACAAAGTTGCTCCAGAATTTCCCGTAGTTCTATAGGATGTCCTGAAAAGCTACAAGAAACAAACTGAGTGGAGTTTGAGGCTAGAAATGGAGAGAAACCAGTTAGGAGAGGTGGGAAAAAGGTGGATCTTTATGGATGAAGGGTAGCCAACCCCTTGGTGAAGCTCAGAACTCTTCACAAATCATGTCTTTCACCCTCAAGGTTGCTCTCGGTGATGTGGTGGTGACCTAAAAAACAGGGTTGTAGGTGACTTGGATGGAAGGTGGTTGATGAAGCGTGGAGACTGAAGATGATGGTGCTAAATGGGTCCTCCTATGCTTCTCAATTCAAACCTGCAATAAAGATACATGTTCATGCATTCATCATTGACAAACTTATCATAAAAATGGTGTAAAAGACGAGTTGAATTTAAATAAACCTACCTATGCAATTGAAACAAAAATATACCTCTGATCCTACAACATGTTCATGATAAGCAAAGTAAAACTATATAAATTTTTCCAAGAAATCATAAAATAAAAATATATCTGGTCTATGGGGGAAGAACTTCCTCCTCAAGCTCTGAATATATAAGAGGTGAGAGAGGGAGGCTTAGCACATAGTTTTAAGGTTTCATATGCCACCAAACATGAAATGAAATAAAACAACTATTACAACATAAAAGAAAACAAAAATACATAAGATAGTTTGAGGCCAATAGATTGGGACCCAACCCACAAGTTCAAGTCCCTAAAGCTAACTCAATGGAGAAGACACCAAATGCTCATCTTATTTCATAACCATTAATTTTCATGAAATATGAAAGTGAGAAATGTCTAATACAAAAGCTAAGAGTGCTCTAGCTACCTTCGAAATTAAAATCCTAGTGAGCTCTTGCTTTGGCCTATTTATGCTAGAGGGTAGCTACCAAAAACTCCCTAAAAAGTAGGTCTTTGTTCCCTTGGAACTCGAGAGAAATATAGCTTGGCTCCCTTTATTTATTCACTTGCTTGGATGCCTCTGATTTTGAGCTGTTGGAGGAGAACCTTGAAAAGATGTTGGCTTCCTTTATAATTTAAGAAGGTGGTAAACCGTCCTGAAATCACTCCTTGATGTCTACTCCGAGCCCTGATTATGAAATCTCTCAAAAATGGAATTATTCCCTTGATTTTCCTGCATTTAAACCACACCAGGCCTCGAATCATGACAACCCTTATTACACCATTCTCACTATGCAAAATATGACAAAATATAATTAAATGTGCAAGAGAGAATAATTAAGCTAAAAAATGTGAAAATTAACCCCTTAGAATGTACCTAATGATGGTCCCCATCACATTGGATGCTCGTGTGAATGGGATAGAAGACCCCAGATCTAGTGTCATCCATCCGGGTTGTGATTTTAGGATAAATAGAAGATTACAATGTATGATGGTTGCGGTCATACAAACAATAAACCAGTCATGGGTCCACCAATTTTCATCAGTGGACATGTCTTTTGATCATTGTACTTGTAATGTTATCTTATGTGCTGAGTATGGGTATGTCTCCCTCAACAAATATATCAGGATGTAAATTTATTGTAACAGAAGATGATCTTGCTGGTTATTCTTGGTCTCGACTTGTCACAAGGTAAATCACTTCAGTCATCAGTCACCATTTCTGACTTTTCACTTTTAGGGGGCAATCTATTATAGGCCATTTTTTCACATATGGTCAGTTGGCCTACAAAATAGATCAATCAAAATCGTCTTATCCCTTGAAATCATCATAGCACAAATCCCTATGCATGAAACTCTCATATCCAAGAGTTTTTGCCAAAAAACACCTTGTTTCAGTCATTTTTGGGACCAATGCATCCTGGACTCCTATTGGATAGCGTTCACCTACATGTTTCTCTAGTGTGGTCTGCATTGATCACATACATGTTTATCTACTATTTACGTGTATTGTTTCTAGAAATTCGAGAAAAAGAGAGATATTATGGAACCCTAATATTCCACAAGCTTCCAGAATTTGTTACAACTATTTAACTCAGATAAGACATTAGGATCCTATCCTATTCTGGATTGGAGTTTCCATCCCTTATCCTTTGATCCCATCCTCTCATCAAGAGTGGATCTCAAGCCCTAGATTGGTAAATGGATAAGAACTCCAAACTTACCTCCATATCATATATATTTGTAGCCATCCACAAGCTAGGGGTTGTATTTTGGAGATAGATTCTACCCTCATGTTGCTGCTGTGAATAGTGATTATTCCATGAATTAGGGTGATTAGAGGTGCACATCGTGGAAAAGAAGTACACATCAACTTGGAGGAGCTCTTCAAAAAGATCAACTTCTATTTATGGTTGTAACTCACTCCATTTATATTAATGCAAAGAGTTCTTTGTTTTCCTATATATAATGTTCTGATTTCATGTATTTCGATGCCATGTTTATCCATTGAATGAAGTAATTAGATGATGCTACTTATATGTCATAAATCTATGGTTTGTGTTGTTTGATTGTGAAGGTTCTAATTATATATATCAGAGCTATAATTGGAGCATTCAAGCCAAGAGAGGAGTGAAGCATACATCAGATTATAGGTAGGCTTCATCCCATAATCCATTTACTTTAAGGGAAACATTAACTTCTTTGTCTTTCTTTTGTTCAAGGATATGGCACCCAGTCTAGGGAAGATACTTCTGTCTACAGTCATAGATTTTGTATAAAAAATTAGTTTACTTTTAATTTAGAATAGGAAATCAAGCCTTTTTTTTCGAAGAGTATACAACCTGTTGACCACTCCGTGTCAACGATCCCATAACAGTACACCCCCATTTTTTCAAGTGGGATTCATCATGTTCGAGGTGTTCACGCCCTTCATATTTCATCGACATTCGACAATTTTACAAATTATGTAAACCCATTTTTCATTTTTATGATGTAAATGATCTAAGTAAGACCACCATGTATGTAAAAACCTTGGTAAGCCTAGTTTTTTGGTGACGATTTCTATCCTAGGAGGTTTTTTATCTCACTGATTCATTTGTGTTTCTCGACACAAGTGATTGAAAAATTTTTCCCCTCCAACTTCACTCCAAATCTAGGGTGGATTTTGTCATCAAGATGCTAAGTGAGTTGTAGTGTTTTCTATCGAGTCTTTGTAAAAGTAGTTTGGGAATAATCATAGCTAATTGGCTAGATTATTTTATTACAAGCTACTTGGTCTACTAGATCATGTTTTGAGTCTCAAAGTTGGGTAGCTATTTGAGGGTCTATCACGAATGGGTATTCCCCCTTTATGTGTCTAAATGTATTTATCTTATGTAAAGAGGGTTGGAAAATTAATTAAATCCCCTCTCAGTCAATTAATTAATTTTTTTGGCCAAATTAAATTAAAAATACTAAGCCAAAAATTTAATTAATTTTAAGTCCTAGGTGAGTTAAAATTCTTCAAAAGGAAAAATTCGTGGGTCTTTAAAAAATAAATTTTTAAAGGTCCCAGGCCAAGGGAATATTGAGAATTTCAAGAAATTTTGGACACTTGGGCCTTGGTGGTTAAGTCAAAGTTAAAATTTTGAAGTAATTAACTCAAAAGTATTATTTTTGATTTAATTAAAAATGAATTAAATGATAAATTTGAATTTCCTCAAAATTATAATTTCGACGGTCCAGATTAAAAGATAATTAAATATTTTTCGACGGTCGAGATTATTTTGAAAAGGATCAACCAAACTAGTTGTTGGAGATTTTATCTTATAAATTAGAGGTCTTTGTATGTCATTTGCATCCGATATTTGAATCGTGCACTTGTTCTCAGAAGCTCTTGTAATTTTTGTTGATCAATAAAGCAAAAATACTTTAGGGTTACAAACTTTGGTGTTTCTTTTTCAGATCTATGTGGTGATATTGTCTTTAAAATCTACCAATTTTATTGGTGTTTTATGGTTGATATCCTTTATGGATTAATCTGCATACATGTATCTTGTGCAGGTTTCTGGGTTTTCTGAAATTTCATTTTGATTTGATAGAAATATCAGTTATCTATGTTTCTGAAAGGTCTCGTGGTTATTTTTCAAATCTCTATTAATCTAAAATTCAGATCTAAGTGTGTAGAGATAATTATTCAAGGTTTGAGCGTATGGGGAAATCTTCAGTTAGATAAGCTGACTCTCAAATTTTATAAAATTTGAAAAAGCCCATTGTTTCCTAATTTCTGAAGTTATCTCATGAAATATTTTTTTTGCAGGGTCTTCTTGGGCTTGTGCCTCTCTTAATTTCACTTTTTATTAATTGTGCAAAATTGTTTTAAATCTAGCCATGAGGGCTCTTGACCTATAGAATAGCACTGTAAATTTGCAAATATAGTTATTTTCTTACTCACCGGGGTTTAAGGGTTTTATTTTCTGTGCATGTTTTTGGGTTTGGGTTCCTTGTTTCTGGTTTTTGCAGGTCCTATTGGGATATTCTCAGGATTTTTTTTAGATCTGAGCAAGAGCTAGGCCCTGGAGGGTAAGATCTGGCCTCAGGATCATTTTGGATTATAGATCTAGGCAGTATCTCATTTTAAAGAATCAAATAATTGCAGGTGTTTTTTATTTTAAATCGATTTTAGTTCTGCTGGGTGAAAGAAAAAAATTGAAATATTATGCACCAGTGTGCCTGTAATTTTTCTATTTTGTCTATTGGCTGTCCAAACTTTCTCACGTGCTTTCTCTGCATCTCCATTTTTGCTGCATTCTCTGTCTCTGCTCCTAAATCTGTGTGATCTCCTCCTTGTTGTCATTACCTGCATCAGCTGTCCAAACTGCAACCTGCGACCTTTACACTATCCTCCATCGCATCCCCATCCGCTTCCTTCCTCTGTGCTACCATCGATCCATTCTTTTCCCGCTAGCTCCCTCTCTTCGAACGCTGTCCATATCTCTCAAATTGCTGTGGTTTCTTCCTCAAATCCCCACACACAGATTTCACGCAGTTCCCCATACGTTTCCCTCGAGTTTCTCAGTTCCTCTTGTGTGAGCCCTCTTATTCTCGCATTTGCCGCTACCTCTGTCCGCCTCCATTATGCTTCTCCTGCCTGCGTGTGCTCCATTCATAGTTCATCCTTTCCGTAGCCTTTCCCTCAAACCCGTCATTTCTTCTACCGTCGATCCCATCCTTTCTTCCAGCCTTCACGTCCTTGCCTTCGACCTACATAAACCTACGACTCACACAAGTTAGCTTTCATATTTTCGATTTTTACTTAGCTTTAGTTTTAGTTTTAAATTTTAGATTTTTGACTTTGGTGAGGTTAGTTTAGTTAGCGTTAAATTTAGTTTATTTTGGTTTTGATTTTAATTAGTTTTCCGTTTTAATTTTTAGATTTAAAGAAAAAAAAACTTTAAAATCAAAACAAATCCAAATCTCCTAATTTTTAACCTTTTCCTTTTTATGGAGTTTTTGTAGTTTCATTAACTTTAGAATTGTTTTTTTTTTTTAATAAAAAGAAAAAAGCCTCAATATTTTTCATAAAATAAAAAATTAAAAAAAATAAATTTAAAAGATTTAAAATTTAAATTTTTTTTTTAACTTTTTAACTTTGAGAAATTTTGTTTTAGAAATTAAATTTTTGGAAGTGGTCTTGGATGTTAGATCTAAGTTATTGCATAGTCAAGGGTGGAACTTTAATTTTAATATCTGAAGTTTGAATATAGACTCAATTTAAATTTCTGGATTAGAATGGCCAAGAATATCATTTTAACTTAGAATTATTGGAAATGTTTAGCATTTAAATTCAATGGTCTTTTTATGATAATATCTTTTAGAATTTGAATTGTTTAAATCTCACATCAAGTTAAAATATTTTTCATGCTTAGTTGGGATTGATGATCATTTAACTAGCTCTAATTGTGGTTCTAAATTGCTTGAAGTCAATGATTAATTTCCTAGTCAACTTTGAGAATATTTCAAGTGATGATAAATTGTATGTCTTTATTTCCTAGATCGAATATTGTTGATGCATGATATTGAAGGTGTTTTATCGAAGGTTAAATCACATTATTAAAAAGGGCTTATCTTCCAATTTGATAATTTGAACATTTAATTGAAGAATTGAATATTATCGTGGTGGGTGGTATTTTCATAGCAGGATAATTGTCCTTTTTAGAAGCAGTTACCTATCAACTACTTGATCGTAATTTCAAAACAGGATATTTTGACTCCATAAGGCACTGGTCTTAAAATTAAAATCTAATTAAATCTGTAAAATCTCGTTAAATATTAACAAGTACTTGATTGTTTGTCTGTGTCTCCTGAATTGGTTGGTTTCCAATTAGTCCTCCTTCTTCATTTCGTTAGGGTCTACCCCCCTTAATCTGCAAGGAGACAATTCAAATAGAGAGATTGGGGATCAGGGTGACAATCTCTGATCTGATCCATTGTCACATTGCCTAGAAATTCTGTGTAGCAACATTTTTTGGCACCGTTGCCGAGGACCAATTTATTGGACTTTGGCTTTACGACATTCATCTCTTTCTTCATATTTCATCTTAGGTATTTGAGTTAGCTTCCTGTCCTACTGGAAACTCCATTGGCTTCATTTTCCACAGGAATTTGTACTAGAAGACATCCAAGTAGCTTGCTTAATCCTACTCCATATCCTGAAAAGGTTCTCAGAGTCCGATTACACAAGCTCTCTTCTTGTACACTTCTTGTTAATCTCGGCCAGGAAGCTCTCTCTGATATCCGTTCTCTTTTTTGTGATTCTGTTCAGCAAGATATCATGGATATCTTTGCCCCGTGTAAATTTTATAAAATTCGATGTTATCCTACTGATTACCCTGAACATAGCATGGAAAGGTTACCTAGTTTTCAGGGAAATAATGAAGTTAGTGTCAAAGATCATTTGTTTGCTTTCGCTCGTTGGTGGAATAAATTTGCAGTTTTAAATAACAATTTCGAGGATGTAAAGATGAATATTTTTATTCTTATTTTTGAGCAAGATGCTATGGAATGGTTTACTGAAAAACCTAATAATTCATTAAATACTTTTGAAACAATTATAGTTTCCTTTAAGGATAATTTTGGTGATAAAAGGGAATATATGCATTTGGTAAAAGATATCAGTACCATAAAAAAGAAAGAGAATGAAACGATTGAAGAATTTAACAGGAGATTTAATGGTATCCTTAAGGAAATATCTCAAACTCATAAGCCTCTTGATGGATCTCTTCTGAATTTTTACATTGATGATTTTAAATCTGATACTTCATATGAGCTAAGACGTGCTAAGACTGTTGATTATAAGGCTTGCCAATCTTTAGTTGAAGAAATTTAAAAGGATAAGAGGGCATCAAGGAATTTTGAAATTCCTAGTTTTGATAGGGCTGCGACTAAATTTAAAGGGGCTAAAGGTAAAGAGCCTCTAGAAAATGAGGATGAACCTATGAAAAAGTAAATACAAAAGTTTGAAAGCATGGAGCTTAACCAAGAGAAATTAATCTCTGACCATGCTAAGGAAATAAGCTCTTTGCAGTCTAGGTTGGTCCAAATGGAAAGGGCTCAAGCCAAAATTCCCAACCTAGGAATCATAATAATAATAATCGAGGTAATAATACCTGGTAGAAAAAAGGCCAGCCTAGTGAGTGGAGACCTCTTAATCAGCTTGAATCTACTAATCTGGTTGATGAAGCTCCACCTTATTGTAGAGCTTGTGATGCTCTTCATGAGAAGGTTACTTGTCCCGCTGTAAAAAGAATCATGAATAGTGGAATGTTTGGGGCAAGTAATCAGATAAATGTTTTTTCTTTGTCCATGGAAGATTGGATGGAGCTCAAGGAAAATAGTCAAGATGTTAGGCCTTTTACATCTTCGCATAGTATCAATAATCTTGATCATGAGAAGGATTTGATGATTGAATTATTTGGTGAAAGGCCTTATCCTGATCAAACTTTTGAAATTGCTAAGGACAAAGGATTGACTTATTTGAGAAGGGATAAAGAGAAAGGTAATAATAAAACCCCCCCTTGAATTTTTAATCCTAGTCCTGGTTTGAATCTTGATTTGGGATCATGGTTGAATAATGCTAAGATCTTGGTGCCTTTCACTGAGGTGTTGAAACTTCCCACTCAAAGGGCTAAGGTTTTATATGTTCTAGGAGTTTCACATGTTAATGTTACTCAAGATAATACTCCTGAATTTTCTTATCAAGATGCCCATATATATATGCAAAAAATGGATTCAGATAACAAGGAGAATTAGCCATTTTTTGTTGCTTTGATGGTTAATGGTTATAAATTGAATAATTGTATGCTAGATTCTGGTGCTTCAGCTTGTGTCATGACCAAGAGGGTCATGGAACATCTTAATTTAGGAGTTTCTAGACCATACTACAACACATGTGCCATGGATTATAAGAAATTGAAGTTCATGGGTTAATCAAGGATTGGAAAGTTCATTTATTGGTTTAGCCTGACATAATGATTGTTATGGACATAGTTGTAGTTGATGTTCTGGATGCTTGGGGTATGTTTTTATCTAGAAAGTGGAACTCTGATCTAGGAGGAAGTATTCAGATGAATTGGTCTTATGCTATGATTCCTTCCCCTAGAGGTGAAGGGCTTGTGAAAATCAATAGAGAGCTTGAAAGAAGATTCCATGTGGAAGATCCTAAGAGACCTCATAATGAAATAATTAAGGAACAACCTGACATGGGGAATTATGCTATTATGTCTGATTTCATAGTTCCTTTAGATGACAAGGTTGATGAGAAGTGTGAGGACCTAAGGGATAAAGTTTGGTACATGCATTTTTATGGTGCATCATCTAGGTATGGTAAAGGTGATGGAATTGTATTGAAGTCTCCCCTTGGTCATATTTTTAAGTTTGCCTATAGACTTGAGTTTGATGCAACCAACAATGTGGCTGAGTATGAAGCCCTGTTGTTAGGTTTTGAGTTGGAAAAATATTTGAGAATTAAGTTGCTTAGTATAAAGGGAGACTCTGATTTGGTTATCATGCAAGTTAAGAATAAATTTACATGTAAAAATAAAAGGTTAAGGAATTATCAAAATGTTGTGTGGGATGTTATGGCATACTTTGATGCCATTAACCTTGAAGCTATCCCAAGAGAAAATAATAGCTTGGTGGATGAGCTTGTTGTGGCTGCTTCTACATGACAATTATTTGATGAATTAATTAAAGATAAGATAAAAAAGGAAATTATTTTCAGACCTTTAATCCCAAATAGTTCAGAGCATTGGCAAGTTTTTAATGATGAAAAGCAAGTCATTCATTTTCTTAATAATTTGGATGAGTTTGAAAATTTTCGGATAAGTTCTAGGGAGGATGGATCTGATGATAGCGATGATATTATAAATCCTACTCTTGGGAATATTGTTAGTTTAGAGCATCACTTTGATCGTCATGATGCCACAAAGATGAAAGAGGAAAACTAAATGGATCCAGGAGAATTCATTGAAGTAAATATTGGTACCTATGAGGACCCTAACATTGTCAAAATTGGTAAAGGTACTAATAGAGAAGAAAGGAAAAATTTGACCAATTTACTTCATGAGTATAGGGATGTTTTAGCATTTTCGTATGATGGGTTAAAAGGATATAGGGAAGATGTCATGCAACACATTATCCCTTTAAAATATGAGAATGCTAAACCTTTTCGTCAAAATCTTAGGCAAATAAATCCTAAGTTAGCCCCTTTGGTTCAAAAAGAGCTTTAAAAATGCTCACAGCTGGAATCATTGCTCAAAATAGACATTCAACATTGTGTTCCAACCTGGTGATTGTTAGGAAGAAGAATGGTACCATTAGACTTTGTGTCGATTTTAGAAACCTTAATCTAGCATGTAAAAATGATAATTACCCTTTTCTCAACATGGAGACTATGTTGCAAAGACTAACAGGTTCAGGAATGATGTCATTTCTAGATGGTTTTTCTGGATACAATCAAGTTTGGGTTAAGAAGGAAGATCACCACAAAACTACATTCACCACACCATGGGGAACTTTCGAATACATTAGAATGCTTTTTGGGTTAAATAATGTTGGGGATACTTTTGTAAGGGCTATGGATTATGCTTTTAAAGGTTTAATTGGAAAAATTATTGAAATTTATCAAGATGATCTTACTGTTTTTTCTAAATATGGTATTAGTCACATAGGTAATCTTAAGCAGGTCTTTGATAGGTGTAAAGAATTTTGATTTCCTTGAATTGAGCTAAGTCTGTTTTTGGAGTAACTGAAGGGAAATTACTTGGTCACATCATCTCCAAATATGGGATCAAGTTTATCCTGAAAGAGTTGAACAATCCAAAACATTCCTCTCCCTCATAATCTTAAATCCATTCAATATTTTCTAGGAAAAACTAATTTTCTTAGAAGATTTATTCCAAATTATGCAGAAATTACTATGCCTATTCAAAGTCTTCTGAAAAAATATGTGAAATTTTCATGGAAAGAAGATGGCAAAAGGGCTTTTCAAGGAATTAAGGGTGCTATTGCCAAGGCTCCTTTTTTTGCAAGTCCTAACTATTCAAAGGATTTCATGATTTTCTCTTTCGCTTATAAAGATACCATTGCTGGTGTCTTATTACAAAATAATAAGGAAGGTCACGAACAACCTATTGCTTTCATGAGTAGAGTGCTTCAAAATTCTGAATTAAGTTATACTACTATGTAAAAGCAAGCACATGCCTTGGTTAAGTCTCTTAAGCATTTTAGGACTTATGTGGGTTATTCTAAAATCATTAGTTTCATCCTGCATTCTACAATTAAAGATACCTTAACTCAAACTGATTGCTTAGGGACTCGTGTTAGGTGGGTTACTAAACTTCAAGAGTATGATTTAGAGACTAGGCCCACCAAGTTAGTCAAGGGTCAAGGCTTGGTTGAAATGATGACCGAAGGTAATGAGAAAGCGCTTGATTTGATTTGTCTTAACGTTATGTGTTCGCCTGAGTTGCAAAGGTTAGGAGATCATGAATGGTATAAGGACATTATTTATTATTTGTTAAATCTTACATGTACTAACCATTTAGTTGCTCATAGAAGAAGGGCTCTTAGATTAAAAGCCACTAAGTATTGCCTCATGAAGGATGGCTTTCGATGGAGAAATCCTGAGGGGATAATACTTAGGTGTGTTGATGAGGTTGAGTCCAAGAAGTTGATTTCTGAGTTTCATTCTAGATTTTGTGGTTGTCATTATGCTACTAGAACTACCACCCAAAAAATTCTGAGAGTTGGTTATTATTGGCCTTCAATTTTTTCAGATGTGAGTAAATTTGTCAGAAGTTGCCAAGCCTGTCAACTATTTATTGGGAAGCAGAAGCTAGCTGCCTTGACCCTACAACCTGTGGTTGTTGAGGCACCTTTTCAACATTGGGGTCTGGATTTCATCGGGAAATTCCATGAAAATTCTAGCAATGGCTACTCCTGGATCTTAATTTCGACTGCTTATTTTAAAAAATGAGTTGAAGCCATTCCTGCTAAGAATGCAAATGAAAAGGTCATTATGGAATTTATTGAAAATCAAATCATTACTATATTTGGTGTCCCTACCAAGATCACTACCGACAATGCCAAGGCTTTTACTTCTTTTGAATTTTCATCTTTTTGTTTTAAGTATGGCATTACATTATCTCATTCATCTAACCACTATCCTCAGGGTAATGGCCTAGCTGAGTCAAGTAATAAAAATCTTATAAACATTATCAAGAAGATAGTAGGAGATAATACGCGATCTTGGGACAACAAAATCAAGTATGCTTTGTGGGCAGATAGAATTACTAAAAAGAAAGCTACTGGTAAAATTCCTTTTGAATTAGTTTATGGCTTGGATGTAACTTTGCCTGTGCACCTTAAATTACCAGCTTACCAACTCCTTCAACATTTTTCCACTGATAAAGATGTTGTTCAAAGTAGGATTGATCAGATTGTGGAGTTGGATGAAACTCTTAGAAGGATTTAGATAATATGTATAAGAATCAATCTAACATTAAGAAAATCTTTGATAAATCATCTCGATCTAGATCTTTGCAGGTTGGAGACATGGTATTACTTTGGGATAGAAAGAATGAAAAGCCCGGGAAACATAAGAAATTTGACAGTTTGTGGCTAGGACCTTACATTATACAGGGCATTGTTGGACCAAACTCATTCCACTTGAGCACGTTGGAAGGCGAACCACTTCACTTACCCGCGAATGGCCAAATGCTCAAGTTGTTCTTTAGAGATGATATCTTTTGGAATAGGGTCTCCTACAAGAGCTGCGAAACTGGTCCATTTTGTATATTTTTGATTATATTTATTCTAACACAGGGGTTTTGGGGTGGGTCAAAGCCCCTAATTCATTTTAAATGGGTCAAGGGTAGACCAAGAGTCCGCAAACCACGGTTTACGGACAATTGGATGTGTAGGCTAAAATAGTATAAGTAGTTGAACCTTTTTGAGTTGTAAGACAGACTTGGATTAAGATTGATACGAATTGCGAATTAGTAGATCTATTGGGTTTTTGGGGAAAGGACTCCTGCTGGCTGTGTGCGCAGAGATCCTCAGTCTTGCTGTGTGTGGACCTTGCTGGCTATGTGCGCAGGTGGGTTTGGGGTATGTAAGAGACTTTTGATAAGTAATATATGTGAAGTATTGTGTATATCTGATGCTGTTAGATCTGTCTGGTTATGATTACTGTGAACTCGCATTATATGTGATTCTATTACGAGTTGTGAATGATATGTGTTTATGAGCTGTGAATTATCTATGTTATGATAACTGTATCTGCAATTTGATTAAGTCTGATGTGAATATATTGTTTTATGCTTATACTTGGATGTTCGCACATGGATGCGAGCCTGTTATATAAATCTGGTAAAACTGTACTTTGGTTAATCATTAAAAGTCTTGCGAATGACCTCTGATTGCATAGATCTGATAGTTGCCGAAAGTTTCGACTTACCTGCTCTCTCTCTCAGGGTGCGGAAACCTGGTTCCAACACCCACCCATACTGCTTCGGGTGAGAGTTTGGCCTGTGCAAGCAGGTCACTGCTGAAAGGGCCAGTAGTATAGGGGTTTGTTGGCAAACCTTAAACTCCAAACCTGGGTCAGGACCCCTCGAGCCAAGAAATTATTTCATTGATGGGACAAGGAGAATTTTGAGAGAGGGATCGGGTAATGCCAAGGCCATACTGGAAACCTGAAAGAAAATAAATTGATGAATTGTTCGAACGGAAAGTTCAGGAATTCACAGTGAAAGAAAACTATAGTAAGAGGTTGACCACCAAAGAGTGGAAAAATAGGTATATTTTCATAGAGATCTACGAGATCTTCTTCGTAATTATTGTGATCAAGCTCTAGGAGTGACTCGCAAGGTTGGTCGAATTTCAGAAGTGTTGGAGGGATGATCGGGTCACGCAGTGGACCCCAGAATTGATCCGACAGTTATAGAAGGCTGATAACACCATCACTCGCACCGTAGATCACTGGGTGGACAACGTGCTAGGAGGATTCATGATAGAATTTTCCATCAACCAATTCGTCTCCTACTCTGAAGCAGAGCAAATATTCTTCAAAGGATTTAGGGGTAAGTTTATGAATAATTTACCACTGTTGATTAAGATATTACTGTGCGAAAAAAGTATTTCGTGTAGCCACACCGAGTGAATGACCATTGATCTGGATGGGAGTACGACGCGAAGTGGAAAATATTATCGGACCAACCTAGAAGGGGGAAGATCCGTTTACAGCCCGGTAAGAGAAGCAGTTGTGCAAAGTTCTCCAACCACACCACTTTCAAACTAGCGTAGGGGTAATAATTCACCTACACCCCCACCACCAAAGGACGACATGGCTACGCACATGAAATTGCCTACCTTTAAGTGTGTGGGAGATGAGGACATGGAGCAGTTCTGGTTTGTCGCAGAATTGGTATGGACTGTGCAGAATGTAGCTAGTGATGCGGTGAAGAGGGCATAGTTGTCCCTTGCCTTCGAAGGAAGAGCTTTGTATTGGTACATGGGATACATTGGACATCATGCAAATTCAACCATCGACGAGATCAAGGACGCCTTAAAACAACAGTTCAAGAAGCCTAAGTCCTATTGTCAAATAGTGGTTGATCTAAAGGATTTCAAGCAAGGGCCTTCTAAATCAGTATGGGAGGCCGATCAACGGCCGAAAAAGGTGATCAGGGAAGGAGGATTTCAGTAAGACGATAGACAACACACAGAGTGGTTCATTGCCATGTTGCTACCTCACCTGCATGTACCTATGGGTCACCAAAATTTTGAATCCTCGGAAAAATCCCTGGAGGTCGCTATGAAGTTAGAAGTTGCGCCTAGAGATGATACCTAGCTAGGCGTCCAACAGATCCAAGGAAAACTGGAGGCGATGCACATGAAGATCTAGAACCTGCAAAAGGAGCGAGGCGGAGAGGCTAGCCTGGAAAGATGGTGCATACATTGCAGGACGAATGGTCACACCAAGGATAAATGCCCGCTGTTAATATACTACATGTAGGCTGAGGGACCTAGTCTGCTGCACCTAAGGGAAGTGGCAGGACCAAGTGGGCCGACACTGTGATGCGATGATAGCCGCGTTGTAGGACTACACGACACAAACCACTGTCCCCTCCTTGCTGCATACGTCTCAGAAATAAAATAGCAATGGTGCAGGTTCTACAGGTCGGTAGGACATGATGAACAAAATTTCCAGAAATATGGTTTGATGATAGATCGAGGGAATTTATATAGGGTGCAGTCAGACCCATCCTCACCTAGATCGCTCTCGAGCACAGGGGGCTCCCTAGCAAGGGGCAGGGGAGGCGAAAGAAGTGGAAGCGCAGGTCGGGGGCGAGGGAAAATCATCTGTTATAATTATGGAGAGGCAGGGCACTCTGCCAGGGACTGTCCAAACCCCACAAGACAGACCTGCCGGTACTGCAGGCAGTTGGACCATGCAATTGAAGATTATCCAGTCTTGATGGGGAAGATGCAGGAAAAGCAACTGACACCTACGCAGAATGTGCAGAGGGTTAAGGCCGAACTATGAGACAAAGATCCAAGCGTAAATATCGTAACACGCAATGGGATGGCCACCGGGGGGCCTGGGGAGAAAAATACAACTGAGCCTTTGATCCGACCAGCGGTTAGTAAATAGGAAGGGTTCGATCTAAAGAAGGAGAAAGAAACATTTATCACAACTCGCAAGGACATTGCCGAGGTAGAGGAATCTACTTCGCAGCTGCCTAAGGACCTCAAGGCAAATGAGGAGGTCAAACCCTTTTTACAAGCATGTAGGAAGCTGCTGCGCAACCCGAGGGATGTGGAGAATCTTCATGCATTGAAAGATAGCTGCGCAACACGACCTATCCTCCCTCTAAAATTCAAGGACATACATAAAATCTATAAGTATAAGAAACACACCAGCAAGGAGATGCGGTTGACTACGCAGATCGATGATTACGAGATGGATCAGGTTATTTTGGACCTAGGGTCGGATGCAAATGTATTACCTAAACAAACTTGGCAATGAATGAGGGAACCTATGTTGGAATGGTCTACTATCTAACTGCTTATGGCCAATCAACAGAAGATCATTCCATTGTGAATACTAGCGAAGATTGTGGTGGATATCTTAGGGGTTAAGGTCCGGGCTGACTTTGAAGTAATCTAGATTGTCGAAAATAAGGACCCATACCCTGTGCTCCTAGGCTTGGATTGGGCCATTGATATGGGAGGCATCATTAACCTAAAGAAGAGAAGCATGGTATTCGAGAATAACGGTACAAGGGTAATAGTACCATTAGATCCGGTGGAGGGCGAACGATACACTGAACCAATGTGTAACAAAGAGGATGTAGATCACATCTATAAGTTGACTACGTGAGATGAAGATTGGATCAACCCCACGGCAGAGGGGGTACTCTGTTGGGAAAAGGACAACTAATGTTTCTCTGACTCTGATGGGGAAATGGAGAATTGGAAAAACTGGTTACATGATGTCTCTGCACTTAGATGTCTTCAAATCATGAAGAACTTCCGCTGCATCCTCTCATAGGTAAGAGATATACCTTATTTGGATGGTTCTAGTAATGTTAGGGAATTTTTATGTGCATTCGAAGTTGAGCTTCCCCAAGGACGACAACTATGGGCCCGTAAGATGGCCATACATGGATCACCTGTGCAATGGTGGGTAACGCATGATGAGGCATTCCAAGATTGGGAAGAGTGTCGAAATATGGTGATCCTATGATTTGAGGCCCCAACCAATGTACGAATTAAAACATTCCTTGGATCCGAAGATCCCCGAGAGTATCTGTTCATATGGGCAAAACAATGGTGTGATAGAACTACCTAGGAGTGGGTTCATCTGCTTATTCATGCCCTGGGACCACTTCCCACTGCATGGTGCTTAGATGCAGAGTTCCATCAACGCACCTGCCACTCGGAGGTTTTGAGGGATGAATTTATGGGAACATTTGGGATAATAGGCGAAACATAGGCACTTGACGTAGCTCTGCGGGAAATTGACATTGTAGCATGGGGCGATTCCAGTGAAGCTACGAAAAAGGACACACAGCCACCATAGGCCACCACAAAGAACACCGGAGCCGATACCCAAGTTAAGGCGCAGCTAGGCACGGAGGAAGTGAACTTCAGAGGTACGAAATGCACAGGCGAGCCTGTCAAGGGACCCTGAAAGAAGAAGCGCTCCCAATGGAAGGAATAGGATGAGACGGTTACGTTGACAGATGGAGATCTCAAACAAATCGCAGATGTTGTTACACTGGCCATAGAAGAAAAATGGGTCGCATTAGAGGAACACTAGAAGGCTGTGATCAATGCTATTCAGGAAGATATGCAAACCTTGTAGTTAAAGGCAGACACCATTCAGACCAGCATGGTTCAAAGACGAATTCCCGTGGAATCTAGCAGTACAATGCTAGCCACGGAAGAAAGCCACCTCTGTCCCTTACCTAGCGCCACCCTTTTGGTCAGTACGCTGGACCAAGAAATCCAGCTTCAAGTAGGTACAGGGGTGCAACCGAATCTTGCCAAGCTACCCCATGCAACATTACAGGGTCTCCACACTACAGTGTTTCAAGAGATTCACCACCGGGACCAACAAGTACACCACCAACTTGGTATGGCCGAACAAACCATTGCACAGCAACATGAAAATAAACTCTTTGCTATCGCACAACAGGCGTAGCTCAAAACTCTGATCCACCAGATCTGCACTGAAGTTACGAAAGAAATCGCGGCCGCAGCCACTCCCCGGGCTAAAGTGGAAGGATTGGTCCCAACATTGAAGGCTTCTAGGATGGAAATGTAGGTCATTAAGACTCAGTTGGAGCAGAAAATCTCTGACTTACAAGCCAAACTACAGCCTGAAACACCCTTGGAGGTATGAGCCCAGCGCGCTGTGCTAGTGACTGAGGCTACCAACACCATTACAAGACATATTTCTCAAGGCACCTAGTTGCTCGAGGACGCCATGCAACTTTGGACCAAGATCTAGAATGATCCGGTCCTCCAGAAAATCAATCAGAACTTGTGACAGAAGGAGGAAGCTTTCGAGCAGATCGAGGCTACATTACCTACCTTGGTCCCTGTACAACGTTTGGTGTGATTACGGACCAGCAACACCCTCCAAGATGAGATTGAGGGACTTTGCCAGAAGAAGCATGTTATCGGAGAATGCTTAAAGCCTTAGACTATTGCGGCCTTCTAGCTCTCATAGGATATTGATGGTGCTCTGAAGCGACTAAAAATAGACACTAGAGAGTGTCATGGATGTGAAAAAGGGACCAACCTCACATAATATTATAGATATTGCACAGAGCGTTGCTACTTAGAGTCAAGGAGTGCTGCCCCGTTGGTCGCAACTGTCAATGCACTGTGCGCGTATGTGGAGACCCCACCACCACAGTGACTCGGGATGAGTCACAAGATTCTGTTTGGGGATTGTTGGAACATGGTCTCCTACAAGAGCTACGAAACTGGTCCATTTTATATTTTTTTGATTATATTTAGTCTAACGTAGGGGTTTCGGGGTGGGTTAAAGCCCCTAATGCATTGTAACTAGGTCAAGGGTAGACCAAGAGTCCGCAAACCACAGTTTGCAGACCATTGGATGCATAGGATAAAATAGTATAAGTAGTTGAACCTTTTTGAGTTGTAAGACAAACTTGGATTAAGAACGATATGAATTGCGAATTAGTAGATCTGTTGGGTTTTTGGGGAAAGGAATCCTGCTGGCTGTGTGTGTGGAGATCCTTAGTCCTGCTGTGTGCGGACCCTGCTGGCTGTGTGCACAGGTGGGTTTGGGATATGAAAAAGACTTTTGATAAGTAATATATGCGAAGTATTGTGGATATCTGATGCTTTTCGATCTATCTGGTTATGATTATTGTGGACTCACATTATATGTGATTCTGTTACAAGTTGTGAATGATATGTGTTTATGAGCTGTGAATTATCTGTGTTATGATAAATGTATTTGCAATCTGTTTAAGTTTGCTGCGAATATATTGTTTTATTCTTATACTTGGCTGTCCGCACGTGGATGCGAGCCTGTTATATAAATCTGGTAAAACTGTACTCTGGTTAATCATTGAAAGTCCTGCGAATGACCTCTGACTACGTAGATATGATAGTTGCCGAATGGTTCGACTTACCTGCTCTCTCTCTCAGGGTGCAGAAACCTGGTTCCATCACCCACCCATACTGTTTCGGGTGAGACTTTGGCCTGCGCAAGCAGGTCACTGTCGAAAGGGCCAGTAGTATAGGGGTTTGTTGGCAAACCTTAACCTCCGAACCTGGGTCAACATTTCATTTTGTAGTTAGATTAGATTTATTTTTCATGTTAATTAGAATAATAAATGATAGAAGAGATTCTATTTTTCATGTGCTTAATGCTATATGATGATATTTGGATGGATGCTACTTATGTAATTTTGTGTTTTTCTTGGATGCAGATTCTGGATTCTCACATTCCTTCGATGAAGCAACATGTCCCCAAGTAGAGCCAGATGCTGACCACTCTATGTGAACGACCCCATAGCAGTACACCCCCATTTTTTCAAATGGGATTCATCATGTTCAAGGTGTTCACGCCATTCAGATTTCATCGACAATCGACAGTTTTATAAATGCTGTAAACCCATTTTGCATGTTTATGATGTAAATGATCTAAGTAAGACCACCATGTATGTAACAACCTAGGTAAGCCTAGTATTTTGGTGACGATTTCTATCCTAAGATGTTTTTTGTCTCACTGATTCATTTTTTTTTCTCGACACAAGTGATTGGTAGAGTTTTCCCCTCCATCCTCACCCCAAAGCTAGGGTGGATTTTGTCATCAAGATGCTAAGTGAGTCCTAGTGTTTTCTTTCGAGTCTTAAAAAAAGTAGTTTGGGAATAATCCTAGCTAATTGGCTAGATTATTTTATTATGAGCTACTTGGTCTACTATATCATGTTTTGAGTCGCAGAGTTGGGTAGCTATTTGAGGGTCTATCACGAATGGGTATTCCCCCTTTATTTGTCTAAATGTATTTATCTTATGTAAAGAGGGTTGGAAAAATAATTAAATCCCCTCTAAGTCAATTAATTAAATTTTCTAGCCAAATTAAATTAAAAATCCTAAGAAAAAAATTTAATTAATTTTAAGTTCTAGGTGAGCTAAAATTATTCAAAAGGCAAAATTCGCAGGTCCTTAAAAAATAAAAATTTAAAGGTCTCAGGCCAAGGAAATATTGAGAATTTCAAGAAATTTTTGACCCTTGGGCCTTGGTGGTTAAGTCAAAGTCAAAATTTTGAGGTAATTAACTCAAAAATATTATTTTTGATTTAATTAGAAAGGAATTAAATGATAAATTTGAATTTCCTCAAAATTATAATTTCGATGGTCCAAATTAAAAAATAATTAAATCTTTTTCGACGGTCGAGATTATTTTGACAAGGATCAACTAAACTAGCCATTGGAGGTTTTATCTTATAAATTAGAGGTCTTTGTATATCATTTGCATCCGATCTTTGAATCATGCACTTGTTCTCAGAAGCTCTTGTAATTTTTGTTGATCAATAAAGAAAAAATACTTTGGGGTTACAAACTTTGGTGTTCCTTTTTCAGATCTATGTGGTGATATTGTCTCTAAACTCTGCTACTTTAATTGGCGTTTGATGGTTGATAGCCTTTATGGATTATTCTACATATAGGTACCTTGTGCAGGTTTCTGGGTTTTCTGAAATTTCATTTTGATTTTACAGAAATATCAATTATCTCTGTTTCTGAAAGGTCTCATGGTTATTTTTTAAATCTCCATTAATCTAAAATTCAGATCTAAGTGTGCAGAGATCATTATTAAAGATTTGAGCATTTGGGGAAATCTTCAGTTAGATAAGCCGACTCTTAGATTCCAGAAAATCTAAAAAAAACTCATTGTTTCCTAATTTCTGAAGTTATCTCACGGAATATTTTTTTTGCAATGTCTTCTTGGGCTTGTGCCTCTCTTAATTTCTCTTTTTATTAATTTTTCAAAATGGTTTTAAATCTGGTCATGAGGGTTCTTGATCTGTAGAATAGCACTGTAAATTTTCAAATATAGTTATTTTCTAACTCACCAGGGTTTAAGGGTTTTATTTTCTGTGCATGTTTTTGGGTTTGGGTTCCTTGTTTCTGGTTTTTGCAGGTCCTATTGTGAGATTCTCAGGATTTTTTTTAGATCTGAGCCAAATCTAGGCCCTGGAGGGTAAGATTTGGCCTTAGGATCGTTTTTGATTGAAGATTTGGGCAATATCTCATTTTAAAGAATAAAATAATTGAAGATGTTTTTATTTTATTTTAAATCGATTTTAGTTCTGCTAGGTGAAAGAAAAAATTTGAAATCTTATGCATCCATGTGCTTGCAAATATTCTATTTTGTCTACTGGCTATCCGAACTTTCTCGCATTCTTTCTTTGCATCTCCATTGTTTCCGCAGCCTATGTCTTTGCTCCCAAATTTGCGTGATCTCCTCTCTGCTCTCATTACATGCGCCAATTGTCCAAACTGCAACCCACAACCTTTACACTATCCTCCATTGCATCCCCGTCCACTTCCTTCCTCTGGGCTTCCATCGATCCATTCTTTTCCTGCTGGCTCCCTCTCCTCAAACATTGTCCACATCTTTCAAGTTACTGTGGTTTCTCCCTCAAATCCTCATGCACAGATTTCACGTAGTTCCCTGTACGTTGCCTTCAAGTTTCTCTCTTCTTCCTGTGTGAGCCCTCTTATACTTGCATTTGCTACTACCTCTGTTTGCCTCCTTTACGCTTCCCCTGCTTGCGTGTGCTCCATCCGCACTTCATCCTCTTCGCAGCCTTACACTCGAGCTCGTCATTTCTTCTACCGTCGATCCCATCCTCGCTGCTAGCCTTCACATCCTTGCCTTCGACTTGCATAAACCTACGGCTCACGCAAGTTACCTTTCAGATTTTCGATTTTTACTTAGCTTTAGTTTTTAATTTTGCTGAGGTTAGTTTTGTTAGTGTTAAATTTAGTTTATTTTGGTTTTGATTTTAATTAGTTTTCCTTTTTTAATTTTTAGATTTGAAAAAAAACTTTAAAATCAAAACAAATTCAAATGTCCTCATTTTTAACATTTTATTTTTTAGGGAGGTTTTGTAGTTTCATTATTTTTTTTTCATTATTTTTTATTTTTTTATTTTTATAAAAAGAAAAAAGCCTCAAGAATTTTCATTGAAAAAAAAAAAATTAAATTTTTTTACTTTTTAACTTTGGGAATTTTTTTTTTAAAAATTAAATTTTTGGAAGTGGTCTTGGATGTTAGATCTAGGTTATTGCATAGTCAAGGGTGGAACTTTAATTTTGATATTTGAAGTTTGACTATAGACTCAATTTAAATTTCTGGATTGGAATTGTCAAGAATATCATTTTAATTCAGAATTATTGGAAATGTTTAGCATTTAAATTCGATGGTCTTTTCATGATAATACCTTTCGGAATTTGAATTGTTTAAATCTCACATTTGGTCAAAAAAAATTTCATGGTTAGATAGTATTGAGGATTGTTTAACTAGCTCTAATTGTGGTTTTAAATTGCTTGAAATTGGTGATTAATCGCCTAGTCAACTTTGAGAATATTTCAAGTGATGATAAATTGCATGTCTTTATTTCTTAGATCAAATATTGTTGATGCATGATATTTAAGGTGTTTTATTGAAGGTTAAATCACATTATTAAAAAGGGCTTATCTTCCAGTTTGATAATTTGAACTTTTAATTGAAGAATTGAATATTATCGTGGTGGGTGGCATTTTCATAGCAATATTATTGTCCTTTTTAGCAACATTTAACTATCAAGTACTTGATCTTAATTTCAAAACGAGATATTTTGACTCCACAAGGCACTGGTCTTAAAATTCAAATCTAATTAAATTTGTAAAATCTCGTTAAATCTTAACAAGTACTTGATCGTTTGACTGTGTCTCCTGAATTGGTTGGTTTCCAATCAGTTCTCCTTCTTCATTTCGTTAGGGTCTACCCCCCTTAGGTTGCAAGGAGACAACTTAAATAGAGAGATTGGGGATCCAGGTGACAACCCCCGATCTGAGTTTTTCTAATGGTGCCTAGACATTCTGTGCGACAACACAACCAATTCAAACAAATGGGTCTAATTGGGACATTGACAGAGCCAATGCTCAAATCATTGCAGTTGATAACTCCCCCCCTCATCAATAAGATGCTAAGAATATTGGAACAAAAGAACACACTAGTGCTAATGCCTTGAAGTCAAACAATCTCCATGGTGTCTATAAAATATGCTTGCAACTACATCCTAGGAAAATTTATATTACACCTCCTTCTATGTGTAGAGATTTATAAATCGTTGATAGTGGTCTATAAAGACTCACCAATCGGTAAAGGCTTACTTTTTCATAGGTATAATTGCACCCACTTCCATAATATGTAGAAATTATACAACAAGCATGTTTATCTTGGATTCACCCGATCTAATAATGTACTAAAGTTAAATACTAAATCACTTCTACAAATTTCTTGCAGAATTAAAAACAAAATCGATAATCACGTGAACATGAAGAAAGATCAATCACACATAAAACAGATAATTTCCCAGGGAAAGCTTACAGCTAAAAACCTCACTATCTTCTATTATATATTAAGCATGGATCAGGAAACAATTACATAAAAAAATCTTCTCACAAGAGCCCTCCAGTACATCAGCTAATTGTCTCACACAGTCATATGCAAAACTGACCAACACATAAACAATTCTCATCCTCCAGATACCCTACCTTGCTTGCGCAATCCCTGATGGTAAATATCCATAAAATATAGGAATTTTGGCCTGCCTTGACTGTGCAAGTATCATGGGCACTCCAATGGGTGTTTTCCTACATGTGTGGAAGAAAATAATCCTACAATTGATAGTCAACCTCCCTTTCGCTGTAATATCCCAAAATGGGAATGCAACAGTGCATAAGCACAAAAATGGAATAGTAGGGTGAAATTAAGTCATAAAATTTGTTAATAAACACATAGCCATCAAATGAATGAAACAACATAAAAAAGAAGCACTTCTACATCCTCCCAAGTGGGGAAAATGCAGCAAATAGACCTTGAAAATGTTATTTTTGGAGCTTTATGTTTTAACTGAGAGAAATAACGCTTGGTTCCCTTAACATATGTATTAATTCCCTCACATGCAAAAGATGAATAGAAATAAATCACTTATGATAAGTTAAACATACCTCCCGACCTTAAATCATCTTAAAAATGGCCAAACCCCATGACTTAAGCTATGAAGAATTTCTAAAGCATAGAATAGCATTATTCTCTGAGGGTTTATGCAATAATAGGATAGATAATCATGGATCTGGAGTTTTATTTAACAATATGCTAAGAAAATAGAGATCTTGCCTCCTTAATACATTATAAAGATAACCCCGCAAGGGTTTATTGAGAGCTTGAGTACAAAAAGAGAAGATCTGAATATTCAGCTCTGAAAAATGCAGTCTTACTACAACATTATAGAAATATAGCTGAAAAATACAAAAGAGGGATGATAATCCCTTCCTCTCGCTTTTTGGGAGAAAGGTTGGCCCTTTCCCTAAGAAACTAGCTCAAAAACAAGGGCTTAAACCTTGCTGCAACAAATCTATGAAAAATGATGCAGTTCCTGCAAGGGACTGCACTGTAGGAGATGAGGAATAGTCTTGCCAATTGCCAAGATGTGAAATGTGCTCAGAAATCTTCCTATCTGATCTCTCAAGAGAAGGAAGTCACCCTCTACTGAGAAACAGAGCCGGAAGTGGTGTATCAAACCTCCACTGCAACACCCTGAAGCACAACACTATTATGCTACAGAAATAATGTTGAAGCTGAAGACTTATGCTTGGCCTTAATCCTAGATGTGGAGAAATACAGTACAAAGCTGTCCTAAGAGGCCTCTCAAGGGAAGAGGTTGGATTCCCGCTTGGGAACACCCGGTGCTAAAAAACACTGCAACCCTACTAAACAACAAGAGGAAGCCAAGTCTAAATAGACCAATATCAAATGATAATATCAAAAGCATGAATAAAAAAGGCTCCCATCCCCTCCATATATAGCAAGTGAACCTCTTCACATTGGGTCCCATTCATATGTGCCACCAAGCCCATGCAAGTTGTCCTCCACCAAAACTGCGTTGTTCATCAAGGAGATCCAATGTATCTAGACAAATTTGTTGACTTGGTCAAAGTTGACTGAATCAACATGATCCCATCTTCGTTCACACCCAAGGGTGCTCAAATTAGCTGCTTATTCTTCCTCCTTTCACATTAGGAGTATTATTGATCCAACCCATTTATTCTCCTACCTAGTGATAAAACAACTCTAATATTCCATTTAGCTTGAAGGCTAAATTTTTGGAATATTATAGTCCTCCCCTCCAAAATGTTGCTGGTCCTCAAGAAATTGTGTAAGGAGAGAAAAATTCCTCCCCTCCTCTTCTTGTGGCCTCCTCATCAATAGTCCCCAACACTGCTCAAAACAATCTGCAATACATCCATTCTCCAATACTCCCTCCCAAGCATGCAAAACCAAATGGCTCACATCATGAAAAGGTGGAAGGTGTAAGTGGAAATCTTCTTGCTGTCCAATGGCCTCCTCAAGGTAGGAGTGATTACAAACATGGGGAATCTTATTCCCAATGAGTGACTCCCACACCCATGCTATCATCCAAATGAAATGAGCCAATCTAGGTAGCTCAAAAATATCCTCAACCCCCGATTCATACAATGTGTTGGGGCTGCATGGAGAGATTGGATCCTCCCATCCAAGTGGTTTCTCTCTCCATTTATGGTAATTATGGGGCTGCTACTGATCTTGGGCTGAAATTTTATGACCTCCAAGAGTGGCCCAAAATACCCCACCAAACAAATAAGCCATGAAGTGCCTCCTCAAAAACTAAAGTTCTTCAAATGGCTCCTCCCACATGAAGAACAGAGATGTATTTTGGCAATCATAGGCTGCCCATTGCTTCTCCTGAAATAGGCATCATGCAAAGTATGGAGAATTATACTCCCAGTGGGCATCTCCAACTCATATCCCACTCTCAAAACAAAGCTCCCCATGAATATAAAAATATCAGCAATACATGGAAGCAAAAACGAATAGAAACAAGTTGTCATATGACAACCGGAAAGTGGATCAAGGTCCCACACATGGAACCAGCGCAGCGCATCCTTTGCCTGCATCAAATCAAACAATAACAAGTGCTTTTCCAGCTACTTTTTTTCTTCCACAATCATTCTATAAGATAGAAACATCAAAGTACAAAGTGGTGTCAATGGTGCACACCAAAAATCATGTGGCTCCCCCTACAAACCACCAATAAGATAGCCAATCTCAATGCTACAAATGGCTTCAAGTACATCATCATACAATATGCAAGAAGGGATAATCCTCCTTGGTACAACTTGCTACTTATAGAAAGTAAAGAAGTACAAAACATAATGTGGAATTATACATTCTCCACCATGTACTTGGAACCTTGAGCTGAAATGGCTCAACTGGAAATTCTCCCTCACCTCCAAAGAGTAGGGAAGTGGTTGTGACATCCTCTCTATCATCATCTGGGCTATGCATCTCTCCATATGCTGAAATATATCATGCTGGATGCCCTCCCAAATAAACTCCTTTGCCAAGGAAAGATATGCATCAAAGTGCATGGAGAAGAAGTCCTCATGTGCTGCATGCAGCAACTTCTCCTTAAGCTTAGAAGCTCTAGTCAAGAAGACTCTGTCATGAGAATAGATGACCACATCATCCACCATATATCTATCATCTCCATCCGGGTCATCAAGAATCATGCAAGCACCAAGATCCTTGGAGTACTCTACCAAGAGTTGAGACCTCCAATATGGATCAATCCTCCTAAGAGACATCGCTGATGATCTGCAATGTGAAGCTCCCCAAATGTTGTTGTCTTTTACTTTGACATCCCTCATGCAAAATTCATCCTCCAAATTGCTGCCATGCCCATCATGCAACTGCTCATGCTAAAAAATAAGTAGTGATCTTTGGAAGTTGGTCTCCCATGAGAAGCCCTCATTCAAAAAGAATCTCTCAATTTGGCCAATGTAAGCATGAGTGGCCTCCATCTACTCTAATGTATAGAGGATTCCTTCCTCAAAGGAAGTACCCTTTGTTTCTCCAAATCCATGGAGCAGCTCCCTTGCACCATGAAGGTGCCATCCATCATCACTGCAGCAACCTCTGTCAGCGCAGTACATATAGTGAGAGTGGGTGGTACTGAAAATGGGAGAGTGTCTCCCTCCTCCTTGAGTCTATCCCAAACTCTTAGCGCTGTACTAGACTCCTCCAAAGTCTTCACCTCTTCGGAATCTAAGAGGGGTGAACCAAATGGCAAGATGCCTCTCACCAACTATAGATATGGTGGCCTCCCAGGTGGAATTCCTCCATGTAGTGAGACATCAATGTCAAGATTAGACTGTACATATGGTTGGGAAACCTTGCCCTTGCCCTCACAGCGCCAATCAGTCTGCCTCTTCCTTGCATCAGCTCTCTAAAATGGATAGGGGTGTGTGATCCTCATAAAATAATGATGACCTTCCTCCCTATCTTCTCCTTCCATCTGCAATGCTCCATAATCATGTTGTCTATTGATTGTGCCTTGACCTCCAGATGTGAGATCCTGGGGAACTTCTTGCAATGATACAAGAAATCCTCCTGTTGGAGCATGTGCTCCTCCTTCCTCTACATGAGGTACTAGATATGCTCTAGATGTGATAGCGCTGTAACCCCCATCCTTCTCTTCCTCTTCAATATGAATAGGAGGTAACTGCTCGATAAGAGGATCCTCTTTTGAAAAGGGAACCTTCATGCCCTCTTGTCCAAAGATATGAGACAAAGATCTTGCCTTCAATAAGGTGTTATGCAAGATGTGGGTTTCTCCAATTGTTTTCTAAAGTGGATTTGAGTTTTCAGGTTCTTCCAACCCATGAAAAAGTTCTGTTTGTCTTGGTTTGTTTGACTCTACCAAGAGTGTTTTAGAATGTCTTTCATTAAACCTCTCCACTAATCTCTTAGTAAACTTTGCATAAGAAGAAATATTGGAATTTTTCAATGAAAATGACTCAAAAATCCACCAACCATAGGCCTTACCTTCAAAGTGTAGTGCTGCAACTCTGATGGATTCATCTTCAGAAACTTGTGCTAATGCAAATAAGTGTGTAACTCCTCCACCCAAGCTCTGGCTGAACATGTTGGTGATCCATCAAAAATAGATAGAGAAAATCTATCCATGTCATGTTGCCTACTCCTCTCCACCTTGATCTTGCAAAACTCTTGGAAAGTGATATGATCTCTAAAATTTTCAGTTTGAGATTCATACTCTTGCAGAAAATTACGAAGAGTTTCCCTCTTAGGAATTCCTCCTTCTTCCATCTCTATGATGATAGATCTAGGAATTTTACTGCACTATACATAACAGGGTGTAGCTACATGCTCACACCTATCATGTGCAAATTTGATTTGGCTCTAGATTCAAACTTCTCTGGATATTCCATCTCCTCTCTCATCTTCTTAAGATCTTCATTGATGCTCTGCATAGAATTTGGAAGAAGCTTTGAGAGCCTCTCATCCTTTATTCCTCCACATAGTGGAGTCATCTATCTTTCTCTTGATAGCATAATGGCTGATTTCCACAAGCTGAGCCAAGATTATGCTCTGATACCACTGTAATATTCCAAAATGGGAATGCATTAGTGCATAAGAAAAACACTGGAATATCAGGGTGAAATTAAGTCATAAAATGTGTTGAGAAACACATAGCATTCAAATGAATGAAACAACAACAAAAATAAGCACTTCTACATCCTCCCAAGTGGGGAAAATGCAGCAAATAGACCTTGAAAACGTTATTTCTGGAGATTTAATTTTTAACTGAGAGAAATAATGCTTGGTTCCCTTACAATATGTATTAATTCCCTCACATACAAAAGAGGAATAGAAAAAAATCACTTATGATAAGTTAAACAAACCTCCCGGCCTTAAATTAGCTTAAAAATGGCCAAACCCCATGACTTAAGCTATGCAGAATTTTTGAAGCACATAATAGCATTATTTTCTGAGGGTTTCTACAATAATAGGATAGATAATCAAGGATCTGGAGTTTTATTGAACAATATGCTAAGAAAATAGAGATCTGACATCCTTAGTACATTATAAAGATAACCCAGCAAGGGTTTCTTGAGAGCTTGAGTACAAAAAGAGTAGATTTGAATATTCAGCTCTGGAAAATGTAGTATTACTACAAAATTATAGAAATATAGCTAAATAATACAAAATATGGATGAGAATCCCTTCCTCTAGCTTTCTGGGAGAAGGGTTGGCCCTTTCCCCAAGAAACTAGCTCAAAAACAAGGGCTTAAACCTTGCTGCAACAACTCTATGGAAAATGACGCAGTTCTTGCAAGGGACTGCGGTGTAGGAGATGAGGAATAGTCTGGCCAGTTGCCAAGATGTGAAATGTGCTCATAAATCTTCCTAGCTAATCTCTCAAGAGAAGGAAGGCACCCTCTATTGAGAAACAAACCCGAAAGTGGTGTATCAAACCTCCACTGCAACACCTTGCAACACAACACTATTCTGCTACAAAAATAACGGTGAAGCTAGCGACTGATGCTTGGTCTTAAGCTTGGATGTGGAGTAATACAGTACAAAGATTTACCAAGAGGCCTCTCAAGGGAAGAGGTGGGATTCCCGCTCGGGAACACCCGGTGCTAAATAGCACGACAACCCTGCTAAACAGCAAGAGGAAGCCAAGTCTAAACAGACCAATATCAAATGATAATATCAAAAGCATGAATAAAAAAGGCTCCCATCCCCTCCATATATAGCAAGTGAACCTCTTCATATTGGGTACCATCCATATGTGCCACCAAGCTCATGCAAGTTGTCCTCCACCAAAACTGCGTTGTTCATCAAGGAGATTCAATGTATCTAGACAAATTTGTTGACTTGGTAAAAGTTGACTGAATCAACATGTTCCCATCTTTGTTCACATAGAAGGGTGCTCAAATTAGCTGCTTATTCTTCCTCCTTTCACATTTGGAGTGATATTGATCCTTCTAAAGAGGTTAATGGGCCTCCCTACCCATTTATTCACCTACCTAGTGATAAAACAACTCTAATATTCCATTTAGCTTGAAGGCTAAATTTTTGGAATATTGCATTCACCAAGAACTCAACTGCATCTCCACTAGATCTGACATGCAAGCAGCTAATAATAGTAAATTCCCAATTTCATGTGAGATCACTGATTGTGAATTAACTAATATTTAATTCACTAGATCTTTCACTAGTGTATCTTCAGTTAAAACTACCACAACTGAGTTTAAATCACTTAATTGAGTTAAACTATTTACAACTTGCACCAACTCATGCACCACTGCATTTTGAACTCTGTTACAACTAGAATTACTCTGCATGTCCCACCAACCAACCTCTAACTCAAAATCCACTAGCAAACTGAATTTTTCACTTTCAACTAACTCATTCAAGTCCACATTGAGAACATATTACATTTTAATTTCCATCTAAATTAAGGGATAATAAAAATAGACATGCGCCCAAAAATAACACTTTGGGCCCCACCCTAGTCTGGGTGCTTAATGCAACCAGGTGCTGAATGCACTAGGCATGGGTGTTGAATTTTCTTGTTGAATCTCAACGCACCCTCTAAACAAGAAAGGGATTATCCTCCACCTCGATCCTGTCTCTATGGTATTCGAATTTTCTCCTGGTGAGCGCCTTCGTCAGAATATCTGCATCCTGATCTTCCGTGGGAATGTACTAAAGCAACATGATCCTCCTTTGCACACAATCTCTGAGATGATGGTACCAGACATATATATTCTTGTAACCATCATGAAACACATGATTAATCAAGAGTTTAATGCAACTATGACTATCACAATGAATCACTGTCGGATCCATCTGAGAACCAAACAAACCAACCAAGATCTTTCTCATCCAGATAGCCTCACATGCAACTTGAGTTGCTGCAATTATTCTTCTTTTGTTGAACTGAGTGCCACATATTGTTGTTTCCTGTTGTACCAGGAAACTGTTGTCGATCCAATGCTAAAGATCCCCCCTGATGTGCTCTCTCTATCTGATGGACTGCCCAATCTGCATCCGTGAAGCCATGCAACTTCACTCCATCTGTCCATCTATACCATAGACCATACTCTGATGTGCCCCTCAAGTATCTTAGGAAATGCTCCCCTGCCTTCCAAAATAGCTTGGTAGGCTTAACAATAGCTTGACTCAGCTGGTTAAATGTGTAGCAAATGTCCAGTCTCGTGTTCACTAGTTACATTAGAGAACCCACTAATTGTCAGTAGACAATAGACTCCACTACTTCTCCAGAAGTAGCATCCTCTTTCCTCCAGTTTCCTGGAAGAGGAGTATCCATGGGTTTGCAACTCTCCATGTTAAAATTACCTAGTATCTCCTTTGCATACTTTCCTTGAGACACAAAAATTTCACCATCCCATTGCCATATTTCCAATCCAAGTAAATAAGGAAGGAGGCCCATGTCCTTCATTTCGAATTCCCTTGCAAGATCCTCCTTGCATGAGTGTATCAACTGATCATCACTAGTCAAAATTAGATCATCAACATAAAGAACAATGATCAATAACTTACCCTCAACCACAATCTGGTATAGGTTTGCATCTGCTTCACTTTTGGTGAAGCCCAGTTCAGTGAAATAGCTGTCTATCTGAGTGTACCAAGCACGAGGTGCTTCCTTCAGCCCATACAATGCTCTTTTGATCTTGCACACATGCGACTCACTGTTGAAGATTTTGAAACCTTCAAGATTCTCTATGTACACCTCTTCCTCAATGATCCCATTGAGAAACACAATTTTCACATCCATATGATGAATGCGCCAACCCATCTGCGCTGAGAGTGCAAGGATGGATATTATGGAAGAGTACCTTGCGACAGGCGCAAAAGTATCATCATAGTCTATCCCCTCGATATGTGAGAAACCCTGGGCCACAAACCTGGCCTTTTATTTCTCCACACTCCCATCAGTAGCTTGCTTTACCTTGTAGATCCATATTGATCCAACCACTGATTTGTCGACCAGTCTTGGGACTATCTCACATGCACTGTTCTTGACAATGGAGTCATACTCCTCCACCATTGAATAAACCCAAGTAGGCTGCTGCACTCCTTCCTGAAAGGAAGATGGTTCATTCACAATACATTTTCTCATAAGAGCCATGTATCCAGTAAATCGGTCAGGAGACTGTCTTTGTCTGCGCTGTGAAGTAGGGGCTCCTATAGTCTGTGCAGCATCAAGTCTCAACCTATCAACTTTCGTGGTGCACCTTCTTCCATTTCTAATGGATGGATCTGCATGAGTGTTTTCCTCTACTCCATGAACCTCCTCATGTGGCTGATCCACATCTTGAGACTCATCCTTGGGAACCAACAGTTCCTCCTCTGCATGCAAGTCTGACTCCCTCTCAAGGGAAATTCGCATTAATTTATCCTCATCAAATTTGATATCCCATCACACAACAATCATTCTGTTGTTTGGAAAATGCACACGATAATTATGGGGTGTTTTTGTGTACCCCAAAAAAATCCCAACTTCAGCAGTCGGTTCCAGCTTCTTCCTGGTGTCCTTGGTCACATGCACATAAACATATGAGCCAAAAATATTAGTGTGTGAAACATCAAGTTTCTTACTAGTGAAAGCCTCTTTAGGTGTAATCATGCCAATTAATCCATGAGGACAATGGTTTTTCACATGTAATGTTGTGTTGCATGCTTCCGCCCATAGCTGCATTAGTAGGGCTTGATCATGCAACATCGCTTGTGCACCCACAATAGTTTTTTTCTTCCTCTCAGTGACCCCATTTTGCTGTGGGTGATGAGGCACTATGAGTTCTCTTCGAATTCCTTCTTTGCTACAAAATTTCTTAAATTCGTTAGAGATGTATTCTCCACCATTATTGCTTCCTTGACTATTTCTCCACAAGTACCTTAAACTCACAGAACTTAGAGAATGTTTGATCTTTCTTCTGCATGAAGAAGATCCAACAATTACAAGAAAAGTCATCAAAAAATATTACATAGTACTTATGTTTTGTTGTTGAAGCAATCGAGAAAGGACTACATACGTCTGTGTGAACTCTCTCAAGGATCCCTGAAGCTCAGTTTTCCTTCCCATGAAAGGTGGCCTTTACATATTTTCCCATTGTACATCCCTTACATGTGTCTGACTGCACAAGTGTACCCCTGAGAAGACTAGTAGAAATATGCTGCATGACTTTCAAGGCTCCATGGTGAAGATGGCCCAATCGCCTGTGCCATAATTCGCCCTCATCCCGACTCACCACTTTATTTTCCTTGCAAATCATTGTTGCGCAACCATCTACCTCCAGTTTGTAGAGATTCTTAACTCAAATCCATATCCTTTTGGCTTGACCCGTTGTTTTATGTTGCAGGTTTAGCTTTTCCATCAGTAAAAACAACGTCATGGCCTCTATCCTCCAACATTGTGACTGAGACCAAATTTTTCTTCAGACCTGGTACATGCATTACATATTTTAATTAAAGTGGTTTACCTGAATCCCTCTTAAAGGTAATGGTACTAATCCTGGTAGGACTGTATCGTCCATTGTCACCCATCTCAATATGCATCTGGATATCTTTCTCCTCCAAGTCACTGAAAATTTCCTTATCTCCCGTCATGTGAAAGGAAGCACCACTATCCAAATACCACACAGATCCCAATGCAATAGACACCATGCATGTGATCAATGAGAAGTCAAGCTCAAATTACGCGGCAAGGGCCTCACCAGCTGCAGATCCAGCTGCCTTCTTATTCTTCTTCTTTTGTGGATAGTTAGTAGCAAAATGCCCATGCTTGTGACAGTGAAAACACTTCACCTTGGACATGCCCTGCTTCTTGCCATTCTTGGACTTGAATTTTGAGTGGAATTTCTTCCCCTTCCCCTTCCTTGCCTTGGCAGCCAAAGAAAAATCCTCTTCATCCTCATTCTTAGATGAAGATCCATCTCTGGTGTTCCATTTGAACTCCTCCTGCACCAAATCCAACTAAAGTCGTTCCCAATCTGGAAATTTTTCCCTTTCATTGACAAAGTATTGATAACTGTGCCAACTCTTGGGAAGTCCTAAGAGAGCCAAGCTCACCAAATCATTATCAACGAATTTTATTCCCACACTCACTAGTTCATCCCGACATTGGACAAACTTCGTGAGATATTTTGGAATGGTGTCGCCCTTTTCCATCTTGATCTTCCTGAGTTTATCTTTGAGCGCCAATTTCCTATGGTCGCTGCTTCTTTGGAATAGATACGTTAAAGCCTTCCACATAGCATATGGTGTGGCTTTCCCATGGAGGCTTGAGACAATGTGGTCTCATACTCCCTCCAACAAGATCCTCTTCACCTTTGCCACTTTCTTTTTCCATGCATCAAGATTTGCAGCATCTGCAACATCTGGATTAGGAACATCTTTGTCAGTGAATTCCTTCAAGCCATTGTCTTCTAGTACTATCCTCCATCCCGCCCTTCCAAGAAATATAGTTTGAGTTGCCCTCGAGTGCATACTCTAACCTCAAGCCATTGAAAGCCATTTCAATCTTGAATCGGCTGTAGCACCAAGAAAGTCTTTCTGCAATTTCGAATTCTATCCAGTCACAAACTCAACTCCTGCTTCACTTCTGAAATTTCCTGTGCTTTGATACCATGTAGAAATTATACAACAAGCATGTATATCTTGGATTCACCCGATCTAACAATTTACTAAAGTTAAATACTGAATCGCTTCTACAAATATTTTGCGGAATTAAAAACACAAGCTACAATCACATGAACATGAACATGAAGAAAGATCAATCACACACAACAAAGATAATTTCTCGGGGAAAGCTTACAGCTAAAAACCCAACTATCTTCTATTGTATATTAAGCATGGATCATGAAACAATTACATACAAAACTCTTCTCACAAGAGCCCTCTAGTACATCAGCTAATTATCTCACACTGTCATATGCAAAACAGACCAACACATAGCCAATTCTCAGCCTCTAGACAACCTACCTTTCTTGCGCAATCCATGATGGTAAAGATCCCTAAAATATAGGAATTCTTGCCTGCCTTGACTGCGCAAGTATCATGGGCACTCCAATGGGTGTTTGCCTGCATGTGTGTAATAAGATAATCCTACAACTAATAGTCAACCTCCCTTTCACCTAGAACTCAACTGGGTCTCCACTGGATCTCACATGCATGCAACTAAGAATAGTAAATCCTCAGTTGCATGTGAGATCACTGATTGTGAATTAATTAATATTTAATTCACTAGATCTCTCACTAGTGTATCTTCAGTTACAACTAGCACAACTGAGTTTAACTCACTTAACTGAGTTACACTATTTACAAATTGCACCAACTCATGCACCACTACACTTCGAACTCTGTTACAACTAGAATTACTCTGCATGTCCCACCAACCAACCTCTAACTCGAAATCCACTAGCTAACTGAATTTATCACTTTCAGTTAACTCACTCAAGTCCACATTGAGAATAGATTGTAGTTTAATGTCCATCTAAGTTAAGGGATAATAAAAATAGGCATGCACCCAAAATAGCACTGTGGGCCCCACCTTAGTTTGGGTGCAGAATACAACCAGGTGCTTAATGCACTAGGCGTGGGTGCTGAATCTCAACATAATATACTATAACACATTCTTAACGTTATAGGGAGATTCATATTACAACTCCTTCTATGTATTGAGATTAATAAATCATTTATAGTGGTCCAACGAGACTCACCTATCTATAAAGGCTTACTCTATCATAGGAACAGTTCCACCAACCTGCAAAATCTAATGCTCGAGCTGCATAACCAAGAAATTCATACAATAAAAAAGAGTGCATTATAGCATAGTCTCAAGTTTTTCGAGGAAGCATTCTTTGTAAAATTACTTATATATTGCATTTCTTGTATGAATAAAATTTCCTATGCATCTTCTTCCCAACTATGGAAGAGTTCTCTAAAAATATTCTTTAGATTTTGTACCTCGAAAGAAATTCATATAGTTATTTTATTTTACCGACCATTGTGAGGAGAAATACACTCGAGTGAAATATGGTTACCTAAAATAGAGTCTCAAGCTTGTCCTTAACATGGTAATACTCGTGCTTCAATTTCTCCAGACATTGGAGACAACTACAAAAGGAAACTATGGTACTACTATTAAGTTAAATGAAATGGGCTAAATATCACATCTCTTTCAGTATTTGAGATCAAGTGAGATTTCCCAACATTATTAAAATTAAATTCATACCAATACCAATATCAATCAAGTTTGAGATTACTATAAAATCTACAAATTTTATTTTTATAAATACTCCAATCGTCATATGCTAAGAAAATGTAGTTACCATTTTTTGTTTGCAAAATGCATGTAATGATGTACATTCATTTTCCACTTGGTGTGCTCCTATGATGTCCATTAAAAATAAGGCAAATGAGTTCATCCATCATCTTTACCAATAAGAATTACTGAACAAAAAAACAATGCTTAGTAATAATTTGCAATAGAATAGAAACCACAATAAGGATATTAAAAACAATTAGTAACAAAGCCCAAGGTAAAAGTATTATCCCAACATATCCCATTTTATTCACTAAACTAACTTAAATTCTTGAGCTCCAAATTAAAAAATTAAATTTTACAACAAAAATGACTTCATCATACTACTGCTAAGGGTATTTTTGAGTGGGGAATCTAAAAGATACTATGTGCATTGATAGATAGTGAATGGGAATTTACTCAATGCCAAATGATACTTCTAAAAAATAATGAAAACATAAACAAAGGCTAAATTCTCTTTGTCCCTAGATAAAAAGCTTTAGGTCTCAAGTGAACTACCATAACTTAAAAAAGCCCCGCGTGTTCAAGAAAGTATGGTTAGCTTAAATCTAATTTGCAAGGTATCATATCTACAAAATTTTTGCAACAAAAGATGGTTACCTTAGATTTATTTGCAGGGTATCATACCTACAAAGTACAAACTTAAGACAAATAATATAAAAATAAAAATTGCAACAAGCCCTTGAGTGACCCCTTTTCATCTATCCATCATTAAAAAAAAACAACCCTTATCAATCAAAGAAAAAAAAGGAGCATTGTAAAAAAATGCATATCTAGTTTGTTACAACCACAATAAAGATACTAAACAATAATACTATAAAAGGAAGTCTCAATAAACTATTAAACCGAGCTTCATAGTGATCGAAGCATTTTTCAATTTTCCTAATATACATAACTACACCATTCAAGCTACCTTGCATCTTGAGCCATTGTGTAAACACACTTTCTTCAGAGTTATGTTTCACCCTGATGGTAGAAAAATAGTAAGTGTGAAGAGTCTGATTAGTCCGATTTCCATCATTCAACAAAACCAGGTCGAAATTTTTGAAAACACCCATTCTACTGAAAAGGAAAATTTTAATAATAATACCCCATATATCTCACATGCTGCAATATTATATGAAATCGGTATAACAAAAGTAGCAATGCGAATAAATATTCACGTGCCTCATTCACTTATAATCCATATGAGATTCACCTGGAACTCGAATTTCAACATAAAAACAAGTAGTGCCAACACAACCAACCTATTATGGAAATCACTTGGAATTGTAACCCTTGAATCAGTGGACAGGGAAATCTATTTTCTTGAAATCAATCAGCTGTTGAGCTCTTCAAAGTATACAAACAAATTTCATATTATGAATATATCTATTGATTTAACAAAATAAATATAACAAAAAATTGTTAAAATTTAATATAATTGAAATAACTTGACCCCAAAACTGCATATATTTCTAAGATAAAACATGGAAAATTAGTAAGGAATTAAGAGATACAACATTTTGGATAAATCAACCAAAATTTCCTCAACATCTTCAAAGAAGAGCGAGACCACTTCAACCACGAATTTACAATTTCTCTTGTCCTGCAGTTATTGGAGTTGCGTGAATGGCTCACCCGTGAATTTTTTGCCAAGATGGTTGGTTTTTTCTTACGCCCATATACAATATATGTAAAATTTGAGGCATTTATCCACGTGGTGTGCAAATGCAATTAATGGGGAAGATAATATTATTTTTTTGACAATTATTCACATGACTTTGTATTGGCTGTAACAATACATGCTAGTTATGGACCAATAAAATGTTTGAAAAATGGTTTTTATATTTATATTAAAAAAATTACATGTTTTCTAAAGTTAAACATTAATTGCATTGGACAATGCTGAACTAATATCAATTAACAATCAAATCAATTGCTAGAGTCTTACCTTAGTAGGGACTAATAATGCATGTATTTTGCAACCATATCCATATATTATGGCTCATATGTGAGGTTGTTATCCACATGACATTATCACTTGTAAAGGCTGCAATAAAACCTTCTAGTTATGGTCCAATCAAATATTTGAAAATTAGTTTTTTCTAATAGTGTTGAAAAAAAAATAATTATTTTTCAAAATTAAACATTATAAATTTTATTGGTTAATGCTAAATTAGTAGTGGTCAACAAGCCCCAAGGGTTAACTCAATTGGTTGAGTCCAGAATCCGTTTGTGGATATGCTTGGTAGAAATATTTGTGATCCCTTTGTGAATATGCTTGTTAGAAATATTTTGTGGATGAAGCCATCACCAATATACAAGCAAAGTGATTGCTGGAAACCTTACAAGGACTCATAAGAAAAATGTTAATTCATACAAATATTTTATAAACTTAAATTTAATTTATTAAAATGAATTTCCCAATATCATGATAAAAAAAATATCAAAAAAATAATAGCATTACTTATATCATGATAAAATTTATAATAGCATTACTTATTGGTAACCATAAAATATTTTGGGAATAACAAATTGATAATATTTGTACATGATCATATAAAGAAAATTGAAAATGAATATCTCAAAAATAAATAAATTATAATTTTATTAAATTTAAACAAAATTATAAAATTATATATTAATGTAGTCAAAATGCATTAAAGTCAATTGATAAAACAATTTACACTTATTTTTTAAGTTTATTTAACAAAAACCACGTCACTCTGCTGATTTGTATACATGAACTATGTGTATATAGTTTTGAATTTATTTGGTTAAAAACCTAATATTTACTTTGCAAACTATATATATATATATATATATATTTTTAATAATACAAACCACTACACCAAAAATCATCCTATATGTAATGACATAATGATCCAATATGTAATAACATAATAAAGGAAAAAAATATCATTTTAACTTCTATATCCATCCATGCTAATATTTAAGTGCTTCTAGTTTTAATAATAATGCTCTGGACTACTAAAATCTTATTCCACTTCCTACCAACGTTGAAATGACTAACATATGACAAAATACAGGGCCCTTATTATTTTCTCAATCAAGATACTACGTGGGAAATGAAACATGTCAAAATGAAAACCCATGCATGCACACATTATTGTTTTGCATATAAATGTAACTTGAATGTAATCCAAATGAAGTTGTGATGCCATCACAATCATCCAATAGAGTTTGTATGAATATAGTAATGTCATGATGTTTACAGCTTCTGGGAAGTAGCGCTTTGCACCTACTCCATGGATTTTAGTTGCAAAGAGTGATAATTGTAAATTACAAATCCCTTCATGGACCCCATTATGCATATACACTTTCGCTCACTTGGTATAGGCTTTCACTGTCTTTCCCATGTAATTAAAAAACCATTAAATTTGGAGCCAACGAATTGGATGCCCACCCTTGACTTGAAATATTTGGAATACAACACCCATTCAATAATAGTGCAGTCTGCATTTGGAGATTTTCCACTACCACGGAGAAAGCTATATATGTGCAACACTTAACAAACTTCGCAGAGCTTAATGCATCATTCTAATAAACTCAAGGAAAGACGGGGGCGAAGAGAATTACTGTTTGGATTTCATCCATGAGTTGTTTGGTCTGTGCATGGAGCTTGGCATCTTTTATTATCAATCCAGGGTACCACGCTCTTCCTCAAGAGGCTTAGATCCTCCTGCGAATGAAGGGAAGCTTCAAGGATGACCCCTATAATACATTGGACAGCTGGAAATTAAAATCCCTTGATCCTCCTTTCAATTGGAATGGAATCATCTGTGAAAATTCTACAAGTATGGTCATTGAGATCACACTCAAGCCAAATATCTTAATGGACCTATTTACTTCGATTTATGTAATTTTCTGAGCTTGAAAAAAATCCATTTGGGTTTCAAACACTTGTATGGTACTCTGTGACAGTCTCTCGTGAATTGCAACAACCTCAGATCCGTCGAACTCAACACACATTCTCTCTCTGGTACGTTGCCAAACTTTTTTTGATTGAAGTCCTTGAAGGCACTCGACCTCACAACCAACAAATCCACAGGTAAATTCCCTGCTTCTATGGGAAATTTACCAGAGGTCAAATCCTTGAATCTTGCAGAGAGTCCTTTCACTCCCGGCAGAAAACCCCAAGAACTTGGGACTTTGAAGAAACTCAACAACTTCTACGTGGCCTCTTGCAATTTGATAGGAGAAATCCCTCTTTTCATATTTAATTTCACAGATCTAAGCCTATTGGATCTCTCCAACAATAACCTCAATGGATCCATTCCCAAGGAAATATATAATCTGAAGAAGCTCTCTTATCTGGACCTCTACAACAATTCCTATAATAGGATTATTCCTCTAGAATTGGGTGATCTCAGGTCATTGCAGGTTCTAGATGGGTCAGATGACAATCTTACCAACAAAATTCCACAAGAGCTCGAGAATTTGAAGAATGTAAGTAACATATATCTTGTTTGATAATAATAATATTTGTGGCCAAATTCTTGAAAGATTGGTATATTTTCCGCTTCTGGAAGGGTTATCAACCTATTGGAATAACTTACAGGATAATTACTACAAAATCTTGTCAGTCTATCTAAATTCAACATATTGGAAGTGTCAAAAAATCGGCTCAATGGCCCGCTTCCTAAAGACATGTCCAAAGTAGGAAACCTGAAAAATTGAATTTGAAGTCATCCTTTTCAACCTATTTCATGTCTCGCTGCATTTGGTTTCAGATACCTAATGCGACAATGCTCCATACGTCATCCCCTAGGAAAATTCAAAGTCATCCTTTTCAACCTATTTCATGTCTCGCTGCATTTGGTTTCAGATACCTAATGCGACAATGCTCCAAACGTCATCCGTAGGAAAATTCAAAACCTGTTGTTCACTTTGCAAATGACGAAAAATTTATGTAATTTTTTTATACGATCTAAACTAATACACCTGCAACAACCCTAACCCTATATAACCCTATATGTCACACAATGACATCAAATTATGATAATAACATTAAAATCTTTTTCCAATTAAAAAAAATATAATTTATATCATCTAAGTTATAAATATGAATTTTCCCTTTACATTAATTAAAATTATTTAATACTATATAATGAGGGTCAAGTTTTATTAGTATATTTAGTTATGTGTCTATCTTAGAGTATGGATATAATTTAGTTTTTTCCATAGGTTTTAATCCATTTTTTAATAATCCATTCATTATCTTGTTCCTAACTTTGTATATGTAATGAAGTTATCATTAAAAGTTGCACATTTTTATATAATGGTTGTAATTTACTTTACAGCTAACAATACAAGATATACTTTCATTACATTTCTTAATTTGATTTAGAACTTCCTCATTTATAAAAAAATAAATTTGTCTTCATATTTTCTTGTGTTTTTTATTTTTTATTTTTATTTTAAAATCTGATAGAGTTTATATTAATTGAGTTATAAAAAGCACACATAATATATTATGCTTATTGGTTGGCCATTAGGGAAACTAACCAGTAGCATAACAATAGATATTTTTTTCCATAGAATATGTCTGAATTGGATAACAAAACCAAAAGGATAATGTAACCTAAAACAATTTAAAAATGTGTAAACTAAACTAGAGCTAACAATGGCTACGATCATACTTAGGATGCTAATATCATATATATTCAAAAAGAAGAGTAAATACATCTATTTCAACCATATAACGTCATATGTATCACCCTCATCATTAGAGGTGGAGAGCTCAAGGTCTACTAGCTTCTTAGCCAAGATTGAAACTTTGTCTATCAACTTCCTTGTGTTCGATTGCATTTCATCAATGTATAAGAGTATTTCTTGTTGGCTTTTCGAGCATTCTATTGGAGCTTTACACATTATGGTTTTTAGTTGGCAATAAATTCCCATAATTTGCAAGCATCCTGTTTGTTTGATCTTGGTGTTCCAGGTATATAGCACACCCCACCAACCCTCTTCTTTTACATCAACATCGATGATGAAATTCCATTCAATTCTATCCTCTTTCTTCGTTTCTTCAATTTCTCATCGAATACTAGGAGGGGAATAATGCACATAAAGAACAACATATGTTTCCAGTAAATGCTGGGAGTATGAGTTGGAGAAAATAAAATAATTCCTTTTTCTCCTATGACCTTTGGAATGTCTTGGATGAACCATAGTTGTTGAAGAACCAACTGATAACTTTAAAGAGGAGGAGAGAGAAAATATTAAGCACACAAAACAAAAATGAGGTTTACATGAGGAGCCAGGGAGAGAGGTAGGGAATCCAGAACTTAAGGTTAAACCTTGGAAACAAAATGCTCCCACCTATAAAATATAAGAGGATATTCAAAGAAGACATGCAAAAGTAATAAATGAAAAGGGATTTCTCTGAGCAATGCCCAAAGGAAATAACAAGCCAAACATAGCAAGTCGAATTGAAGTTCGGAATGAGGTCCCGAAGGAATATCTGTTTCCTAGAAAAGTCCCAACAAATTGTTGAAATGGCACCCAAGGGGGCTTCTGATTTAATTTTCCCTTAATTAAATTGGAAGAGAAATTGTAATTTCATCTCATGACAACTTGTATTAGTTAATTGAGTCAGGATGAATTAGTTAGCTTAGGAATTTTGAGTTGAGGGTCAGAGAGGAGGCATGTCTAGTTCTCCTGATCCAAATGGAAAGTGGCCTACACCCACGATATTCATCCACCCGTGGTATTTATCAGCTCATGGTATTGTAAGTGGAATATATCCATGGTATTCATTCACCCATGGTATGTATCAACCCATGGTATTCATCCACACATGGAATTTACCCATGGTATTGTAAGTGGCATCCACCCATGGTATTCATCACCCATGGTATTGTAAGTGACATCTACCCATGGTATTTACCCATCCATGGAATTTACCTGTGATATTATAACTAAAAAATAGTATAAGTAACCAGTCACATTTTGTAAAAGGACAGATTGTCCACCACAATGTAGCTTTTACAATTATTCTTTGTTTTAATAAAAGTTTCTTTGTGGTTTTATTTACAATGTGTTCTCTCTCTTTTCTGGCATTCTAATTTTGCAGACCTTGGGGACCTCCCCCACCAAGATCCATTTCAATTTTTTAGACCTTGGCCCCCCCCAATATACATATCATCTCCCATGATTTTAGGGGGTCTAATTACAATTAATTGTGAGTTGTAATTAGTTAAATCAATTAATAGAGTTGAAATCCATTTAATTAGATCTAACTGAGAGATGAGCTAGTGATAGGCCCAATGAATTAAATCTAATTTAATTCAGATGCAATGATCAATAAATTAACTAATAATTCACTATAATATTTGTTGCATGTCAGTTCTAAGGAAGGCCCAATTGAGATTGAGGTTAAAGGGAAAATAACTATCAGTTGTATAATTATAAACTTATACAGGTCATGTATAGAGTCATTAGGAAGCCTTGAAGGAATTTCACAATCAATTATTGGGAATTTCCTATTTAATAAGGCGAAAATTCCTCCAAGAATGTGTAAGCAAGGCTAGTCAGACATAGGCTGATAATTGGTTAAGTATTGGACCTATTTTTCCTAGATGAGAGTGAGCTAGTAAACAAAGTGCAAAGGTTTCACAAGAAGGGAAATAACATTGTATTGTTTCATGGTATTGAATTTATACAATATACAAATAGCGGGGTTTTGAGCAATTTCTTTCCCCAGATACATCTTGTGGTGTGCGATTGATTATTTCTTTCTCTTACTTGTTATGTGATTGTGCAATCGAATTTGGTTTTCACAAATTTGTAGAAGGATTCAATATTTTGTTTTAGTACATTACAAGATCAGATTGTATCCATTTGGATAATTTATACATGGTATTAGAGCATGAATCAAAATATAAGAGAAGAACCAAAGTTTGTTTTGAACAGGTACATCAAATTTGCAGATTTATTCTTTAGGACCAGTAGCAGATCAAGATGTATTTAAATGGATTGAGAATTGAATATGTACTCGAGGGAAATTCAAATTACATAGCATGGAAGGACATAATGGAGGTAGTGCTCGAGGACAAGGGAATAAAGGCATTCATAGACAGTCATATTCCCTAGCCCGTAGTCGTAGATGCTGAACTTATTGATGCATGGAATAATAATGTAGCAAAGGCAAGAATGATCTTGTTAGAGGGAGTTCAAGATCATATTGTCTCAAATCTCCATGGAAAGGAAACTCCATATGCTATGTGGAAGTCCTTAACATATATGATTCAGAATAACGAGCATAACAAGCTGACGCTAAAAGACAAGCTCAAAAATATCAATATGGAGAAGGGTGAAACGATCCAAAAATACTTGAATAAGTTTACTCAATGTCGAGATGAGATTGGAAGTGTTGGGGTAACAATTTACCATGATGATTTGGTGAGCCTAGATATTCTAGGCCTTCCCAAGAACTGGCATAACTACCAAGAATCTGTGAATGGAAAGGAGAATATACCAAAGTGGGAGTGATTGTGGTCCATGCTTGGTACACGAAGATATTCGGCGTAGCACCAGAGATGGATTCTCATCAAAGACTAATAATGAGGATAATTGTTCCTTGGATGGAAGGGCGAAAAAAGGGTAAGGGAAGGCTTCCCATTACAAATCGAAGTCTGGAAAGTAGGAAAGAAGTGAGACTTTTCAAAGGTAAAATGTTTGAATTATCATTAGCATGGACACTATGCCACAAATTGTCCACAAAAGAAGACCAACAAGAAGGCTTCATGAGGATCAATAGGTGAAGCACTTGCTTCACAGTTCGAGTTGGATTTCACTCTCCTCACATGCATGGTGTCACCAGTGATGGGTTCTATGTGGTACTTAGATAGTGGAGCTTTGTTCCATATGACCGATAAAAAAGAATTATTTAGTAGCTTGGAGGAGAAGGATCTCCAAATGTACATCGAGATGGGTGATGATGAGAGGTATAGTGCTATTGGTTTAGGTACAATTAGCTTTCAGAGGGAGTCAACTAATCCAATCAAATTAAAATATGTCATGTATGTTCCTTGTTTAAAGAAAAAATTGGTTTATGTTGCTATATTGGAAGACCATGGATATGATGTGATATTCAGTGAAGGAAAGGAATTCCTTTTTCACAAAGCCATGAGATAGGTGAAATATTGGGGCTTGAGTAAAAAATCTCTACAAATTGGATGTAGAAGACTATGCTACTTTGAGCATGAAATCAAAGAAGGTGGAGAGCTGAGACATCGATGAGTTATGACACAGGATATTGGGCCATATACACCACAATTCTTTGAATATCATGCCACATATTTATACAATAATTCCAAAGGGTGCACTTGTGCAAAGAGATACATGGAAAGTGTGTACATTGGGGAAGTATACCAAAGCCACCTTTCATGATAAGGAAATATGATCCAAGGAAATCCTTGAGAGAGTTCACTTAGACGTGAACCGTTCTTGACATCTTCTACAGAAAAACACAAGTATTATGTGATTTTTTTAGATGATTTTTCATGCAAGTGTTGTAATTTATTCATGCAGGAGAAAGATTAGACATTCTCCAAGTTTCATGAGTTCAAGGCACTTGTCGAGAAAGATACAAGGAAGAAGGTGAAGGCTCTGAGGAGTGACAATGGTGGAGAATATATCTCTAACAAATTTAAGAACATATGTGCATTAGAAGGAATTCAAAGAGAATTTATAGCACCTCATTACCCACAACAGAATGGGGTTGTAAAAATAAAGAAAAAAATATTATGGGAGAAACATGAGCTATGTTGCATGATGAAGGTCTGTCGTTGCATCTGTGGGCAGAAGTATGCAATACAAAAATGTTTGTGCAGAACATAATTCCTCACTGGATACTTGGGATGAGTACACCAGAGGAATATTTTTTAGGTAAGAGACTAGATGTGTCGTATTTTAAATTTTTTGGTTCATCTATTTATTTCCATGTGACCAAAGATGTTAGGAAGAAGCTAGTGCCAACAATTGAGTTGGGGATATTTCTGGGGTACACTGATACACCTCACAACTATTGGGTGTACTTGCAAGCACACAGGATGACAATGGTCAAAATATATGTGAAATTTAATGAAGAGAAAGACATGCGAACTTCCATTGAGAGGGAGCTTGACTTGCATGCAGTTGAGGAGATATTGGCTCCAAAATAAGAACCTCATGATGTGGAGCAGCCACAAGAAAAGGAACAAAGGGTGGTAGAAACCACTCATGTAAATCCATCCCCCAGTGATGGAAGGAAGCACACTAGAGAGGCTGAAATATTGTTGCTAGATGCGAGAGAGAATGTGGGAGCACCCACATCACAACGCATGCAGAGAAGGTCCTCAAAGCGGGAAACTGGATACATGACTCTTATGATAAAAGGTATAGATATAGAACCATCCTATTTCGAGGAAGAAGTGCAGCAACTAGTGTGGGTTCATGCCATGGTTGAGGAGTATGACTCCATTATCAGAAACAGTGCATGGGAAGTTGTCCCAAGACCAGTGGAGAAGTCAGTGGTAGGATCCAGGTGGGTTTACAAGGTGAAGAAGGTAGCATATGGGAGTGTGGAGAAGCACAAGGTCAAATTTGTGGCCAAAGGGTTCTCTTAGGTGGAGGAGATTGCACATGATGATACTTTTGCACTAGTCACAATATACTCATCTATCATATCTATACTTGCACTCTTAGTGTAGATGATGATGAGATCCATCATCAGACATATTTGGAGGGGTTAATGGTCACCTTTTTGCCTTATTAGATCTATTTTTCTTGCATTTTATTATTATTTGGTTTTATGATGCTATTATAGGTGGTGATTAAGGCTAACATACTCTGAGTGCCTAATATGAGGTTGAGTGCAGAAAATCAGGAATTATTAGCATTTTTATAAGGATTTTATCATAAAGACTTGGAGGAGACTGCAAGGAGAAATTATTGGAGTATTTTCCACCATCCTTAACTCTCAAAGGCAACCAAAAGATCCCAAATATTCTCTCCAGCAATTCAAATTCCAAAGGTAGCCAAAGGATCCCCAAGGATTCTCTTCAACAATTCAAATTCCAAAGGCATCCAAGCAACTCAAAGAGGAGTGCACTCAATCTTTGTTTACTTGGAGTCAAGTGGAATTAATCACTATTTTCTAGGGAGTTGTTGGTAGATTTCCTATAGAATAAATAGAGCAAAGCTAGAGCTAGGAAGAGTTAGTCAATTCTAGTGGGAAATTTGTTGCAAGTTATTGAGCATTTTATTATTTCAGTGATCAAACTTTTAGAAACATATGAGGCTATTCTTTTATGAATTGAGCAGGCTAATTTCATTTTATTGATGTAAGTTTCAGAGAGCTAGGCTCATGGGTTAGGGCCCAATCCACGTGCCTCATATTCTCTGTTGTTACCATTCTTTCCTTTATGCCATTTAGCTAGTTTTTTTTCTATCATTCAATTAGTTCTTCTTCTGATAGTTTCATTGCTGCTTAGTTTTTGCTTTCGGCGTGTTGCTGTAGTTTTTCATTTGCTTATGAGAGTAATGGAATAGAGGAAAACCAAAAGGTTGTGGATCAATACCACCTTCTCATCTCTTTCAATAGGGCACGAGGAGGGTGAACCTTCCCACAGACCCAAAAACTGATTTCTGTTCACTATTTCAGAGATTAAAAGTAGAGTTCCATTACCATTTTTAGCCTTCCTTTTGGTATTGCATTTTCATGCATTTGCCTATTTTTCATGCATAGATTAATAGATTTGTTTGCAATAATTAATGACAAAGCCCCAAAATAGATCTGTGGTGCTTCCCTACATTTTCCATCTCTGTACTCACAAACTGAGCATTTATGTTACGCCCTCCATTCCCTCTTTTTCTTTGCTTATTCTCAGTGCTGCACCCACCTTTTTCCCCTAAAAGCACTTAAACCCTTCAACCTGCCTTATTACTTTATTTCTATTAGTTACGATTGCCTTACTCGTTTTAACGCAAAAATGCTTGAAAACCATCGAAAGTCGACCTTCAAATTTTCTCCTCGAATCTCCCGCTACTGTACATCGCAATTCGTAAATCACAACTTTTCCCCTTTTTCATTAACACTTATCACTCATTTTTTCCGATTGTGATATCGCATATCACAAATTGCAACCTTTTCCCTTTTCCTTTACAACTTACTACAACTCTGGCATCGCAATAGCACTTCACATCATTTTCCCTTTTTCTTTAAGACTTACCACTTTCAAATGTTGATTGCGATATTGTGATCGCACTCCGCCATCGGTCCCACCGCCACGTCACCCATCACACTTCGCACTTCGCAACTTTTCGTTACAATACTTTCGTTATCCATCCAAATTTGTGATATTGTGATTGCGATATCGCATTTCGCCCTGCGCAAATTTTATCCCATTGCATTTTTCACTTCGCATCATTTTAATTTTTCTTTTAGGACTTACCACTCCTATCTGTCGATTGCGATATTGCGATCGCGCTTCGCCACTAGTCCCACCACCACGTCACCCGTTGCAAATCACATTTTGCAACCTTTTCCCTTTTATTTTAAGACCTACCGCTCTTTTTTTCGATTGCGATATTCCGATATCGCATATCGCAGATTGCGACCTTTGAACTTTTCGAAAATCACAATGTTTATCCCTATCGCATTTTGTAATTCGCATTGTTTAGGATATTTCCTTTAATAGTTACCACTTCCAAACACCGATTGCGATATTGCGATCACGCTTTGCCACCGGTCCCACCGCCACGTCATCCGCCGCATCGCGCATCGTAAATCACACTTTTTAGTTTGTTCTTGTTAACCTTACTGCTCTAACTTTGCGATATTGCAATTGCGATATCACATATCACATATCACAACTTTTTTCTCCATCGCACCTCCGCCATCGCACTTTTAAATTCATTCCACTCCAAAGCGATTTTTGCGCTATAATAATTTTTTATAAGGTTTAACCCTACTCTTTCCACTTCTAAGCCTTGTTTCATGCTTTAAGCCCTCCATTAGCCACTTTAGCCTTTTTTTTCCTCCGAGCTGCAAATCAATTTTTTTTTTCAATTAGAATTAAGCCATGGATAGCTTAGCTGCATGGATAGAAGCATGGTAGATAGAACATACGATAAGTAGAGTGAATTTAGCCATTTGGCCAAGTCAAGTGTGGTTTAGAATTAATTTCCTCTCTGCCATTTATTTTCAACAAATTAAATTAGTTTCCTTTCTGTCATTTCTTTTCAACAATTTAATTTAGTTTTTTTTCTGTCATTTCCTTTCATCAATTTAGTTTAGTTTCATTGAAGTGTGACAGACTTCACTGATAACCCTTAGAAGTAGCACCCTTTAGTAGAGCGGAAGAGGATGACATGAACAAAATGCATTTGCTGTGTATATAGCAGTGTCACCTCCAAGTTTGTACGAACCCTGAGTTGATAAAGTAAAGTAGGGTAGCCCCTGGGAGTTACAGCACTCTTGGTCAAATACTCGGGCTCACCACGTTTTGGCGTCGTTGTCGGGGAGGTGTCTATTAGATGCTTTGATTTTGTTTTAGCATTATTTTCTACTTTCTTTTATTTTCATGTCATTTCAGAAATATTAAAAAAAAAAATAAAAAATATTTGATTTTCATGCCTCGTAGGAGTAGGAATACTCAAAGACAAATCTTACTTAAAACCCCCACATCACCTCCTAGCCACCCTTCACTCTTCTTCAATGGAAATGAGATTAAACCCCCTATAGGAGAGCCTTCTGAATACTTTGAGGATCCTATTCGGGAAGAATAAGAAGGCCTTATTTCAACTGAGGGACCTGATTCACCTATCTTAACCATGGCTGGGATCTAGAGAGCACTTCCCATAAGAGAGGTGGCGATGCAAGGGCATTAGGCGCAATAAAATACTTTGTATTTTAATAGACATAGGGGGTATCATGTTTTTTCTTTCTTATGTAATTATTAATATTTGAGTGATTTTAATTAAATATGGTGAGGAATTGTAAATGTTCCCATATGATTGGAGAACATGAGGGAAGTTGATTAGTTAGGAATATGAAGAGTCAGTTTCAGTAAATCTAGGGAATTAGGCTAAATTGAGAATTTCAAGAGTTTTGTTGAGCGTTAAGGGAGCTGAACCGATTTATTATCAATTTGTATAAATAAGCCTCAGAGGCATTAAATAGAGAGGAGGATTAGGCTGCAGAGTGTGAGGCTTCAGTTTTAGGAAATAGAGTCTTTGTAAGCCTATGGGCAGTTGAAGAGGCCATTTGATTTGAAAATCTGGCCGAGAACCAAGAAAGATTTTTCTATTTGGTCTCACATAAATATATGAAGGATTAATTTCTGAATCGGATGTGTAAATTTTGATTTAATTCTATGTGATGAATACTTTGTGTCTCTGTGATTAACTGTGTGAATAGAAAACTCAAAAGTGGTCGATTTTTTTCATTAAGCATAGTAAAAGCAATTCTCCGTTTATTTAAAGGATATTGAAACTCTGTCTAAAGGTCTGCAAGTATCAAGTCCTATTCCTGGATTGAGATTGATTGAATCGATTTATATTTTTATTGGTTATAAACAACAGAAGTGTTATATGATATACACATTGTGTTAATTCAAACCAGTTGAATCTACATTCTTTATTAAATGCGTGTAACTCTTTGTGTAAAGGGTTCAATACAGAAATTCGATGGATTTTGATCTTTACTTGTGAAGGCGCAACATAGTAATCACTGATTACTAATAATCTGTTTGATGGGCCGATAGAATGGTTCAATGTATAGACAAAGGAATAGAGGGTGAATCCGAACTTTAAATCTGCAATCAAAATTTGTTGTTTGAATCGAATCGGATTGAGGTCGATTCACAGTGGTAAAGTGGAGAATACAAGTTTGAAGAGGAATGGAATTTGGAAACGGGAAAGAAGTGGAACCTTGAACAAAGAGGAATTCAGAACCACGAAGGTGGGTTTGGAAGCCGAAACCAGCAATATCGCGTGAGGTTAAGAATGGTAAGTAAGTAAAAAAAAAACGTGATATCATTACTTGATTGACACGTGGAAAAAGTGGTTAATTGAAAACCATTTTTATCGCATAATTTCTGAGAATTAAGCTTCGTGCATCTCGGTAGTGCGATTATCATCGGATGGACACGTAATTGAGTTTTGGAGCGCGAGAGCAGATTGACCCTCGGATCTCAAGAAAATTCGCAAGGTGATTAATGAAAGAGGTATCTTGTGGGCCCGAATAACTAGTTATGTTTGAGTTTTCAAAGGAGTTGATATATTAAATATGGATATTAATATGTGTTGGCCCTTGAATTAATCAGAACTGATATTTTATGAGAAATATGAATGCTAATGAGGTCGATGTATATAGCTTCATGAATTTTGGGGCCAGAACGTTAAATGATGGGCCAAATTAATTTTGATGCGATGGTTTTTATATTGGGTGGGACCATATTAATCACTTGAAATTTGGGTTTTATTAAAGTCTGAATGAAGTTGACGCCGTGAACAATCCTATGTTTTAGGGGCATATAAGCCTTAGAATTAAAGTTTATAAGAAGATTATTATAACCATTGAGTTTAATTTATAAATATTGAGTTATGAGTACGATGCCGAGAGTTGATTAATCCAAAGGTTCTATGGTAAAACTATTCAAGAGGTGCTTTCATTTGGAAAAAAATTAAAGGAGGAGAATTTGGATTAAGCGAGGTTCTACGTAAGGTTTCATAATCATATATTTAATGTAAAGAGCATTGATATGCATTGTATGGTTTTAACCATTGATTTGAAAGGCATTTTTTGCATTTATTTATTTAAATTCCAGTCCAGAAAATAGAACATTGAAATTGCCCAGCTTGAGAAATTGTATTGGAGTGAAAATTGGAGATGCATTGTTATATGCATGAGAGTTGAGAATGTGGGTTTGGAAAGGTGACCCCACCATCAGGTGGATGGGGAAACTAAGATGAAAAACATTAACCCCTCAGCTCTCCCACACTTTCATGGACTTTCCTCATAGGACCCTGACACATTCATGTTTGAATTTGTTGTTGTTTGTAGGACTTATGACTACACCTCTGATTATCAGAAGTTGAAGCTATTCCCATCCACCCTTAAGGATGCAGCCTTGCACTGGTTCATGGGTCTACCTGGGGATAGCATCACTACCTGGGCATAGATGGAAGAAACCTTCAACAAAAAATACAAAGACTACTATAGGTCCAAGGAAACTAAGTATGAGATATTTAGGATGACTCTAGGGCTGGATGAATTCTTAGAGGACTATGAAGAGAGGTTTCAATTGAAATATAAGATATCCAATTGTACTCTTGATCCTGAATCACTTAAACTTGTACTTCTTCAAGGGATCAAAGAAGAAATGATAGAAACCCTGAATATGCTATCGCGAGGAGATATCTACCAACAACACTATGAAGAAATCAAAACTGTCTTTCAAAAACATTCTAGGGCATTTAGGAAGAAGGGTAGAGCTAGCCAAAGTACATCTAATACCCCTCCCTCTTCCACCTTCATAAAACATGAGATTAAAAACATGCTAGAGGACTTCAAGAGTGACATGCTGCACACCTTTTCTTTGCAAATGGACACAATGCAGGTCAAACGGAAGCAAGAGGAAGCAGAGACAACCCTGGGCATATTTTGTCCAAGATATACCTGTAAGCACCCAAGAAATGAATGTCCATTGAATCTCATAGATGTTTTATTAGTGTTTGAGGAGAATCATGCCACAGAAAAGTGTCCCTCCTTACCTGGACTTAAGGTTGTATATCAAGGTGGGGAAGCAATTCTAGAGCAAATCTGTTTCATCAACCATAGAAGGCCTCAAGGCCCTTGGCCACATCAACAAGGTATGCAAGGTGCACCTTACTCTTACTATCACAACAATTAGAGTGCACCCATCCAACCTTGGTACACCCCCACTCCTCCATCCTGGTCTACACCTCCTACTTGGCCTTACAACCCTTCATATCATCCTCAGCGAGTAAACCAACCATTTCAGCATTATGTTCCACAACAAACTCAGTGGAAAAATCCATCCTAAGGGTGGAGGCCTCAACAAAATCAACCACCTACTCTAATGCCTCCACCCCAAACTAAACCTCAGCTTACTCATGATGCTCCACCTAGGCTACCTATACCTGCACAACCCAATCGAAACCTGAATAAGAGACAAACACAACAGGCTCCCAGTGGAGAAACATACTATCTAGCTTATGTTATGGAGATATAGGAGGTTAATCTCAAGTCGGGAAGGGTACTCCTAGACAACCATCCTCCATCTCCACCTGTAGAGGTTGAGGAGGAAAAGGAAGAAGGTAACACTCAGATCCAACAACCTCCTTTTCCTGAGTGCTTGATCCACCCTAGTCAGCACACCCCGGAGGAGACTAAACTCCTGGGAGAATTAGAAAATTTGTGTGTAAAGATACAACTTCTCCAGGCCATTAAGGATGTCCCTATCTAAAATAGGCTTATCAAAGAAAAGTGCTTCAAGGAAACTAGGAGAAGGAAGAGAGATACCCCCACCATCAATGTGGTAGGAAAACTATCTGACCTAATGTTGGGGAAGGTGATATTTCCAAAATACCTGGACCCTGGTAGTCCAATTTTTGTTGTGCATATAGATGGTGTCAGAGTCCCCAACACTCTGATTGATCTAGGGGCTTCCATCAATATAATGACCAAGGAAACTCTGTTGAAACTTAATCTCCAAGGGACTTTGACGAAAACCACAACAGTTCTGCAACTTGCAGATTGGTCCACAGTAACTCTGGAAGGAATTGTTGAGAATGTTATGGTTACCATCTTGGGAGTATCCTATAGATTTCCTGGTCCTGCAACCAAAAACAAAGTTTCATGGTTTACCCTCATCTTAGGGAGACCTTGGTTAGCTACAAAAAATGCTTATATTAGTTGTCGGGCCAGAAACATGACTATAAAAAATGGGCCTTTGTCTGAAAAACTATTGCTATATCCTCCAGCCCTGCCTTCCATTGACCATGATATCCTTATATGGTTCGAGGATGAAGAAGACGAGTTATATAACACTGCTGTTGGGTATGTGTTATATTCTTTCCACGACTAATCACACGCGGGGGGGTCACAGAGGGGGCGGTAGCCCCCCTTGTTGGGGCTCAGGGCAGCGCTCCGAAAATTTTTTTTGGTCCTTATTTTCTGGTGGGTGGATCCACCCATGGTTTTGTGCATGGGTTTGCACATGGTTTTGGGGTACGATGGTTTTCGGCCCCTGGTATTTTGTAGATCCGGTCAAGGGAACTACGGTTATGTTATAATCTAGGGTTAATGGATTGGGGTTTATGTATTCTTCGACATGTATATATATGTGTTGTAACACTAAAAGGAATATAATGAAAAATCAAGCTGGTTGTCCCGATTTTGGATCCAGGGAAAATCTCTATGTTTATATATTTTATGTTTTATGCTCTCGCCACTGTTTATTTTCTGTTTTTAAGATTCATTTGCAGATAATTTCTGTACAGGGTTAAAACCTACATTTGGTATTACAGCAGTTTTGTCTTCAAGGGGACGCCTTTGCTGTTGAGGGGTTTTTTTCTCGGGCCTGAGGTAGACCCTGTTCAGTGGGAGATCTGTGGGATCGATTCTTGCGATGAAAGAAGATGGCGAGCGGCGGGAAGATAGAGATCGAGAAATTTAATGGTTAGAGTTTTGAGTTGTGGAAGCTCAAGATGGAGGATCTGATGGTGGATAAAGATCAGTGAATCGTGGTAGATCTGTGTACTAAACCAATGACAATGTCAGATGAAGACTGGAAGAAGCTGGATCGGAAGGAAAAGAGCACAATACGATTGTGTGTTTCAGATTCAATATTGTTGAATGTATCTGGGGAAGCTACGACGAAGACCTTGTGGGACAAGCTAGGGACTTTGTACCAATCTAAGTCTCTGGTGAATAAATTTTTCCTGCAGAAAAAGCTGTATAACTTGAGGATGAAGGATGGAGACTCGGTGACAGAGAATTTGAACGCCTTCAATACTTTGGTAGGTCATATGTCATCTGTTGATATTAAAATATCAGATGAAGATAAATGCATCAGTTTGTTGTGTTCTCTACCAAACTCGTGGGACAGTCTAGTTATTGTAATAGGTAGCAATACAACTACCTTGAATTTTGATGACATTGTCTCAGCCTTGCTGTTGGAGGAAGTGAGACAGAGAAACATGGAGGGTCAAAATGGAGATGCCCTATTTGTATGAGGAAGGTCCCAGAACAGAAACAAGAATAAGGTTTCGAGTGGGAGATCTAAATCTAGAGGGAGATCTAAATCTCCTGGAAAGTTTGTAAAGGTGTGTTGGAAATACGGAAAGGAAGGGCACTACAAAAAGGACTGCAGATCTAAAGCTCCTGAGAAAGGAAAAGGATCTGATGATGCTCCTTCTGCAGAGGAAAAAACCACCTTGGATGAAGGTGGGGATGTGTATTTGGCTTTTTCTTTAAATACACATGTAGATCATGAGTCATGGTTGATTGACTCGGGTGCATCCTTTCACTTCACTCCCCATAGGGAGTGGTTTTGTGAGTATGAGAAATATGATGGCGGTGATGTCTTCTTAGGTGATGATAGGAAGGTCAGAATCGTCAGGCGTGGAAAAGTCAAGCTGAAGTTGCAAGGTGGAAGGATTAGAACACTTCTTGGTGTTCTGCACATTCCTATATTGGCCAGAAATCTGATTTCTGTAAGCAAGATGGATGATGCAGGTGTAAAAACAATCTTCGAGAAAGATACCTATAAGATGGTTCGGGGAGCACTGGTATTAATGCAGGGAGTTCGGATTGGAACTCTATACAAGCTTCAGGGCAGCGCTGTTATTTTTGGGTGCAATAGTTTTGTGGTTTCTGAAAGTGGAGCGGAAAGCCTAGCAGTCTCTGGAGAGAAGACCATGCTATGCACATATTGGAGAGAAGGGCCTTCAGATACTGCATGGAAATGGTATGGTAGAAGGTATGTCTAATATCTCTCTGGATTTCTATTTCTGTGAACATTGTGTATATGGGAAGCAGAATTGGGTGAGTTTTCCTTCTAGTGCTAAGAGGGCTAACAAGATATTAGAGCTTGTGCACAGTGATTTGTTTGGACCTGTGTCGATTCCATCAATGGGTAAGTCTGTGTACTATGTTTCATTCATAGATGAATTCTCAAGGAATACATGAATACATTTCTTGAGGAAGAAATCTGAAGTCTTTGATAGATTAAAGAATTTAAGGCTTTGGTGGAAAACCAGACAGAGAAGAAGATAAAGGTGCTGAGGATAGATAATGGTGGGGAGTTCTGCAAGAAGGAATTTGAAGAGTTCTGTAAGAAGTGTGGTATAGCAGGGCAGAATACTACTCCATGCACACCTCAGCAAAATGGAGTTGCAAAAAGAATGAACAAAACACTGATGGAAAAGGCAAGAAGCATGCTTAGTGGTATCGGGTTAGGACAAGAATTATAGGCAGAGGCAGTGGAGACTGCATGTTACTTGGTTAACAGATCACCTTCATCAGCGTTGGAGGATAAGACTCCACATGAGGTATGGACTGGTAAGAAACCCTCTCTTTCACTTCTGAGGGTATTTGGATGTGATGCATATGTACATGTTCCAAAGGAGAAAAGGACCAAGTTGGATAATAAATCTGAAAGGTGCATCTTTATTGGGTATAAGGATGGTTTAAAGGGTTACAAGCTTTGGAACCCAGAAACAAGGAAGGTTGTGTACAACTGAGATGTGGTGTTTAGAGAGGTGAAAGATGTTTTTAAACATGAAGTCCTACCAAAGGAACCTAAGAAGATAAATTTTGAGCTAAAGGAGGATGAATCAGACCCTACAATAGAAGAAGACTCAGAAGAGGAAGAGCCACAAACTCCAGCTGTGAGAAGATCGGCTCGGGAAAGAAGACAACTAGAAAGGTATAGTCCATCTGCGTTCTGTTCAATTTTTTCTTTAACTATAAGTGATGATGATCCCAGAACTGTCAGGGAAGCAGTAGATTCAGAGGATGGAAAAAGTTGGAAGGAGGCCATGGTTGATGAAATGGCATCCTTGCATAAAAATGAGGCATGGGATTTGGTGGAGTTGTCGGCTGGAAGGATGCCCATTGGGAGAAAATGGTTGTTTAAGAAGAAGATGAATGTAGAAGGCAAGGTGGAGAAATACAAAGCTCGGTTGGTAGAAAAAGGTTATTCCCAGGTGCCGGGAATTGATTTTGGTGATATTTTTTCTCTTGTTGCCAAAGTTACTTCTATTAAATTAATTTTATTTGTTGCTGCTGCATTTGATTTTGAGGTAGAATAGATGGATGTGAAGACATCATTTCTTCACGGGGATCTGGAAGAGGAGATATAAATGAAACAACCTGAAGGCTTTATGGTGAAGGGGAAGAAATAAATAGTATGCAGGTTAAAGAAGTCTCTATATGGGTTAAAATAGTCACCAAGGATGTGGTATTAGAAATTTGATACCCACATACGGGGACTTGGCTTCACTAGAAGCAAGGAGGATCACTGTGTTTATTTTAAATTAATTGTTGATTGTGTTATATATTTGGTCTTGTATGTGGATGATATGTTGTTGATTGGAAATGGCAAAGAAATTATCCAAGATTTGAAGAACCAACTGTTCTCCAAATTCGACATGAAGGATCTTGGTGCTGCAAACTATATTTTGGGCATGGAAATTAAAAGAGATCGGGCAAAGAGGAAGCTCTGGTTAAACCAGAGGAAGTATGTCGAGACCATATTATAGAGGTTCAATATGCAGGATAGTAAACTGGTGAATGTTCTGATTCCTGTAGGTACAAAGCTGTCTGCTGAACAATGTCCCAAGACATAAGAAGAAGAGGAGGATATGTCCCGTGTTCCATATGCAAGTGCAGTGGGTAGACTGATGTATGCAATGGTCTGTACTAGACCATACATTGCACATGTAGTGAGAGTATTGAACAAGTTTATGTCAAAACCAGGGAAGGAGCATTGGACAACAGTGAAGCGGGTTTTTAGATATTTACGTGGCACTAGTGATTATGGCTTGTGCTACCAGGGAAGACCAGGATTGGAAAGAGTGTTGGAAATTCATGGTTTTGTTGATGCATACTGGGCTAGAGATCTGGACCAAAGAAGATCTACAAGTGGGTATGTGTTTAGCGTATTTGGAGGTGTAGTCAGTTGGATGAGTAAAAGACAGTCTGTAGTGGCTCTTTCAACTACAAAGGTTGAATACATAGCAGCCACTCATGCAAGTAAGTAAGTAGTTTGGTTGCAGAGATTGTGTTCAAGTATGGGGTTAGTGCAACAAGCTATAAGAATATATTGTGATAGCAAAAGTGCAATTTTCTTGGCTAATAACCCTGCTTATGATTCAAAGACAAAGCACATTAATGTTCAATATCACTTTGTGAGAGATATGGTTGAGGCTAAAAGGGTGTTGCTGGTAAAGGTGGACACTTTGAAGAATGTTGTAGATGCATTGACAAAGTCTATAAGCGCTCATAAGTTTTCTTGGTGTAGAGAAACAATGGGTGTTGCAGCACTGAGCTAATGACTAAGCTCTCCTGTGGCCCCCTGTGGAAAGAAAACAACAAGTGGGAGAATGTTCAGTATGTGTTATATTCTTTCCATGACTAATCACGCGCGGGGGGGGTCATAGGGGGGGCGGTAGCCCCCCTTTTCGGGGTCCGAGGCAGTGTCCTAGAAAATTTTTTTGGTCCTTATTTTCCAGTGGGAGGATCCGCCCATGTTTTTGTGCATGGGTTTGCACATGGTTTTGGGGTACGATGGTTTTTGGACCCTGGTGTTGGAAATGTTGTCATTGATGGCAAAGGAGCACAAAGTAGCAGCACCTGAACCAGCAATAAGGCAAAGGAGATGACAAAGGAGGAGCACTTGAAACATCAGCCAAGGAGCAGAGAAAGCATAAGAAGAGGTAGCAGAAGCAGCAAAAAGAAGAAGCAGGGCAGCAAAGAGAAGCAGAGACAGGACCATTTGAAGAAGCAAGGAGCAGCATTAGACAAGAAGAAGAGATAGAAACAGAAAGATAACAGAGACAGGCAAAGGAGACAGCAAAGGAGACAGGCGGAAGAAGACTGTCGAAATGTAATAGTCAGAGAGAAAGAAGCAACGACAGTCCAGCGGCAAAGTATATATATATATATAAGCATATATATATATACAAGACATATTCCGAGAATCACATAACCCATTGGCAAAGTATACATATATATCAGCTATATAAGTGGAGCGTTTTTTTATAAGAATCAAGCTTTATACGGTGGGACCCCTCCCCAATCGCAAGGGCAGCGGAACATGTAACCAACAGAAAGTTACGATTGCGATGTGAGTCCGGACCCGATGGGTCTATAAACCGCAATTGATAAGTCTCAAAACTTAAATAAACAGAGAATTTGCAAGTGCAATGAAGCCCGGAGCTTATAACCAAAGGTCCAAGGTATATATTATGGAGCGCACAAAACGAAGTTTTATATGGTGGGACCCTTCCCAATTGCAACATCGCAACATTGCGCCATCGTGCCATCGCAACATCGCAACATCGCGCCATCGCACCATCACAACCATCGCAATATCACAACTATCGCAACATCGCAATATCGCAATATCGCAACCATCGCAATATCGCAACTATCGCAACATCGCAATATCGCAATATCACAACCATCGCAATATCGCAACTATTGCAACATCGAAATATCGCAACCATCGCAATATCGCAATATCGCAGTTGGTTGAAACTGCACAGCAATTATCACAATTAGAAATTTGCGATTGCGATTGATCGCATTCAGGTGGGCCCGAAAGGAGTTTGTATATGTTTAAACAGGTTTTATTATATATTCCAAGAATTGATTTAAAGACATATTAAAAGGAAGTCAGTGTAATGAAAGTTGGGTTTTATATATATATATATATATATATATATATATATATATATATATATATATATATATATATATATATATATATATAAGAGCTTTCATAAATATAAAACGATGGTTGCAATGGTATTAAAATATGCCATGTGGTCTGTGGACCCACGGGCCTCGGCTCAAGGTGGATGGCGATTCTTTGTTTAATACAATTGTGATGTATGTATGTTCTGCTTGCGGAATGTTCCACATCAACAAGACACTCGTGGCATGGAAAGCGTTGGAATATGGCCCAGAATTACAGTCAGCAGATTCATTTATATATAAAGTGTTGATATAAAAATGAAAAATGCAGTTACACAAATACAGAAGTTACGCAACAGCCATAAACAGAAAGGCATACAGAGAAGAGAAAGGGACAAAGACACAGTCAGAGAAAAGACAAATGCGCAGCAAGCCAAGAGACAGAATGAGTGAGTTGGAGTTTTCATTATATGTGAATGTAAACATTGTAATTGAATTTTTTATTGTTTGTGATGCATTGGCAAGTCTCCGGAAGAAAACAAAATCCCACTGTAATGTTAAAACAAGCACCTACAGTTATATTTTCTGAAAGAGCGGATAAAAGAGATGAAGAGGCAGAAGGCAAAGAGACATGACTGTCCATTTCGAATTCCCAGTAGAATACGAAGAGCCATGATGCTAGTTTGTATAAAATAGGGTAATACCCAAGGGGAGCATTTTTTTGATGAAAACAGAGTGAGAAAAGGAGAGAGTGTGCAGCAGAATTGAAGAGAGTTGAAGAAAATAAGAAAGCTGCCAGAGGTCAGAGAATGTGAATATAGAGAATGCAGAGTATGAAGAATTGAGGAGAAAAGACATGAAGAAGGAGGAGCTGAGAAGAGAAGAAGGAAGGGATGAGAAGAGATGATGCAGGGCTGATATGAGGACTGATGAATAGCAGAATAGAAGGTACATAACTGAGCTGATATCCAAGGTAAATCAACAAGTGTTTTTCTTTTGAAAGAGTAAGGAAGTTGGAGCTTCCCTATCAAGTTGTAGCTTGATAGATGTCAGTTGTAGCTGACTGAGGTTGGAGCCTCCTGTAGGTTGGTGCCTGCAGAAAATAGATGGAAGTTGGTGCTTCCACATCAAGTTGTAGCTTGATAAAATTTCAGTTGTAGCTGACTGAGGTTGGAGCCTCCTGTAGGTTGGTGCCTGCAGAAAATTGATGGGAGTTGGAGCTTCCTTGCAAGTTGTAGCTTGCAGAATTGAGGTAGGAGCCTCCTGTAGTTTGGTGCCTACAGAAAAATAGGGGTGAGAGGGAGTTGGAGCTTGCCTTTGCATCACAACAATAATAAGATGTGGTTTTCTCCCTTTATGGGTTTCCACTTATATCTGGTGTCTTTGTGCATGTGTTGATGTGATTTATCTAATCTGCTTAATACCTGTTGCTCACATATTAAGATTGTTGTTACATTAACAAATTTTTTTGATACTTGCTGCTCACCAATAAAGATTGCTCACATATTAAGTTGATCATGAAGTAAAGGTGTAAATAAGTTTTAAGAGAAAAGTTTCAAAAGTCCATGTATGTGTTAAACTGATTCACACCCCCCCCCTCTCAGTTTAACTGCGGGTTCAACACCTGGTATTTTGTAGATCTGGTCAAGGGAACTACGGTTATGTTCTAATCCAGGATCAATGGATTGGGGTTTATGTATGCTTCAGCATGTATATATATGTGTTGTAACACTAAAAGGAATATAATGAAAAATCAAGTTGGTCGTCCCGATTTGGGATCCAGGGGAGAATCTCTGTGTTTATCTGTTTTATGATTTATGCTCTTGCTACTGTTTATTTTCTGTTTTTAAGATTTGTTTGCAGATAATTTTTATACAGGGATAAAACCTACAACTGCCCCTATGTGTACCATAGATGCTATTCTTAGAGGGGGGTAGCTTGATGAAGATGAACTCATTGACCGTTCCATTCAAAACCAGCCCTCCACTAGCATTCCTCTTGAAACCTTAGTCAAAGAGTTTGAAAGCCAATCTTGGATGGAAGTGAAATTAGTTGAGTTGCCTTTGAAACCACCAAGGCTATTGATTTTGGACCATCCAGATCTCTGAAAATCAACCCAAACCTCTCGAATGAAGAAGAGAAGCAACTATGCCAACTTTTGAAAGAAAATCTTGAAGCATTTTCTTGGGATTACAAGGACATGAATGGGCTGCATCCTTCAGTATGAAGACATCACTTTTACATCAAATAAAGATGCAAGCCTATGAGACAACCCCAAAGAAGGATGAAACTGGATCTGAAGGACATAGTCAAAGAAGAGCTGCAGAAACTATTGGATGCAGGGTTCACATTTCCTATATCCAAAAGTGAGTGGGTATCCCCTCTTATCCTAGTCCTAAAGAATAATGGAAAGTGGAAAATTTTTGTTGACTATCAAGAACTTAACAAAGCCACCAAGAAATACCATTTCCCTTTGTCCTTTATATACCAAGTCCTGGATGGCCTTGCGGGGAAGAAGTTATTTTCCTTCTTAGATGGGTTCAATGGGCACAATAAGATTCAAATAAGCCCTAAAGACCAGGATAAGAATAATTTCACCTACCCTTGAGGTACCTTTGTTTATAGATTCCTACCCTTTGGATTGTGAAATGCCCCAACTAACTTCCAAAGAGTTGCCCTGAGCATATTTTTTGAGTTTGTCCATGACTCTGTCGAAATATACATGGATGATTTCACATCATATGGGGATGAATTCCAAGAAGCTCTCTCTAATTTGGGTAAAGTACTAAGAAGGTGCATTGAGATGCATCTATCCTTGAGCCCATAAAAGTGTGAATTCCTGAAGAAAGCAAGGGTTGTATTAGGACACTCCATATTGCAAGAAGGAATGCAGGTAGACCCGAACAAAATCACTATCATCAAAAGCGTACCTGCTCCTCAAAAGAAGAAAGATGTAGGAGTTTCTTAGGCTTAGCTGGTTCCTATAGAAGGTTCATCAAATATTTCAGCAAGATGGCTTTGCCATTATTTGGGTTATTGGCCAAATATTGTGAGTTTATTTGTTCCGGTCCTTGTCAAGAGGCTTTTGAGCTCATTAAGGGAAAGTTGACTACTTCCCCCATCCTCCGAGGTCCAAATTGGAATCTGCCTTTCCACATCCACATTGATGCATCCAACAAAGCTATAGGGGAATCATTAGGACAATTAGAGGACAAAATACCTTATGCCATTTATTTCATCAGCAAGAACATGTCCAAGGCCGAGCTGAATTATACTATTACTGAGAAGGAGATGTTAGCCATTGTCCATGCTTTGAACAAATTCAGGCATTATGTAAATGGTTATTAGACCTTTGTTCACACTGACCATGAAGCCATCAAGTATTTAATGAAAAAACCAGATGTTAATGCTAGGATAATTAGATGGTTGTTACTTTTGCAGCAATTTGATTTTAATATTGTTGATAAACTTGGAAAGGAGAATGTTGTTGTAGATTTTTTTTCAAGGTTATCTCTCCCTGCAGGTGAAGGAGGAATGGTGGATGACCAGCTACCAAATGAGCATCTCTTTTCTATATCATCACTCTCACCATGGTTTGATGATATAGCCAACTAATTGGTTACTGGGAGACTCCCTCCTAATATTTCATTCAGGGAGAGGAGCGGAATCATGAGAAAAAGCACCCCTTTCACATGGATTGGGGGGGAACTTTTCAAGTTGGGCCCTGATCATATCATAAGGAGATGTGTGAGGGAGGAATAATTTTTTGATATCATCTTTGCATGTCATGACAACCCATGTGGAGGCCACTATTCTACAAAGATAACTACTTACAAAGTTTTGTAGGCAGGATACTATTGGCGTACCCTTCACCAAGATTCCAGAAAATACACTAGCGGGTGTGACTAGTGCCAAAGGATGGGGAAACCCACGCAAAGGGATGAGATGCATTTGCACCCTTAGGTGGCTCTTGAGCCATTTGACAAGTGGGGCATCGACTTTTTTGGGCCTGTCAATCCACCATCCAGACAAAAGAAGTATATCATAGTCTGCACTGATTACCTGAAAAAGTGGGCTGAAACAAAAGCAGTGAAGGTAGAAACTGAGGAGAAAGTAGCAAAATTTCTGAGGGAGAACGTTTTTTACAAGTTTGGGTACGCCAGAGAAATAGTCACTGATCAGGGAGCACAATTCACCTCTCACCTCATTGAGAATATTTTGAGGAAGCAAAAGATTAAGCATAGAACTTCTACTGCCTATCACCCTCAGGCGAATGGCCAAGTAGAAGTAACTAACAGAGCCTTAGAGAGAATCCTCATCAAGGTTTTGAGCAGTAGCAGAAAATATTGGGCAAACATATTGGTAGAAGCTACTTGGGCCTACAACACTACTTGGAAGACAACAAAAAGATTCACTCCTTTTGAACTAGTCTATGGAAAGAAGGCTCTACTTTTAGTTGAGTTTGAATTCAATACATATATAATGGCAGCTGAATTAAATCTAGATCTATCGAATTCCCAAAAAGAGAGGTTGTTTCAAATAAATGGATTGGATGAGTTCATAATACAAGCACTTCTTCACATAGAGGTAGTTCAATTGCAAAGGAAGGTATGGCATAACAAGAACATCAAAGAAAAGACCTTCCAAGAAGGAGATTGGGCACTATTGTATGATTCAAGGTTTAAATATTTCAAAGGAAAGCTGGTGAAAAGATGTTTGGGACCTTACACAGTGGAAAAATGTTTTGATAATGGCACAGTTCAAATTAGAACCATAGATGAGGAAGGAACCCTCTTGCTTGTCAATGGTCACATACTTAAAATTTACAAGAAGCCTTTTTCAAAGACATAGTTCATAAATTCAATAAGCAGAGAGGTGTATGTTGTTGGGTGTGGAGCCTGATTATCTTGTTTATTTTGTATCACAGCGTTGGACCCCTGTACCTTAATGGGGTGGCAACGCTGCTCGGAATTAAATGCTGCCTGGGGTGTCCAGGGGAGGGTGGCTATGACTTTATGGAGCCCCCCCCCTGGTAGGGGGTTTCGGGGGTAGAGCCCCTGAAGCTAAAAACAGATGTAAAATTGCCTTATAAAAGTATAGTAATTTCTAGTCAATCTGGGCCGTTCATTAGGTGGATGATCTGATGGTAGAAGTTATGTTTAGTTTAGGGTTTTTTTGCGCTAGAAGGAAACCCCTCGCTTTTATGAGTGTATTGTATTGCGGTTGCGCATTGTATGTGTATTCACAGAGCGAGAAACATATATAGAGTCTGTGAGAGAGAACAGAGGATATTACAGCGGATCTGCTGTTAGGTTGTGTCTCTTCATTTTGCTGGATAATAGAAAGGAAGGACTAGGTAGGAGTGGGAAGCGTAGCCCACAGTAGGTGAATTTTTATATATTTGTATACCTCTTATGGTTTTATGTATTTTGTGTGATTTATTTTTACGCATATTTTATGTGTTGTATTTACTTTCTGTAATATATATTTTCTAACAAGCTGATGTAGGCGAAGGTATATTTTGGTGATAAACTTCATAAAGAAGAGTTCCTGGTTCGAGTGGGACCAATGGCAGAAGATGGTAAGTTTAGGGTCGAGAAATTTAATGGCCAAAAATTCCCGCTGTGGAAGATGCAGATGGAAGATTATCTGTATCAAAAAATCTGTACCTACCATTGAGCGGAAAAACAAAGAAGCCGACGGCTATGACATATGCAGAATGGGAGATTCTCGATAGAAAGGCACTCGAAACAATACGGTTGTGCCTCGCGGCATCGGTAGCCTTCAATATATCAAAGGAAAAAACAATGGAGGGTTTGATTAAGGCATTGGCGAAACTATATGAAAAACCCTCTGCCTAAAACAAGGTATTTCTTATGAAACATTTATTTAATATGAAGATGTCGGAAGGTGTATTTGTTGCAGACCATTTAAATGATTTTAATACATTTACCAGTCAGTTAAGTTCTGTAGGGGTAAACTTTGATGATGAATTTAGGGCTCTTTTATTTCTGTGCTCATTACCAGAAAGCTGGAATGGTTTATTTATGGCCATTAGTAACTCTGTCTCTAGATCTAGTACTTTAAAGTTTGATGATGTTGTCGGTGCTATCCTTAGCGAGGAAATGCGACGGAAAAGCAAATTGAGACATCGGTATTATTTGAGTCACAGTCTGAGAAGAAGAATGAAGAAGACTGAGCTGGAATATTGGTAAATTAAGGAAAGGAAGATCCAAGTCCAGATCAGGAATAGTGTGCTGGAAATGCAGAAAGAAAGGACACCTGAAGAAAGACTGTTGATCTCGGAAGGGAAAAGAAGGAGATGCACAACAATAAAAAAATCATGAAGAAAATGTGACAGGTGATGTATTACAAGATGCTTTGATTCTTTCTTTTGAAAATGTTACTGATTCCTGGGTAGTAGATTCAGGGGCTTCATTCCATGCCACACCTGATAAGAAATATTTTCATGACTATGTTCAAGGAGATTTTGGACAAGTCCGTTTGGGTGATGATAAACCCTGTAAAATTGTTGAAGTGGGTAAGGTTCTTGTAAAACAGCAGAATGGAAACCAATGGTTATTAAAGGAGGTAAGGCATGTTCCAGATCTGAAGAAAAATCTGATTTCAACAAGGCAGTTAGGTGGTGAAGGTTGTGTGACAACTTTCAAAGATAAAACTTGGAAGGTCACTAAAGGAGCCCTGGTAATAGCAAAAGGCAAAAAGGTTGGTACATTGTATTTATGCAATGGTATTTCTAACCCTGTTAATGCTTTAACTTCCAAAGGAGTAGATGCAACATTATGGCATCATAGGCTCGGACACATGAGTGAGAAGGGGGTGAAGATTCTTCACTCAAGAAATTTGTTGTCAGGTTTCACTACTACATTTGGCGGAAATTCCGACACTTGGTTCCGACGCTTTTGACCAAATGTCGGAAATTTCCCCAAATTTTTTCCATCCCGCCTGAAACCGTCGCTATACCGAGGTTTATAGAAAAGTGTCGCAATACCGACACTTAGAAAAGTGTCGCAACTGTGACGTTTGGAGGAAAACGTCGCAATTGCGACACTATCTCCGAAAGCGTCGCTATTGCAACGAAACTCCAAACGTCGTAAGTGCGACACAATGTATATGTGTCGCAACTGCGATGTATAGAGGCCTTCGTCGCAATAGCAACGCGCTTTCCGCCATCGGTATAACGACACTTATATGCGCGCTAAATAAAAATACAAAACTTATATGTGCGCTACATAAAATTGATTTTATTGTTTCATATCCGTCGCAATAGCTACATTAACATCTGATATCACGCGTGCATTCGCCCTCCGCTCTTGCAGAACAACATTCGTGCTCAGCATTCACCCTCAGCTCTTGTAGAACAACATTTTCCCTCAGCATTCACCCTCAGCTCTTGCAGAACAACATTCTCCCTCAGCGTTCGCCCTCAGCTCTTGCAGAACAACATTCGCCCTCAGCTCTTGCAAAATGGTAAGTTCTTACTGCAGGCCCTTCCTCCTATAGTAGGGTTGACTCTATTTGGGTTTTTTTGGTCAATTCCATTGGATTGTGTTAGGCTGCAGGGTTCTCTCTAGATGTCAAGAATCAAGATTAAATACCCTCTATTATCTTCATCACCCAATACAAGATTTAAATTTTTCCCAAAGAAACGCTTATTAATTTGGCAGCCATTATTTCTCCCTGCTTTAAAAACCCTACATTTAAATGAAAACAAGCATTGCATTTCAACTAAAAATATATATTAGTGTTCAAATGTACATGTGTGCTACATTAACGTACGATATCACGCGCGCATTCGCCCTCGCTCTTGTAAAACGACATTCGCCCTCGGCATTCACCCTCGGCTCTTTTGAGAATAGCATTCGCCCTCGAACGTCGCCACTGAGCTCTTGTGAAAAATTCGCCACAGGCTCTTGCATGAGCGACATTCACCACGAGCTCTTGAGAACAACATTTGCCTTGAGCTCTTACGGAAGCATTCATACTGCATTCTTCCTGACTCTTGCAGAACAACATTCACCCTCAGCTCTTGCAAAATGGTAAGTTCTTCTTGCAGGCCCTTCCTCCTATAGTAGGGTTGACTCTATTTGGGTTTTTTTGGTCAATTCCATTGGATTGTGTTAGGCTGTAGGGTTCTCTCTAGATGTCAAGAATCAAGATTCAATACCCTCTATTATCTTCATCACCCAATACAAGATTTAAATTTTCCCAAAGAAACGCTTATTAATTTGGCAGCCATTATTTCTCCCTGCTTTAAAAACCCTACATTTAAATGAAAACAAGCATTGCATTTCAACTACAAAAATATTTTAGTGTTCAAATGTACATGTGTGCATCACTTGTGTAGGGTATTCCTTTTCCACTTTCACATTATCCAAGAATGTGTGCAGTATAGTTCATATTTTTGTGATTTAGATTGCCTTGAAAAAGGAAAGGTAAATTATTTCCCATGGAAAAAGAAGGTTTTCCCTTTTTATAGGTTGTTTGGACTTACGTGGAAAAATTTATGGTATGCCTTTCATATTATGTAGTTTAAATTTGAATTAACAGATTATTCTACATGAAAATATAATTACCTATGTGTATTCCTTCATCACTAGTTAAAATTATAGGGTTTCAATTTCCTAGACTCTAACTCATATGATGCTAAATTCTAGGTTCTCATTGGTGGATCACTCTTCCATTGATTTCCTTTCCCTCTGGATCTTGTCATACTTTAAAAGTCATCAATGATAAATATATTATTTCAGGTATCCCAAAAGGCTTTATAGTAGAACATATTGTGAAGTTTTTTTGACACTTGAGGATTATTTTTAGAACTGCAACGCGGTCTATGCTATCGAGTTATATACCAAGCAACTTGTCCTTAATAACCACACTATGAGGTAGGTTCAACTAGTTTGAACTTGTTGGGACATAGCATATGAAGTTGTGTGATGAGTCCATATCACGGGTCTATTATGGTGACAAAAGTGAAGACACATAATGATAGTTATTATGTTAACATTACTAGAAACATTTTCGAAATTATCCATGCTATCAAGATGTCAAAATTCCAGGCATTAGGTGTCAATACTCGTAGCTAATAGATAATAATAATATAAAAAAATCACAACTTTATTCTTGAAATATGATTGTTACACATTGGTAACCTAGTTCATGAGTTACTATCACCCAAAGACTGCAAAACAAACTTAAAATATAAATTAAACCAACATAAGAATCCAACTAAGGGTTTCTCGACAAAATCATGCCATAACCTGGCATTTTGAAACCCAAATTTGAATCCATCATAAGTAATACAATGCAAACTCAGATGGATTTTCAATGCATGTTTGCATGCTACACTTATTCTCTGTCTAGATATCATTTTTTAAATGGAACCATTAGTCAAGCCCATAGTCCTTTTTATGTGAAAAATTTCATCTCTATTTGAGCTCTTTTTTGCTCCACCACCTCCATAAAAATATGCAAACATATATCATGATCTTGGAATTCCATTACATATGTATGTGCCAATGTTCCATAATCATGCCCCATCATCAATTTAAGAAATTTCCATTGAATATCAAATTATGGAGGGGGGGAACTTTTTGCTGCAATATTTGGCTCAAAATCAGGGACCATCTTCGTATGAGGTGAATGAGAACTATAGATATTTGAAGAATTAGATTAGTGCCTTTTCCTCTGGCCATGGAGTCATATATAGTCATCCATCACAAAAATTTGTCTTTTTTCATTCTCACCTTGAAAGTTGCAAAAATTCATGCCCTAATTGAAACGACACTAAATTTGAAAGATATAATAGAAATGCAAGCTAGAAGTGCCCTATTAATACAAAGGGAAAACCTTCCCACCTACCCTAACTGAGATAAATTTTATTGAATAGGAAACATGATATTGCCAATGGAGTTGATCCAACAACTTGTTAAATGTATGGGACTAAATCATACTTGATCCAACAACACAGAGTATTGAATTAAAGTTGTAGTTCCTAACTTCTTGTAATGGTTCATCAATCTTGAAATTCAGACATTGCATGTCTTCATTGCTTCATGTTTGAATAATTTGCATCATATCGTACAATAGGAAATTAGGAATTATGATTATTATTACTTTATGGATCTGTTAAGTTACTTTTAAGTTTGCATGGTTTAGTGTGAAATTATTCAAGTGTGCCCCTAGGCCCAGGTGAAGGAATGCCAAGGACTAAGAACCCTAGTTTTTAAATGGTATTATTTCTTATACCCAAAAACCCCTCAACATCACTTCTTATTAGTTCTTAACAATATTGTTTTAAACAATTTGAGAATTGATATAGCAAAATCTCGCACTTCTCAAGATAAATTCCTAAAGCTAAAGTGTGATACCATGTGTAATTCAATAGCCCCATTGTCACCTCACCAACCTCTTTTCACTTCGGGCTAGCTCTCCTCCAACTCAAGGGGGGTTCTCCTTAGTAGATGTTAGGGATCTAATGGCCCAACCAAACCAAGTCAAGAGCCCCCTAACTCTCTATGTTTACTACTATCAATCAAAATATTGAACAATAGGGTCAGACATGCATCCTGAAGATAAAATTGCTAGAGTATTTTTGGGTAATTTCAAAGGGAAAGTCCCCAAACACATATAATAAAGGAATTATAACGTGATTTCAAACATTAAATATCAACAAAATCATTTAAAGGATATTGAAAGGAAAAAGGTGATGGAAGATAGAAAGTGCCTTACTTAAATGCTCCAAGGATTTTTCAATAGTTGCTCCAAAAGCTTCACTTCAAGGCCCTTCAAGATCGTCTCCAAAAATGCTATACCATCAACTTCAACAATGTTGCTCCAAAAATGTCCTCAAGGTCTTCACAACAAGTTTACTAGAAGTTGCTCCAACAATATATTCAATAAGGTCTTCATTGTCAACTCGTCTTTTGTTTGGGTGCCTTAATGTGCAATGACATGTTTCCAGGACTGAATTCAATGCAAGGCATATTTGAAACTCTAACTCTGTCTTCCGGTGTCTTATTAGAAATTATTTCAGTTTTCATTTTGTGTTTTCAAGTTAGATATTGTTTTCAAGTTTTTACATTTATAATTTTAATGCAATGTGGCAGACTGATCAGAGCAGTGCAGGAACAACCCCGAGACAGGATGATCGCGGAAAGAGGCCAGCGGAAGAACATGTAAAGTGCCAGCATTGCTCTATCTTTAGGTATTTTAGTTATTTACATAATTGAAATAATATTAATTTTGTTCAAATATGCGGACACCTAGCCATGGTACGCCTGATGATTCCCTCTTTGAGGAAGAGCTTTTTTCATCCCTATCTCCAGTGTTGTTGTTGCAAAAAAAGGCACAAGATGCAAGGTCGGAATTTAATGCTTTGATAGATGCGCCTCAAACACCTGAAACAGAAGAGAGGATACAACATCTTATGAGGCAGCTAAATAGATATCAGGTAATAATAAAAAGTCAAAAGGATATTTTTTTTGTTCTGCATGAGATGAATTGTGATAGTTTGATTTTTAAATTTTACATTGACTAAACTAACAAAAAGTTCTTTTGTATGTAGCGTTTTCTGGCATTTGCTGAACCCGGTGTTGGTGGTAGTGGGACACAAGGGCAAGAGATTGCCCAACAACCCTCTCGTACACCTTCTACTCCTTTAGGTGCCAACCAAGAAACACACCCTGCCCAAGCAGACACCCAGCCAATCGCTGAACGTGTTGGCAATGATGAGGCTGATATGGCCAACTACATTATAGTGTTTCCTGGAGCTACACGTGTCAACTCCACAGGGACCATTAATGGCACATTGTTGGTGAACGATGAAGGTGTCCCTATAAAGCATGTACAACTCCCAGGTAAATTTTAATATTTTAACTATTTCATGTACTTTATCTAAAACATATTTATCATGATTTTTATTTTTAAATTAATGATAATATCTTTCTTTTTTTCTGTGTAGGAAAAAATGAGTTCTACAGGATTCTGGAGAGCCATGTGTTGGTAATTTTTGGCCCAACCATATGCACAAGGTGGAATTCCCAGAATTCCAACCTGAAAAAAGAACTTCTAGATTATCTAGAAGCCCTTTTTGGGGTCAGCACATTTGACAGAACAGCGGTGGCTCGGGTAGCCAACAAATATTTGAAATATACCAGGGACACATATAGGACACAATTTAAATTTAACCTTAGATATGAGCGTCCTCTCGCAGTTCCAGAGAGTGAGTGGAGAGCACTCATCCATGAAGGAAAAGAGAAAAGGGCAAAGAAAGAAGGAAAAATGCCAACTGGACCCGCAAGGTAAATTACAACTTTAATTCAATAGCTTTAATTTTCTCTATGTCTAAAATAAAAGTGTGCTACATCATATCTGACTTCAATTTTGTTGAGGCTAGGTTGCCTGACACCTCAAAGGCAACCAAAGCTAGGATTGAGAAAAAGGGCCATCATAAGCTAGGCCAGGGCGGTTACTTGAAATTAGCTGCAAGAATTGTAATTAAGTAGCTAAACATCTTATAATTAATTGTATCGCCTTCCAACGTTTTTGTAATCCTATCAAATATGATTAAAAATACACAATCATATGTAATGTAGGGTGATGACTTCGGAACATAAACTATAGAGGAAGATAAAAATATCTCTTTCCATTTCGGCTATCAAGCTGTAGTTGAATGTCGCAGAAGCTTGGGGCAGGTCCCAAGATCCAGAATGCCTGATAAGGTAAAATATTAACCTTTCAATATGTTTGTTTTCGTCCATAAATTTAATGTCTAACAAATTTGTTTAAATCAGGGGAGCAACACTACCGACGAGGCAAATAACCCAGTTTTAGAGCCAGATGTAGATGATCCTCACGTGCAACCTGATCATTGTAGTGGGGACCAGGCCGACAATGCTACTAGCAGTGAGGGCCGTGACGGTAATTAATTTCCACTTATAATTTTTTCTAATTATACCTTGATAGTTGTCCTTATAACTTTTTTTGTTTCAATGACAGAGAATGTTTCCCTTGAGGATCTTACCACCAGAGAGGAATACAAGGCAACAGTCCCAACGACGACAACTGGTGCACCGGGTAAATAATCTCATTGCAATTTTTTTTATTAATATTACTGAACTAGTTCAATGATATTTAAAAACTGAATTAAAATTTAATATTATCTATTTTTGTAGGCGATGCCCCATCTCTGGATGAGACCAGACATTGTGACTACGCAACTAGGTCAGCGGCGACAACTGGTGCACCAGGTAAATAATCTCATTGCAATTTTTTTTATTAATATTACCGAACTAGTTCAATGATATTTAAAAACTGACAATTAAAATTTAATATTATCTTTTTTTGTAGGCGATGCCCCGTCACTGGATGAGACCAGACATCGTGACTACGCAACTAGGTCAGCGGCGAAAACTGGTGCACCAGGTAAATAATCTCATTGCAATTTTTTTTATTAATATTACCGAACTAGTTCAATGATATTTAAAAACCGACAATTAAAATTTAATATTATCTGTTTTTGTAGGCGATGCCCCGTCACAGGATGAGACCAGACATCGTGACTACGCAACTAGGTCAGCAGTGCGGGTCGAAAGGCACGAAACAGGAGCAGAGCACGATGATATTGATGATGTAATTCGGAGCTTTAGAAATAGGAAGAAGACAAAGAAAATTTGATAATGTAAAATATTGTATTATTATAAAACAAACGTTACCATACTTGGAACGTTTTTTGCGTTATATAAAAAACTCATTTATCATACTATTTTTATGTCAAGCATTAATTGCAATGTTTCCTTGCGTACTTTTTGTTGAATTGTTTTTTATTAGTTATTGAATATTTTTTTTTATGCTCATGAAAGTAAAAAATGAAATATAGATTGGGTATTGGGGAATTGAGAGTGATGTGAGGGGGGGGGCATAAGAGCTTCCACCTTCACGTGGTTGGCCCTGTTTAGTAGAGAATAATTTATTGGAGCGATTTAATCTTGGAGCAAACCTCCCTCAATCCAATGTAGCAACAAAAAAGTCACTGTTGACTTAGTTGCTACTCTTTCGAATCATGGGAGGCTTGTTCCAAGTTCATGCGACTCCAATAAATTGTTGTTGAAATGAAGAGGAGCTTATTTAGGTATGTTTTGACATTTTCAGCATATGTTCTAACATTATCATAAGAATGCATCTTAGAGTAAAAAATACTACATCAATTACTTGTATTTATTGTATAGATAATGATGGATTTTGATTGACTTGGCAGTGCAGGTACAAATCCTCTTGCATCATGCGCAATACAACTTGTCAACCAGGGTCATGTCCATGATATTTTTGCTTGTGCGCTTGATCAGGTTCGTAATGTCACATTTTGTAAGTTCCTTTATAGTTCATAATTCAATATTAAGCTTGTTCATGATTATTATCTAGGTTTTTTGTATGTGTTTTTTCATCTATTTGATTGTAAGCAAATCTGCATGTTTCCTGTTGTTCACTATGATTTCTCCCATTACCACTCCCACGATGAATCTGACTTTATTGTTACATAGGTTACTTTATTGTTACTCTGATTTCTCCATTTACGGTTTCATAGGTTACATAATGTAAAGTTGTCAATCTCAGGTTGGTGATGAGCTTTAGTTCTCCAGATTTGGGGCTTTTCTGATATTTTCTCCCTCATGTCATTCCTGCATCATCTTGTTGTTTGAGCATGCCAATTGTATACCACTTGTACCAATTGGCACATGTCAATCTCTGAGTGGTGCCACATTTCACCTATTTTCAGTGAGAGTTAAGGGTTTCTCTAACATAGCTTCAGAAATCCGATTCAGTGCCTGCTTGAATATTGTCACATAATACTCATGGTTTGGATTGATGAGCATGTTCTGAATGGTTGGTTGATTCATAAGAACCAACCATATAGTCATCTTGAGATATTTCAGAAGTTTTCTCGGGTTTCCTTTTTCACCGTTTCTAGTGGGTGGGATGGTGTGGGGTGATCCATCAATACTAGTGCTCTTGTAGTAGGGAATTTGTTTTTGGGGATATAAATGAGCATTTGATGTAGATATCCCATTGGATGCATTCATAGATGGGCATGAGAGGTCAAGAATTTAAATTAAAAATATGCAACCTCTAGCATGGCAACCTGAAAGCCGCGAGAGACACTGGTTAAAGATTGTTTTGTGCTGGCCTTAATATAGTCCTGATTTCTTTCTATTATCTTAATGCAAATATATAGTCCGGTCTCATTAAAATGAGGATTGTGGTTTTATTTCTCTTTGGTTGTTTCTCTCTTAATGCTCCAGAAGTTGCCAAATGTTGTGATAGTTGTTTAGTTTGCCTGTTACAACTTAAAAGTGGTTTTTAGCAATGGGAGTCATTTTTTTAAAGGTTCATACTAATATGAAGATCTTGTAATTCTATATTCTGTTGAAACTTTAGTTAAACTGAGAGGGGGGGGGGGGGTGAATCAGTTTAACACATTCCTAATCTTTTAATTTAATTTAATGTGTGAGTAGTCTTAGAATGTAAGCAGCAAGTATTAGTATAATATAGTAGTAGACTTAATAGGAGAGCAGCAGGTATTAAGCAGATGATACATATCAGATCAATACATAAATATCATGCACAGAGACACCAGATATAAGTGGAAACCCATAAAGGGAGAAAACCACATCTTATTATTGTTGTGATGCAAAGGCAAGCTCCAAATCCCTTTCACCACTGTTTTTCTGCAGACACCAACCTATAGGAGGCTCCAACCTCAATTCTGTAAGCTACAACTTGCAAGAAAGCACCAACTCCCTTCAGTTTTCTGCAGGCACCAACCTACAGGAGGCTTCAACCTCAGTCAGCTACAACTGACAGTTATCAAGCTGCAACTTGATAGGGAAGCTCCAACTTCCTCAATTTATCAAACTGAATGTTTACTGATTTACTTCAGATATCAACTCTGTTCTATAGCTTCTCTTTCTGCTCTTCTTCTCTTAATCTTCTCTGCCTTATTCTTCTATATTCTGCATTCTCAATATTTTCTCTCTCTCCTTCTCTGACCTCTCTTGTGCATATCAATGTGATATTATATATAGAGTTCATCACATGACTCTTTACATTCCTCAGGGAATTTGAAGTGAGTAGTCCTGACTTTTTTCCTTCTACCTTCTCATATCTTTTAACCAACTCATTTTAAAATTATAGCAATATGTACAAATTTCCATGCTACAGTGGGATTTTGTATTTTCCTTAGGATACTTGCCTTTGCATCACAAACAATAAAAAAATTAATTACAACATTTACATTCACATTTTTAATTACATATTTCAATTTCACTCAGCTCCTTTTCTGGATTTTGGCTTTACTAGATTTGTCTTTTCCTGCTGCTGTTAAGAACCTGTTCTGCATACACTTTGTTCACTGTCATCTGCATATTCCCTGTTTTCTGTGCTTATTCACCTATCCAACTCATTCCTGTACATATTCCTGTCAAGCCTGTAATCTTTGTGGATCTCTGCATGCTCTCCTCTTCTTTTTCTTTTTCATAATTGCATTCAAGTTTCATGCCCAATCATTTCCCAAGTTCGGGAAATCTCACAATCTCTGCTTTGTTCTATGCTGGCAGTTTCAATGCTTAAATCTGGAGTGTTAATAAATCAACCATACTCCCAGTACTTTTCAATATTTCACTTAACTGTGTGTAAATGCATCCCAAAATTTCATTGTCCAATCATTTTCCCAATCCGGGCACTCTCGCATGTTCTCTTTATTCCACACTGGCAAACTTAATAAAAACAAGTCTGCTCATTTTTAATATCTCAATTCTTTAGTTATAATCCGACAGTCCATTACATGTACATGTATTAGGCCCCGCTCACATATTTCATATTTCATATCACGCCAATTAACCATATACAACTATTATAATCAACATAATACTTTGGTTATTAAAACCATGCAAATTTACCCTCAGCACGTTTAACCATATATGCATATTCCATATACATATTACGATGCCCTTCACATATACAGTCATTATATATAATATATCCACTCATATATTATTAGATAATCGACAATCTTTTATTAATTAGAAACCTTAGTCTTCCACTGTATATTAATAACCCGTCAGAATTTAATAAACAATATAAACCAAATTCATTGTATATGACTCTGCCCCAGGCCCACAATAGAATCAAAGACCAATAAAACGCACACACTGTACCTTTGTTAACCCCCGGGCTCTTCCATTAAACTTCGTGCGGGTCCTGCAAGCGATCACCGTCAGATGTCGGCCCACCAGATCGACGGCTCCTGTCCATTTCGTTCCGTGTCCTGGTACGATAGTTAATGCGCGATGGCGCACGTTAAACGACGATTTTGGAATGTCGTTCGAGGACACGTGTTGATCAATCAATGGAATCGCTGCTCCTCCGGGCAATACCACTTATGGTCGATAGGCGGTGCGATGAAATCTACTTACGGCCTTTACTGTTCACGCTAAACCACTTCACTGTTCCTGTCGCAAGGTTCCGTTCTCCACTCCAGGTTCCGATCCAACGCTTTTACTCCGGGTTCCGTTCTCCAACGATTTCAATTATATATATATATATATATATATATATATATATATTTGTTACTATGAATATGGTTCTGTTCTCCACAATTTAAATTATATATATATATATATATATATATATATATATATATATATTTGCTACGATTATGGTTCCGCCTTTTACTATGGTTCCACCATACTCTGATGCAGAGTTCCGCTCCTTTTCTCGGTTCCGTTGCCTATATTATGTACAAGGGTTCTATCAAACAGTTAACCCCGAAACTCGTAGGATAATCACTACCAGGGCATCATTGGCTACCAAGTTTACACTGAAGCTTATGGCTACCAGAATTCAGAGATTTGAAAAAATCAAGATTTTTTCCAAAAATGAATATTTTTGTATTTTTTTAGTTTTGCCGACTTTTTCAAAAAACTCCCGACTTTATCGAGTATTTCAACTTTTTGACCCTTGCCGATTTAATCCCGACTTCGAATTTTTCCACATTGCATTTTGAGCTAATTATTTATTCTTCTTTTTCTTGAATGAAGATTGCTTATAATGCTATAATCTAAAAAATACCCAATTACCCTCAAATTATCTTTCACTTCAATGTTGTTCCCCTTGTTGTTTTATCATGTTTCATGTCATTCGAAGGTTTTCCATAATAATTTTCAAATTTTCTTTATTATTTTCCATATGTGACTCTGTTTCCTATACTTTGGACTTATCTTGCAAAAAGTATGAGATACTAGGAGTTGGATATCCATAAAGGGCCTTAAATGGGGAAATTTTGGTAGATGTGTGATAGGTAGTATCATATTACCATTCTTCCTTGATGAACCCACTTCATCCATTAAGATTTCTTTTCTAAAGAGTAACATTGTAGATAACCTTAAAAACATTTGTTAACTATTTTTGTTTGACCATTTGATTGTGTTTGATATGTAGAACTCATGGAAGCTAGTGTTTCTCCACTCATATTAAATAATTATTTCCAAAATTTTCTTATTACTATTACTTTAGGAAAACCATGAAGACTATGAATTTCTTTCACGGACACTTCTGCCACTTGGCTTGTTGTTTATGTACTTATAAGATGGGATCAAACAAAATTGTTCTTAATTTGAGCCTGTCGGACTTCAAACGGCGATAAACCATAATTCAAACCAAATTCGCGTTCCAAAATAGCCTGCTGACGTCGGCCAATTTTGTGACGCGAAAACCAAATGAATTCCACCCTAATCTTTTTCGGGTCCGAAGTTGGGCTGGCGTACGGAGGGAGAGTTGTGACGCGAATTTCTTATCAAATTCTCCCTAATATTTTTCGGGTCCGAATTTCCACTACGCGAGCGGTCCAATCATCAATCAAAACCCGCCACCCTTTTGACTTTGTAAATAAAAAAAATTGCGTCTGCGTCATTTTCACTGGTCCGTGTGCTAGCTAGTCTTCCATGCAACAAAATTCAAAAACCAACTGTTAACGCTTGCTGACCGTTACCTTGTTGAAGAGAATTGAAGCCGAGTATTTCAGGGTTCTTCTGTCATAACCAGCGCCTGTTTAAATATGTTTCATTTCCCGTAAACAGGTATTTATTCCAATTCCCCGCTAAACTCTGTAAAAAATCCTGGTTTTAGTTTTAATTCTGCACTAAGGTCTGAAAAGAAGTTCAGTTTGGTCTTTTTCGTTCCCAGAACTGCAATTACATTCGCAAAACTGGTAATTGTGCCCCTTTTCCACAAAAACCCTGAAATTTCATTTCTGAATCCACAAGAACCAGAAATGGAAGTTCCTGTAGCTATGAATGTCGTGCCCATCAATGCCCCTCACAAGGACTTGGATTATTTGTCTTTAGCCGATATGGATTTTTAAATTAAGGACTTGCTTCTCAGTGAGAATCCTCTTCGAATATTTTGCCGCTGCAGAGACAATTATTTGAATGGTTTTGACATCTTTGGACTTTGGGAATCAAATATTCCTATGTACTTTCTCCCCTCAGTCCATATTTTTCCTGAGTTAATCCATTATTGCTACGCAAATTATGATCCCAACCAACGAGCAGTTTTATCCCCAAGTCAAAATGTCCTTTTCCCAATAACTGCTCAGTCCATAAATGAAATGCTACAATTCCAACTTGGTCAAGCTCTCACTCCCCTGTCCATGGTTGAATTACTTGAGAAATCTACTAAGTTATCCCATGAAGAGTTAAACCGCCTATGCCAAACCTTCATGTTACCAGAGCATCAGCCTAAAAACCCTCCCCCTTATGGTTATACTTTCTTTACTGATGAGGGTAGAGTTATTTTAGACATGATATCTTCCATAATGGGTTTCAATACTAGTGAGTATGTTGATGAGTTAACCCTAGTATTGTTATCCATTTTTATCCCTAGACAGCCTCCTGTTGTCAAGTACGATTTTGCATCTTATATTGCTGACAAAATCCATGATCAGTTCATGAGATTTGAGAATGAGAGAGTATTCAAGTATTCTTCTGTCATATATCATCTCATGATTTACTTTCAGTCAGAAAATTTCCCTTTTTATGTTAAGAAACTTTATGCCAAAGGGAATCCTAGGTCAGTCATCTTTTGGTCTGCCATTACTCACAAATCCTCTGATTCTCCTTATTCCTATGATGAGTTTGTTGACCTTTTTGTTCATCCTGCAACTACCTTGTTGACAGGAGTCTCTCCTCCTAGAATTAACAATGAAATCAAGAAAATCCTTCGGCTCTCAAAGAAGTACAAGATAGGTGACTGGTACCTATATCAAAAGTACAAAGAGATCATGATATATGGATGTGAATTATGCCCATTCAAACTGCCCAAGTATGTCCCAATGAGACTCTTTGCATTAGAATATTTTAGGCAGATGAATATAATTCATTTTTGCAATGCAAAGAAAAAGGCTCAACTCAGGATCAAGAGCCAATTAGGTCCCTTCATTTGTAACTCTAGGGAAGCTGGAAAGGAAGCCGAAAGGATTTTAGAAGACCATCTCAGACTACAAAAGAGTTTCTACTGGGTGCCTTATGATCCAAACAACTTTATCTGTGATAGAAGAATGAAAAATAAACTGTCACCATACATCCATAAAAGAATCCCAAAAATAGAACAATATGCTAATATGGATGAATGGACAGAAGGGACATTGGTTGAAAAAGATAGTGAGCAGGTCAATGTTGAAAATGTAATGAAATATCTTGAAAAGATACTTGACCTAGAATCTTTTGGACAGGTGCAGGGATCTTCTTCAGCCAGGACTTTACAACAAAATTTGTAGGAGATTAGTACAGTAGCAGTAGAATCTAAAGGAAAAGAAAAGGAGCCTGATATACAAATAATTGAAAAATTCATAATGACAGCGCAACTAGAGACTTCTAAAGAACAAGGTCAAGGAAAAATTCCTCCTACTCAGATCAGTGAGCCATAAATTTATATTTTACAAACTCCTCTGAATATAGAAAAGGGAAAAAAGAGAGAGGCTGAAACAACTACTCCTATTGGTGGCTCTTCTGAACAGCAAGATGTTAAAAGGCAGAAATTAACTCCCCTTCCAGAAGATGAATCATTTCAGGAAATCGCTGATAGCCAGGGAAGAGAAGACAGTCAGCAAATAAGTACAGGTAGTGGGACATCCACTAATTTTCAAAAACAGGGAATAAAGAGGCAACAAAGTGTAGAAATATCTTCTTTCAAACCTCCAGTAAAAACTGCCTGGGACATCAAAAGAACATTCATCAATATAAAGGCCAGGAACGATCCACTTAGACTTCAAGTGTACAACCAATATTTGAAGATGGCTCCGAAAAATCAAGAAAGATTGATGTCAGCTTATGAAATCCAACAGGGTAAGATGTTAATGAGCCATTTCAAGCCCAAGGTGCAGCAGCCTCAGACAGCTGCAGATTACGTTAGGACTAATTTTGAAGTCTTAGCAAAGGATATCCATCCTTTAGATCTAATTGAGCTACACAAGCAAACGGGTGAGATGATTTATTCTACTTTGACGGATAAATCAATGATGATCCATAAGTTGCAGGATTCTTTGGATAATACTAATACACAGTTGCAGCTTGAAAAAGCCTCCTCCCAGGCTAAGGATAATAGAATCAAAACTTTAGAGGAAATAATCATTGGTTTGGGTCATAATCCTAAAGATGTGAAAGGTATTGAAGCTTTGATCAAGAGAAAAGATGATGATATTGCAGCTCTGAGAAAACAATTAAAGTTACCGGCCTCGAGACATCCAAAAACTGCAGAAATCATCAAACAAAATTCTGAGGAAGAACTAATGGATTTTCTCTTAAAATTGAATGAGCAACTTACTGCAACTGAAAAATAGCTTGAGAATGCATTAAAAGATAAGCAGGAAAATATTCCAGTATCTACAGCAGGAGTAGTGACAGGTACAGCAACAACAGGTCAGCCAGCAGAATTGTCACAGAGAAACACTGCAAATTTGAACACTGATGAATTAACAAAGTCAATGGAAGATATGAAACTTCAGGCCATAGAGCTTCACAAAACAAAGGAACAATTGGACACTCTAGAACATAAATATGATCTTTTAAAAATGAGTGTTGCTGATAAAACAAGAGAAGTGAACAAATTAGAAAAAAAAGTCAAAGCATTGGAAAAGGATCTCACATTGGAAAAACCTTTAAAAGAAATAAATGAAATTATTTGGGATAATATCTTTCAATCAATAAAGGATGTTTGGTCCTCAATTCAAATAATGGATGAACAGAATAACTTAGTTAAATTGGCTCTGGATGAGATTGAGAGATCAAGAGAAGAGTTGGGAAATTTGCCAGAAGAGGCCAATAGTCTTATAAATTTTTTGAATACTCAGACTAAGAATCAACTTACAGAAATTGGTATTCAGGACAGGACCGGAGCAATTCTGGAAATAAAGAGAGTTTTTACTAAAACAACTTTGGTACAGAATTTAGAACGAAGGTGCTCAGATATGCAAGAAGAAATCATTGCCTTCAGAGAAAGATTGAATATTTTGTTAAATTTAGGATTGCCCAGTGCTATAGTTGCAGAAGATAAGCTAATGGACCTTGATAGTTATGTTGAAAAATTGGACAAATATGCTCATAATCAAGCTAGTTCTTCAACCAGTTCATCAACAGCAGCATTGCCTACAGGGAAAAACCTTCATGACAGATTGGAGAATTTATTTTATCTTGAGCATGAAGTAAATCATTTGTTCCCAAATCAGCCTAATTTCTTTAGATATACTGAGGCTGATGAAACACTAAGAAAGTTGCAAAGGACCAGAGTGCCAGAAGTTCAATGGTGGGAAGAAATGATGGAACTTTTGTAAAAAATTATCCTTACATAAATTTTTGCCTATTTACCACAGTATATCATGATAAAAAGGATAAAAGGATGAATAAAGTTCAAAGAGTATCAGAGCAGTTAAAGAGTATCAGTGAAAAGAAATAATCAACATAGATAATATCATGTCCCTGTATGTGACATGGGGTATTTTTCTATCATTGTATGGGGTGGGACTTCCACTTTTTTGGATGGATATTTGGGTTCCAATCTTCAGATGTGAAAATGTAATGACTTCATGGACTGTTTTACTTCATATAATATATTCAAAACAACGTTTTTTCTCTTGTGAAAAAAAAATGATTAATGTTTATCACTCTGCCTTCAAAACTAACGATGTTGGTCTATGTTGCTGGTTTATTGATATGGTCTGATGGTCTTTTTATATTTTGGACATATCACACTCCTCACATGATTAGCGTTTTTCTCTGTTCAAGGATTTTGGGTACTTTAATTTGTATTTGGAACAATGGACGTCGGTACTCTATCTGTTGCTTTACTATTCTACACACTGCTATTTCACTTTCTTATAGATGCCTCGGGCATATTTGGATGCTTTCTCAAATTGTCGATAATCTCCATGTGGAACGTTACTGGGTTTTATATCATGTCCCTGTATGTGACATGGGGTATTTTTCTATCATTGTCTGGGGTGGGACTTCCACTTTTCTGGATGGATATTTGGGTTCCAATCTTCAGATGTGAAAATGTAATGACTTCATGAATTGTTTTACTTCATATAATATATTCAAAACAACGTTTTTTCTCTTGTGAAAAAAAAATGATTAATGTTTATCACTCTGCCTTCAAAACTAGCGATGCTGGTCTATGTTGCTGTTTTATTGATATGGTCTGATGGTCTTTTTATATTTTGGACATATCACACTCCTCACATGATTAGCATTTTTATCTGTTCAAGGATTTTGGGTACTTTAATTTGTATTTGGAACAATGGACGTCGGTACTCTATCTGTTGCTTTACTATTCTACATACTGCTATTTCACTTTCTTATAGATGCCTCGGGCATATTTGGATGCTTTCTCGGATTGTCGATAATCTCCATGTGGACCGTTACTGGGTTTTATATCATGTCCCTGTATGTGACATGGGGTATTTTTCTATCATTGTCTGGGGTGGGACTTCCACTTTTCTGGATGGATATTTGGGTTCCCATCTTCAGATGTGAAAATGTAATGACTTCATGGACTGTTTTACTTCATATAATATATTCAAAACAATGTTTTTCCTCTTTTAAAGTTTCAATTTTTTTTTCTAAAATTGAACCTGCCGTCGCTATACCGACGCCTTGTAAGCGTCGGACTTGAGACAGATTAAAACGTCGGAAGAGCGACAGTACAAAAACATTGGACGAGCGACATTCAAAACTTCGGACCATGTTTCGTCGGAATTGCGACAGATCATAGACGTCGGACGAGCGACGTCCAAAACGTCGGACCACATTTCGTCAGAATTGTGACAGTTTACAATTGTCGGAAGAGCGACGTCCAAAACGTCGAACCACATTGCGCCGGACTTGGGACAGTTTACAGACGTCGGAAGAGCGACGTTTAAAATGTTGGACCACATTTCTTCGGAAGTGTGACAGTTTACAAAGGTCGGAAGTGCGACGGATTGGGAAACGTCTGAAGAGTGACGCTTGTTTGGAAGCGACGGAAAAGGTGTCGATAGTGCGACACTTTTTAATTGCGTCGGAACTGCGACGGTATGATAAACAACATTTTTCCCGCGCTCGAACTGTCGCTCTTTCGACGAGTATGTGTCGGAATAGCGACGAATTGGCCGTCGGAATTTCCGCCAAATTTTCTAGTGTTTGAAGAATGTTGATTTGGATTTCTGTGAGAGTTGCATTTATGGAAAATAGAAGAGAGCCAGATTTCTCAGAGTTGGGAAAGAAAAGAAGAGCAAAAAATTAGAGCTTGTGCATATAGATGTATGGGGATGTGCTTAGGTATCATCTCTCGGTGGCTCCCGTTATTATGTTACTTTTATTGATGATGTAACTAGAAAAAATTGGATTTATTGTATTCAAAATAAATCTGATGTATTTGATACTTTCAAGAAATGGAAAGCTTTGGTTGAGATTGAGATAGGAAAGAAGTTGAAGTGTCTTAGATCAGAAAATGGAGGTGAATATTGCAGCAAAGAGTTTGATAGGTACTGTTCAGAGCATGGAATTCGTAGAGAGAAGACAGTTCCAAGAACACCACAAGAAAATGTTGTGTCAGAAAGGATGAAAAGACCAATCATGGAGCATGCAAGGTGCATGAGATTGCATGCAGGATTGACTTTACAATTTTAGGCAGATGCTGTAGATAATGATGTTTATCTAATAAACAGAGGACCTTCAAGTTCCTTGGATGGTGGTATTCCAAAGGAAGCATGGACAAGTAAAAATGTAAACTACTCTTTTTTAAAGCCTTTTGGCTGTGAGGCCTTTGTCCATATTAATAAAGAAAACATAACAAAGCTTGAGGAAAAATCAAAGAAATGTACCTTTATTGGATATGGTGTTAATGATTTTGGTTATCTCTTATATGATTATGAAAATCACAAAATCATTAGGAGCAGAGATGTAATATTCAATGAAAAGGTCTTGTATAAGAATCAGTTGCAGGAAAAGAAACAGGAAAAAGAAAGCAAGGAATACACGATTCTTGATGAGATAACTGAAAAAGTAAAGGTGCCTGAAAATAATAATAATCAACAACCACAGCAGCAACAACCACCACAACAGCAACAGGCACCTCAAACACCTGAAAGTGGTGTTAGAAGATCTACCAGGATAAGTAGACCCCCTGAACGATACTCTCCTTCATTGTATTATTTATTGTTGAGCGGTCTGGTAGACTTTGCAGATATTATGAAGAAGAAATGCAGGTTGAAAGCAGGAAGAAGTGGGAGCTAGCCATGGAAGAAGAGATGGAATCCTTAATGCATAACCAGACTTGGGACTTAGTCAGGTTGCCTACAGGTAAAACTACCTTGCAAAATAAATGGGTTTACAGGCTGAAGGAAGAAGATGGAGGAAAACAGAGGTACAAATCTAGACTTGTGGTGAAGGGGTTTTGCACAGAAGAAAGGTATTGATTTTGATGAAATATTTTCTCATTTTGTTAGGACGACTTCAATTAGAACTATTTTAAGTCTTATAGCAATAGAATATTTACATCTTGAATAATTAGATGTAAAGACAACATTTCTCCATGGATATTTGGAGGAAGAAATCTATATGGAGCAACCAGAAGGGTATGAGGTCAAAGGGAAAGAAAAATTAGTGTGTAGGTTAAATAAGAGCTTGTATGGCTTAAAAAAGGCTCCAAGGTAGTGGTATCTGAAAATTTATAGGTTCATGTTTGAACAAGGTTATACTAGATGTCACTCTGATCATTGTGTTTATCTAAAAAAGAAAAATTATGACAACTATATTATATTGTTATTATATGTAGATGAAATGCTTGTTGTAGGGTCTAGCATGCAAGAAATAAATGTGCTCAAAAGAAAATTGACAAATTAATTTGTAATGAAGGATTTGGGAGCTGCAAAACAAATCCTTGGTATGAGAATAATTAGAGACAGGAAAAATCACAAACTAACACTGTCTCAGAATGAGTACATACAAAAGGTGTTGAAAAGATTTAATATGCAGAATGAAAAACCAGTTAGTACACCTTTTGCTAGCCATTTAAAACTTAGTAAGGAGATGTGCCCCAAGACCCAAGAAGAAATGGACCATATGTATAAAATTCCATATGCATTAGTATTTGGAAGCTTAATGTATGCAATGGTCTGCACAAGGCCTGATATTGCACATGTAGTGGGAATTGTAAGCAGGTACATGAACAATCCAGGAAAAGAACATTGGATGATAGTAGAATGGACTCTCAGATATTTGAGAGGTACCCCAAATCAAACATTATGCTTTGGTGGTTCAAACATTGCTCTACAGGGATATGTTGATGCAGATATGGTAGGTGACAGAGATAATAGGAGGAGCACTACAAGATATGCATTTACTGTAGGTGGAACAACTATCAGTTGGGTTTCAAAAAACCAAAGTGTTGTTGCACTTTCAACAACAGAAGCAGAGTATGTTGCTGCTATAGAGGCTAGTAAGGAAATGATTTGGTTACAAAGGTTTATGGATGAATTAGGTAAGAAGCATGATATGGGCACATTATACAGTGATAGCCAAAGTGCCATTCATCTTGAAAATAACTCAGAATTTCATTCCAGGACTAAACACATACAAATCAAGTACCATTTCATACAGTCAGTGTTGGAAGATGGACAGTTGAAGCTGGAAAAGATACACACTAGTCAGAATCCTGCAGATATGCTAACAAAAGTTGTAACCAGGGAGAAACTGAGAATATGCTCAGTTTCAATTAGTCTTCAAGGATGATGATGAAGATGAGAAACAACTAGGTCCAAAGAGGTGTCATTGTCCAACAAATGAAGCAGTGGTGGAGTTGCTACAATCAGTCTCCAAGTGGGAGATTGTTGGGTGTGGAGCCTAATTATCTTGTTTATTTTGTATCACAACGTTGGACCCCTGTACCTTAATGGGGTGGAAACGCCACCCGTAGTTAAACACTTCCTGGGGGATCCAGGGGGGGTGGCTGTGACTTTATGGACCCCCCTCCTGGAGGGGGGTTTTAGGGGCAGTGCCCCCGAAGCTAAAAACAAATGTAAAATTTCCTTGTAAAAGTATAGTAATTTCTAGTCAATCTAGGCCGTTCATTAGGCGGATGATCTGACGGTAGAAGTTATGTTTAGTTTAGGGTTTTTTTCCCTAGAAGGCAACCCCTCACTTTTATGAGTGTATTCTATTGTTGTTGTGCATTGTATGTGTATTCTCAGAGTGAGAAATAGATAGAGAGACTGTGAGAGAGAACAGAGGATATTACAGCAGATCTGCTGTAGGTTGTGTCTCTTCATTTTTCTGGATAATAGAAAGGAAGGACTGTTGTTCGTGGTGAATGTAGCCCAAAATGGGTGAACCACATATATCTGTGTCTCTCTATTTTTATGTGTTTTGTGTGCTTTCATTTTCCACATATTTTATGTGTTGCATTTCTCTGTAATATATAATTTTCTAACATATGTGATGGGAAACTCCATAGTTTCCCACACCTCCTGGAAAAAAATAGATAAATAAATAAATAAATAAAATAAAAATAAAGATCCATAGGTGTAAACCTCTCTGAGGCACCCAAGGCAAGCTTGTGGGTTGAAAACCTTGATGGAGGCAGCTCACTTGCTAAAAAAAAAAGAGAGAAAAATAAGAAGAAAAGAGAATAAAGATCCATGGGTGAAAACCTCTCTGAGGCGTCCAAGACAAGTTTGTGGGTTGAAAACCTCCATGGAGGCAGCCCACTTTCTTTAAACACGCACCAAAAAAAAAAAAAAAAAACATCTGCATCTCTATGTTTGTTGTTTTGCAGGTCATTAATGGTTTCTGGAAATATAGGGAAGCATTCATCTTCTCTCCCCTTCTATTTTACCATCCATCCCATCATTCACTCCATTCATTTCCATAACTCCTCCCATCACCTCCATACACCATATTCCTCCATTCTTGAGCACAACGTAGAAAAAGAAAGCAGGCCACAAACTGCTACAAACATCAAGAAGTTCCTTAAAAAACAAAGTTGTTCACAGAATGCAAAGAAAAACAAGGGAGAGATGATAAAGAAGACCCCAAGAAAGACATGAGTGCCACCCATGGCATCTAGAGAAACCCCACACAACATCTACAATGGGAAGAAAAAAAAATAAAGATCAACAACTCCCTCAGAGAGTTGCTCATTCAGTAAGCTGATCACTGAGAGAATAGGAAAATAGTGAAGAACACATCATCTAAAAGGCTTGTCTCCTCAATCCAGCTCCTGCAACCACCTTGGAAACAACATGTAAACTCAGGTATAACTTCTCACCCCTTGCTATGCATCTATAATAGCAAAAAATAATTAAATTTGTAGACTTAGAGTTTAAGGGGAAGAAAGGTGGCGAGTTAGCTTGGCCACCATTGCGAATTATGACTAGGGAGAGCTGCAAATTCACGCCACCTAGGCATGCAAAAGAAAAATTGAAATCAAGTGGAGTAGAGGAGAATGAGGGGAGAAAACACGCAGTCCATCATGAATTAACAAAGTTAAGGAAACAATGGTCTCTGACAGAAAGTGGTGTTGAGCCTGAGTTACATAAGCACTCCAGAATTAGCTGCGCAATCCAATAATAAAGAGGGCCCGTCTCATCCAAACCAGTAAATTGGAAATTTTTAAAGGGAGAGAGATCGATGGAAGCCCGTGAAGCTTAGAGAAGAAGAATAAGAACCAATTGAGGAAGAAGAACCAGAAGAAGAGGAAGAACTGTAAGAATAACCCTAAGAAGAGGAAGAACTAGAAGAAGAACCAGAAGAATAACCAAGAAGAACTAGAATAAGAAGAACCAAAACAAGAAGAACCAGAAGGAAAAGAGGAAGAGACAATGGGCCAAGGAAAAATAGAAGAGATGGAAATAAAAGCCATAGAGGTAGCAAAAAGTGAGCAAGAAACAAAATCACAACACATCACCACATCCCCTCAAGGCAAAGAGGTAGTTTCCACCTTAGCTCCTCTGAGCACAAAGAGAAAAAGGTAGACCTCTATGTATTTCAGAGCTGACAAGAGTCAGAGGATAAGTCAGAGAGAGCTAGAAAGTACTCCCACAAGCCTTATTATCATTGAAGGATCACCAAGGGAGGAGGAAATAATCGAAGAAACATTTTCGAAGGAGTAGATGCAGAAGGCACATGCAGAGAATGTAGCACTGAAGGAGAAATTGCAGCAAAGAGGATAGTAAGTAGCCACCATGGAAGATTTATGCATAGAAGCCCTTCAACACAGATTCCATTATGACTCATTTGTTGTGTACCTCAAGGAGCAATAGGTCCTATTTCAAATCAAAACTCTAGCCTCCCATGGATCACTACCTTTCCAAGGTTGTAGGAAATTCATGGATTTCTACAAGCAAGCTAACATGGATGATTAGGTGAAAATGGAAGAGTTTTATGTGCATAACCTTATGTTGACAAATCTGGATACTTGGAACCCCAATCCTACAATGGGGGATATGCATTTGATGGCTCTAGTATCTTCGATGATGAATGAGGACACTAGAGCAAAAGAGATATGGAGGGTCATGGGAAGAAGAAACAGAGAACCCTTATATATCAGACCAGAATTGTTCAACCCAAGAGGAGTCATCCTTAACCATCGAGAGATTGAAAGGGACCCTACACTAGTTGAAAGATACCTTCAGACTCAAACACAGGTAATAGGACACTTTGATGATGTTTCTAGGAAGATAGAAGATGAGTGCATTATGGCCAACCATATGAGATGATACAACCTCGCTCACAGCCTCAAGAACAGGGAGTACCGTACTCCAGAAATACTGAGGGGTGCATTGGAAAGGGCACCATTATACAAGAGGGCCATGTAGGTCAAAAAGATCCAATTATTGGGACTAAAGCTCAGCCCGTTGAACGATGAAAAGGATATAGATGCACAATATAGAGAATGGGAGAATGCACAAAAGAATAATGGTTTTTACCCCCTTGGGGAAACTCCCACACTTCTTCCTCAGGAAATCACAGGAGTTGTCAAAGCCTTGAAGGAGATGCAAGAGGAGTATTAGTTGCTTAGAGGATGAGCAACCATTCAGTAGGGGGGTGATGATGAGCTCCATCATTAGACATATTTGGAGGGGTTAATGGTCACCTTTTTGCCTTCTTAGATCTCTGTTTCTTGCTTTTTTATTATTATTTGGTTTTATGATGCTAGTATAGGTGGTTATTAAGGCTAACATACTCCGAGTGCCTAATATGAGGTTGAGTGCATAAAATCAAGAATTATTAGCATTTTGATAAGGATTTTATCATAAATAATTAGAGGATACAACAAGGAGAAATATTAGAGCATTTTCAACCCTCCTTCACTCTCAAAGGCAGCCAAAGGATCCCAAATATTCTCTCCAACAAGTTGAATTACAAAGGGAGCCAAAGGATCCCCAAGGATTCTCTCCAGCAATTCGAATTACAGAGGTAGCCAAGCAGCTCAAAGAGGAGTGCACTCAATCTTTGTTTACTTGGAGTCAAGTGGACTCAATCACTATTTTCTAAGGAGCTGTTGGTAGCTTCCTTGAATAAATAGAGCAAAGATAGAGCTAGGAAGAGTTAGTCGATTCTAGTGGGAACTTTTTTGTAAGTTATTGAAATTTTTATTATTTCAGTGATTAAACTTTTAGAAATGTATGAGGCTATTCTTTTATGAAATGAGCAGACTGATTTCATTTTACTGATTTAAGTATCAGAGATATAGGCTCGTGGGTTAGGGCCCAATCCATGTGCCTCATCTTCTCTGTTGTTACCATTATTTCCTTTCTGCCATTAAGCTAGTTTTCTTTCTGTCATTCAATTAGTTCTCCTTCTGATAGTTTCATTTCTGCTTAGTTTTTTCTTTCGGTGTGCTATTGTAGTTTTTGATTTGCTTATGAGAGTAATGGATTAGAGGAAAACCAAAAACTTGTGGATCAAGACCCCCTTATCATGTCTGTAAATAGGGCTTGAGGAGGGTGAACCTTCCCACAGACCCAAAAACTTATTTCTGTTCACTATTTCTGAGATTAAAAGTAGAGTTTCATTACCATTTTTAGCCTTCCTTTTTGTATTTCATTTTCACGCATTTGCCTGTTTTTTGTGCATAGACCAACATAGTTGTTTGTAGAAATTAATGATAAATCCCCAAAGCAGCTCCATGGTGCTTCCCCACTTCATTTTCCATCTCTATACTCACAACCTGAGCATCGCTATTATGCCCTCCATTCCTTCTTCTTCTCAGCTTATTCTCACTGTTGCACCCACCTTTTTCCCCTAAAAGCTCTTAAACCCTTTAGCCCGCCTTATTCCTTTGTTTCTATTGGTTATAGTTTCCTTACTCGTTTTAATGCAAAAGTGCTTGAAAACCATCGAAAGTCGACCTCTGCCTTTGCTCCACGAATCTCCCGCTACTGTACATCGCAATCACAAATCGCAACTTTTCCCATTTTTCCTTAACACTTACCGCTTGCTTTTTCCGATTGGGATTTTGAAATATCACATATTGCAAATCGTAACATTTCCAATTTTCCTTTACGACTTACCACAACTACTGCATTGCAATTGAACTTCGCATCATTTTCCCTTTTTCTTTAAGACTTATCGATTCCAAACGTCGATTGCGATATTGCGATCGCGCTCTGCCACCGGTCCCAGTGCAATGTCACCCATCACACTTCGCACTTCACAAATTTTCCTTAACAACACTTCCGTTATCCCTCCAACTTTGCGATATTGCGATTGCAATATTGCATTTCACACTTCGCAGATTTTATCCCGTTGCATTTTTCACTTTGCACTTCGCATCATTTTCCTTTTTCTTTTAAGACTTACCGCTCCTATATTCCAATTGCGATATTGTGATCACACTCTGCCACCGATCCCACCAACACGTCACCTATCACAAATCACATTTCGCAACATTTTCCCTTTTCGTTTAAAACCTACCGCTCTTTTTGCTGATTGCGATATTGTGATATTACATATCGCAGATTGTAACCTTTTCCATTTTCGCAAATCACAATGTTTATCCTTGTCACATTTCGCACTTCACATTGTTTAGGATATTTCCATTAACACTTACCACTTCCAAATGTCGATTGCGATATTGGGATCGCGCTCCACCACCGGTCCCACTGCCATGTCATTTGTCGTATCGCACATCAAAAATCACACTTTTTAGTTTGTTCCTATTAACCTTTATAGCTCTAACTTTGCAATATTGCGATTTCGATATCACATATCACATATCGCAAGTTTTCCTCCATCGCACCTCCGTCATCGCAATTTTCAATTCATTCCGCTCCAAAGAAATTTCTTCACTATAATAATTTTTTTTAAGGTTTAACCCCGCTCTTTCCACTTCTAAGCCTTGTTTCATGCGTTAAACCCTCCATTAGCCACTTTAGCCTTTTTTTCCTCTAAGCTGAAAATCAACCCTTTTTTTCAATTAGAATTAAGCCATGGATAGCTTAGCTGCATGGATAGAATCATGGTAGATAGACCATAGGATAAGTAGAGTGAATTTCGCCATTTGGCCAAGTTAAATGTGGTTTAGAATTAGTTTCCTTTCTGCCATTTATTTTTAACAAATTAAATTAGTTTCCTTTCTGTCATTTCTTTTCAGCAATTTAATTTAGTTTCTTTCTGTCATTTCCTTTCAGCAATTTATTTTAGTTTCTTTGAAGTGTGAAAGACTTCATTAAGAACCCTTAGAAGTAGCACCCTTTCGTAGAAAGGAAGAGGATGACATGAACATAATACATCTGTCATGTATATAGCACTATCACCTCCAAGTTTGTACAAAACCTGGGTTGATAAAGTAAAGTAATGCAACCCGTGGGAGTTACAGCACTCTTGGTGCAATACCAGGGCTCACCAGATGGGATGGAAGATACATCAAATGGATGTAAATACAACCTTCCTCAATGGTGTTATTGAGGAAGAGGTGTACGTCGAGCAGCCAAAATGTTTTGAGACTTGAGACAGGGGGTCATGTGTGCGGAATCAAGAGAGGATTGTATGGGTTGAAGAAAGCACATCGTGCTTGGTACACCAGGATCGAAAGTTATTTCACCAAGTTGGGCTTCACGAAGAGTGAAGCGGATGAAAACCTTTATCATATTGTGGTATATGGTAATATTTTGATTATTGTACTTTATTTCGATGATCTGATACTGACAAGAGATGAGCATCTCATCAAGTCTTGCAAGGAGGATCTTGCAAGAGAATTTGAGATGAAGGACATGGGGCTCTTGCACTATTTCCTGTGATTGGAAATATGAAAAAGAGATAGGGAGCTATTTGTATCTTAGGGAAATTATGCCAATAAGATCCTTAGGAAGTTCCACATGGAGGGAAATAAACCCATGGAGACTCCTCTAGCATGAAAGAAGAGGAAGGAGGATGATACTTCGGGTGAAGTAGTGGATGCTACTATTTACAGTCAGATTGTGGGTTCACTCATGTATTTGGTGAACACATGACCATACATATGCTACGTAGTTAACCAACTTAGTCAAGCAATGGTTAATCCTACCAAGCTATTTTGGAAGGCATGAAAGCATGTGTTGAGATAACTCAAAGGCACTACAGAGTATGGGATATGGTACATACATATAGAGGGAGTGAAGAATCAAGGCTTAATTGATGCAGATTGGGAAGGGAGTCCATTTAACAGGAAGAGCACATCAGGGGGCATCTTTTTCATAACATCAACAACAATTTCCTAATACAACAGGAAACAGAGATCAGTTACACCTAGTTAAATAGAGGTAGAGTACATGGAAACCAGTCAGGAAACATCTGAGGCCATCTGGATGAGGAAGATATTGTTGGTTTGTTTGGCTGATAGATGGATATGACGATGATACATTGTGATAACCAGAGTCACATCAAGCTCTCGGTTAATCCAGTTTTTCATGACAGGTCCAAGCATATCGATATCCAGTATCACCATCTCATAGATTGTGTGCACAGGCGGATTATTTCATTAGAGTACATTCCCACAGAGGAGCAGGATGCAAACATCTTGATGAAGGTGTTGGCAAGAAGAAAATTCAAGTTCCATAGAGACAAGATCGGGGTAGTAGATAATCCCTTTATTGTTGAGAGGGAGTGTTGAAATGGCACCCAAGGGGGCTTCTGATTTAATTTTCTGTTAATTAAATTGGAAGAGAAATTGTAATTTCATCTCATGACAACTTGTATTAGTTAACTGAGTCATGAAGACTTATCTATCTTATGAAATTAGAGTTGAGGGTCAGAGAAGAGGCATGTAGAGTTCTCCCATGATTTTAGGGGGTATAGTTATAGTTATTTGTGAGTTGTAATTAGTTAACTCAATTAATTGAGTTAAAATGAGTTTAACTAGTTCTAAATGAGAGATGAGATAGTTATAGGTCCAATGAATTAAATCTGATTTAATCAGTGATCAATCAGTTAACTAATAATTAGTAAATAAATATTTGTTGCAAGTCAGTTCTAAGGAAGGCCCGGTTGATATTGAGGTTAAAGGTAAGATAACTATCAGTTGTATATTTAGAAACTTGTACAGCTCATGTATAGATTCATTAGGAAGCCTTGAAGGAATTGTGCAATCAATTCTTGGTAATTTCCTATTTAATAGGGCGAAAATTTCTCCAAGAATGCATGAGAAAGGCTGGTCAGATAGAGGCTGAGAATTGGTTAAGTATTGGACTAATTTTTCCTAGATCAGAGTGAGGCAATCAATAGAGTGCAAAGGTTTCGTAGGAAGGGAAATAACATTGTATTATTTCATGGTCTTGACTTTATACAATATAAAGATAGTGGGGTTTTGAGAAGTTTCTTTTCCTGGATGCATCTTGTGTTTTGCGATTAATTTTTTCTTTCTCTTACTTGTTAAGTGATTGTGCGATCGAATTTGGTTTTCACAAATTTGTAGAGGGATTCAATATTTTGTTTTAGTACATTACAAGATTAGATTGAATCCCTTTGGATAACTTCTACACAACAGAAAACAAAAAAAGAGAAATAGAAGAGAGAAAACCAAATGGGATATAAATAAACAAAGATAATCACTTAGTGATAAACTGCAAGGTTAACTAGAACCTGAAGGCATATCCTTGGGCTCTAGGTTTGTCACCTAGTTCATAAGCCCATTCTAACCACTCAAAGGACTTCTTATATTTCTCAAAAGGAGGAAAATGGATTGTTTCTCTCTCTTCTAACACCATTTCTTTGATTTTAACAATATCAAAATGAAACTTAAGAAATTAAACTAGCAAGGAATATAATGAAATTCCAAATAATAGAGATTCTTCCTATCTCACACAAAGAACCAAGAGGTATGAAAATGACTGTGATCAAGAAAAAATTGCAGGTGGGGTGGGAGGGGGGGGGATTTTATACCTAATTTCTCCAAAAAGTTCTATTTCCTTACACTGGAGCTCCTGTCTTGCGATGAAACTAGTCTAAACGAGCACCTTAGTAGTGGAATAATGATTCCTAAATGAGCCAACTACCATGTCAAACCACATAGTTTCTACCATGATACCAAGATGACATCCCCATGCACATGGAAAGGCTTTGAATGTATATGAAAAGTGGTTGAGGGCATATATTGCCATTTCTCTTTCCCACTACATGTCATTGAAACTCCACTATCATCCATGATTATCACTACCATGGAAAAAATCATCTTAATGCTTTCATTTACACCATATTTAAAAATTATTTTTAGAAATATTTAAAATATTTCCTTTTATTTATTAAATAAAACTTATTAATATTAATATAAAAAAATCATCATTTAATACACACATAGACACACAACTATCAAATCCAATAACTAACATGTAACAAAATTATTATGTTAAAATTAAAAACCACGACAACATGAGAATGCACTTTTTTTGGCCCACACAAAAAAATCATATACTTTCTATTTCATGGAAGTTAAAGTATACGAATTACTCTTCAAATATATTCTCAGGGACTAGTCTTTCAACAACTATGGCATTCTACTAAGCCAAAACATAAACAATCAGAACATGAAAACTTGGAAGGAGCCAAACAAATATAACAACATCATTTAATAAAATGTTGTTGGAATTCACTCTAAAGACATCATTGAATTTTTCTATAGTCACTAAATGACCTACTAAAGAATAACACTGAATAATAATAGTAATAATAATAGTGGAGAACAATACTATTAAGCCTTCCAAGGAAAAACTCTCGACGTTAACTACACAATAGACATCAAGCATGAAGATCAATATTGCAATCTCAATATCATCTACTTTGATTTTCTTAAGTCATCAAATTCGCAATCGAAGTAAATTTTTTTGGATAATCAGAGGATATAAACACACAATAACACAAGTATTCCACACAAGAAACACATAAGCTACAACTCTTCTATTAATCATCAATCACTCTCAATCACCATGAATAAAATGAACCCGATGAAGGGTATTTAACCTAACTTTCTTGGCATGCACACACTCATCTATCACATAACTGAACTTGCTCAACTCTCACTTAAATAACTCTCTAACTCACTCACCAAATTTATCTATCACTCAACTCAACTAACTCACTTAACTGATTGTCTAACAATGCATGCGGGAGGTAATTACATATTTTAACACTCCCCCTTAATTATGACTGCTAAACTAAAACATAAGTCATGAAAAATCAAACATACCTGCTAGTCTATGTCTCAGCTAGGCTTAAAACACCCAATTTTATTTTGTGAAACTCAAACAAATCTACTGCTAATGGCTTTGTAAATATATCAGCCAATTGATCACTAGATTTAAAAGGCTTCAAGTGAACTTCTCCATTGCTCACAAGTTCTTGAATAAAGTGATATCTAGTATCAATATGCTTGTTATTTTGATGAAACACACTATCTTGGATAATGCAATCGCTAATGTGTTGTCACAATATATCGCTGTTGATCCTTGTTGTTGTTGCTTGAGTCCATCCAATACTCTTCTTAACCATACTACTTGACAAGCTGCTGATGTTGTTGCTACATATTCTGCTTTTGCTAATGATAGTGTCACAATGGGCTGCTTCTTAGATGCCCATGCTATCACTCTTGAACCAAGATGGAACACATAACCGGATGTGCTCTTTCGATCATCCAAACTTCCTGCAAAATCACTATTTGTAAATCCAATCAAATCTTTCTTTTTTGTACTTGCATACATTATGCCATAATCTCTAGTTCCTGCTATGTATCTCAGAATTATTTTTCCAACACTCCAATGTGTGTCTTTGGAGTCTCCATAAATTTGGAAATCAAACTTACTCCTTGCATAATATCTGGTCTTGTAGCTATGAGATACATGAGTTTGCCAACCAATCTTTTGAATAAATTTGGATTGACATCTACTCCTTCATCATCCTTACTTAACTTTATACCTGTTTCCACTGGTGTAGGTACAAGTTTGTAATTATCCATCCTGAATCTTTTCAACAAATCTCTCGCATAATTATTTTGGAAAATAAAAATTCCTTTTCAGATTTCTCAACTTCAATGCCAAGAAAATATTTCATGAGACCAAGATCTGTCATCTCAAATTCTTTCATCATGGCTATTCTAAATTCATGCAGGTCAAGATCACCTGTAAAAATCATATCTTCAACATATAAGCAAACAATCAAAATCTGTCCATGTTCATTTAACTTTGTGTATAAGGTAGGCTCAATGTTGCTTCTGCAAAATCCATTCTTGATCATGTAGTTATCAATTCTGCCATACGCTGCTCTAGGTGCTTTCTTAAGTCCATAGAATGATTTCTTCACTCTGTAAACTTTAACTTCTTTACCTTCAACTTCATATCCTGGTGGCTGCTGCACATAAATTTCTTCTTCTAAAATTCCATTCAAGAAGGATGATTTGACATCCATATGATATATTTTTGGAGCTGCTGTCGCTAGAACTGCTCTTACAGTATCCAATTTGGCTACTAGAGAAAATGTTTCCCCAAGTTCTATTCCCAGTTGCTGCGAGAATCATTTTGCTATAAGTCTTGCTTTAAATATGTCAATCTCACCTTTCTCATTCACCTTTGTCTTGTACACCCACTTCACACCAATTAGGTTTTTATCGTATGGTAAATTAACCAAATTCCATGTATCATTCTTTTCAATAGGATCCATCTCTTCATCCATGGCTTGCACCCAATTTTCATCTCTTATTGCTTCTTCAAACGAAGAAGGTTGAAATGCCAACGATGCAAAATTTTAACTAACATCCAAATCATCACAAATATATTTTAAACTTCACATATTTATCTTACCATTCCTTGATTCATTATCTGATTGGCTACTTGGAGAATTATGGTCTATTGATCTGCTTTAATATCCATGTTTCTCTGAAAATATTGGAGTCCTTGCTAGTGTGACTATATTTGGTGTCTGATCTCTTGATTATTTCTGCTCCTTTTCTACTATATCATCCTCTTCCATCAATGGTTCTTGTGCATCGGTTGGTGTGTCTACAGTCCCATTCCATGACTCTTGTTCTTTGAATACAACATCTCTACTAATGGTCATCTTCTTGGTGACAGGGTTATACAATTTGTAAGCTTTTGACTGCTCAATATAGCCAGTAAGTATGCATTTGTGACTTTAATAATCTAATTTGCCTCTTATTTACTTAGGCACATGTGCATAGGATACGCATCCAAAAAATCTGAAATGAGATACACTGCATAGCATACCTGACCATGCTTCTTCTGGTACTCTGTTCATCACACTCTTTGTAGGAGATCTGTTTATCACATAAACAACACATGCAACTGCTTCTGCCCAATACTCATTAGACAAGTTTCTTGCTTTCAACATGCTCCTTGCCATGTTCATAATTGTTCTGTTTTTTCTCTCTGCTACACTATTCTGCTACGGTGTGTATTTGGTTGTAAACTATCTTATGATTCCATGTTGTTTACAATACTCATGGAATGCTTTCAAATCATATTCTCCACCACGATCTGATCTCAATACCTTGATTTGTCGATCACTTTTTTTCTCTACTATGGCTTTGAACTCTTTGAACTTTGCAAAAGTTTCAGACTTCTGCTTCAGGAATTAAACCCAATTCTTTCTGCTATAGTCATCAATAAAAGTGAGGAATTAAAAAATTCCACCAATCGATTGTGTCCTCATAGGTCCACACAAGTTTTTATGCACCAACTCAAGTGGTTTCTTTTCTCTGTATGAAACTTCTTTCAGAAAAAATTTCACGGTGTTACTTTCCCAAGAGGCAACACTCACAAGTGCTAGCAGGTTCTTTGATGGGAGGTAAATCTCTGACCATCTGTTTCTGCTGCAACAATATTAAACCAGAAAAATGCAAGTGTCCAAACTGAAAGCGCCATAACCAGTAATCATTAGAACTTGCAACTGTAAAAGAAATAACCTGATCATTGTAGTTCATAATTAGAGGAAAGAGTCTGTTCCTCATCACCTACACCTTTTCTATCAGCTGCTTGCTTGGGGATTTGTCATAAATAACACACTGTTTCCCCTGAAAGATAACTTTGTATTCTTTCTATGTCAATTGACCAACACTTATCAAATTGTGTTTGAGTCCAGGGACATAATATACCTCTTATATGGTCTTTGGCTCCACTTGCTTGGTCAGAATGTTGACCACTCCTTTGCCATCTACATCCATAGTCTTGTCAGTCCCCAACTTTACCTCTGTCTTCATAGATTCATCCAAATTTTCAACCAAATTCTTGTTGCCTGTCATGTGGTTATTGCAACCATTTTCTAATAGCCAGACCTTATCAGACAGTTCATGCATGGTGTTGCATGCTAGGAACATGGAGCTAGTATTCCCTGTATTAACATTAGCTCTTTGATTACCTTGATCAACTATATTCTTCCTACAATCATGAGCATAATGACCAAATTTATTGCAATAATAAAATTTCACCTTTGATTGTTGTGAAAGCTTCTGCTGCTGCTGCTTCCACTTTGATGGTCATGCTCTTCTCGACCATCTCTCTGACCACCATAGCTTCTCCCTCGTCCTCTGCCTCTCGATCGACCTCTGCCTCGATCTCTTGAAATATAAAATTGACTTTTGAAGGAAGTTTCTAAAGTGGAATCCTTATTTTTGTCTATCCTTGCCTCATGCGATAGAAGTGATCTGATCAACTCATCAACTGTCAGTTTTTCCAAATCCTTGGCTTCTTCTATGGCTGCTACCACAACATCAAACTTGGTAGACAAAGATCTAAGAACTTTCTCAATCACTGTTCGATATTTAATATCTTCAACATATATTTTAACTGATTTACTATAGACATGACCCGATTCATGAAAGAATCGATGTTATTTGTCTCCTTCATCTGAAAACTATCAAAATCTCTCCTAGTATTCTGCAATTTAACAATATTGACTTTGGTTATACCTTGATAGCTTGTTATCAAAGTTTCCCATGCTTCCTTTTCTGAAGATGTGGTCATTATCTTCTGGAACATTTCTCAATCCACTCCTTGTTGGATAAGACGCAATGCTTGTGCATTCTTCCTCTTGTCTTTCTTCCATTGTTATCTGTTTGCATTACTGAGGGCTCGTTCCTCTGCGTCGTTCTGAGGTTCTGCAAACCCAAACTTGACATGATCCCAAAAATCATGCGCTTTTAACATGGTATCCATTTTAATAGCCCACACATCATAATATTTCCCAGTGAAAGAAGGAAGTTGTGGCTGAAAACTTGATGTGGCCATCTTGCTTCAAAAAAAATCTTGTCTAATAAAAACCCTAAATTTCTCTTTTTTTATGAAGACTTTGCAAAGCTCCTTAAAAAAAATTCCCTTTCAATAAAACTCTAATATATGGTTTTATATAATAAATATTTAAAAAAAAAAATTATATATAAAAAATATCTTTTATAATAAAATATATCCTTTCATGCCTTTAAAAAAAAAAAATCTATAATGCATTTGTTTATGACTCAACTCAAAAATTGAATGGCCTTTAAGATTTGGGATGGGCTTAATATTGTATATTAACTCACCCTTCTAAAACTTCCACGTATAATTGAAAGCCTCTTTTTAAAGAGAGTTTTAAAAAAAATCTCATCATATTGACTACTGATATGACTGTTGTCGGCCATATGGATTGGTATATTGCTTACGGCTATCGGCCTCACGGCTGTATGCCTTTAAATTAAAATTTTGATTGCGCATCTCCTGACGCAAAGAAACCATAGAATAAATCCAATATTCTAAGAAGTTTTACGAAATCTTCGCAGTTTTTCAATGAAAAAGTTGCGGACCTCTGTGTTTTTTGGATTAAAAACTTGCAGATCTCCGTGCTCTTTAATTGTTCAATGATTTTGCAAAAATTAAAATAAAAAAAATTTGTTGGCCTTGTGTTCTTTGTCTTCTTCTCTGGCTCTGTTCGCCCACAGATATTTTGATCCTTCCTCAGCTCTGATACCAATTTGTGGGATAGACAGAGGATATAAACCCATAATAACACAAGTATTTCACACAACAAACACATGATCTGTGGCTCTTCTATTAATCTTCAATCACTCTCAATCACTATGAATACAATGAACCCGGTGAAAGGTATTTAACCTAACTTGCTTGACATGCACACACTCATCTATCACATAACTTAACTTGCTCAACTAAAATGGAAAACAATGATCATGGATTTTTTTGAAAGAAATAATTCCTTTTTATGTGGGAGTAACATCTATATAGGGAACGATTTGAGGATTTTGTAAAATATTTGTGTTCTCACCTGCCTATAGTATGATTTATATTAAGCCGAAGGTTTTTTTTTTTGAACAAGAAAAATACTCTGGTTTTATATAGTGTACTAGAAACAAACGTTATCTGACCAGAAAAACTTTCAACGGTTTACAAAAACTTCCTTAGTTTCTTGCAAAGCGATCCACACAAGCACTGTCCTGAGATCTTGGACACACTCATAAACCTATCCATCTGAAATATATGTTCGACTGCATCAGCAGTCCCATCAAAAATTACAAGTTATATAAAAAAAAACTGGAAACAAAATTTTTATCATGAACATTGTATTATAGATAACTTCCAGAAAACAGGGATATAACCAACCATCTCACAAGAAGTTCACAGTTCCAATTGCTCCATGACCCTCTGACATATGTAGTTGATAATGCATTTCCTCAAATTTTCCCTCCAGCCCTTTCTTTGACAATCGATCAGCTACAACATTCTTCTCTCTGTATACATGGTGGAAATAAATAACAGAAAAGGAACCTTTTAGAATATGTATTCTCTCCAACCAATGAGAAATAGAACCCAAATTTATAGAAAATTTCTAGTTCCTATGGTCAATTAAGACTTTTGAATCCCAGATAATCCAAATCTTATCCATGTACAGCTAGCTAGAAAACCATAATAGCCCTAGAGAGCCAGGACTTCGGCCTTCATATTCGTTCCAACTCCACCGTTCCAGTAAATTTTATAGTGGCACTCAGGAGACGTCCATAACCATGCCCCACAACCACAGATAGATTGTTGTGAGGCCCCATCAAAAAAACCAACAGGGTAACAGACCTCATGGGGGAAGAAACGCTTCGACAGATCAGAAGGAGGCTTTTGATTGATCTTTAAGTGTTCCCATGAGCGTATAATTTGAAAATCAATAGTTTTTGGATTAAAAAGTGTGCCTTCAAAAATAATTATGTTTTGAGTACACCAGATATGCCAGTGGAAAAGAATAGGAATAGACCTGACTTGCTCCCCTCTTCCCAGCCACCACCTCAAGCAGGCCTTCGTCGATTGATAATCCTGTGTGATGACCTTAATCTTTTCACAAATGTTAGGACCCTATAATGTATGTTTTTGACCATACATTTTTCTATCATTCCACTCTTTTCCAGTCCATGTTTAAAGCCTATATTATCACTTTCATCCATTCCTCCAAAGGTATATAACGTTCTTCTCTTTACTATATGTTTAACTTGTTTTACAAGTAATTTTACATTAATTTCATATTTAACCATTAATCGGAATATATAGTTGCTGAAACAATCAAAATAGTATGCAAATCCCATCGCTGAAACAACCCGTGATTTGCGATTCTAAAGCAGTATTTCAAGCACGACAACAACAAGAAAATATAAGTAAATGAGCTATTACACTGGCCGTAACAACTGCACCTCGAAGCCAGTACCATCATAACCATTGTAAAAACATTTTTCTATGGAAGAACAGAATATCCTATTTCAGTATAGAAGATCAGATTGGGTTAAGAATAGGATTTCTATTACATAATCAGTTTTGTAATAGATGTCTCCTCTTTAAAAAGAGGAGAGATCAGCATTATAGGGGGACTATGAAAGGTTTATTTTGGAAAGAGACTTACAGAGAAGGAACGAGAATCCTTTGTAATATGTTACATTTGACAGATGAATAAAAGCTTGTTCTGAGCATTTCGTTTTAATTCCTTCTTCTGGGGAATCTTGTGAGAAGGAAAGGGCACACCTTCTTCACAAGATTCACCCATTATTTCCATAGTGTTTTAAGTGTTCTTCTCATTTATGCCTTGTTAAACTCTGTTTTCTGAAATCATTTATGTAGTATTGGAACTCTGTTATCTATTGTTGAAACTCTGTTTCCATTAATTGTTGCATTGTTTTCATACAATTCATTCCTAGGTAATTGTGGATTATTTTAATTGGTAATCTTGTTTACAAAATGAGTTTCTGAAAGCGTGGTAATAAAAAATAGGTGCCGAAGATTCCTACTTGGGGAATAGGGCCCTGTTCTCTATTATAGTAGAATTGGTCTTTTCTTCTGCAGATTGGTTTCCTTTCCTAGATTGTTGTCTTTTTAAATGTAATCCAAGATTCTTTTGGTGATTGTTTGCAATAGAAAGATTTCCTTTGTTGTAACTCAAGTACTAGAACTTCAGTTTGTTTGAAACAAGGTGTGAATAGTGTATTTTTTACTACAAATTTTCATTTCTTTTGAGATTGAGCATATATAGTGTGTGATTTCCTTTGAAATAAACAAACTTCCCTGGGTTGACAATTTATGTAGCACTTGATTGTTTAAATTAATAAGCAATTAAAGTGGCCAACATTTTGGCACCGTTTCCAGGGAAGGCAATTATAGATTTCAAAAGCATTGATGTTTTTCTTTTAGATGTGCAGATTGCATGAGAGGACATGGAGCCCATAAGAAAACTAACCCTACAAGTGGCAAGGGAAAAGGAAGGGGAGGAAGAAATACCTTTATTGAAAATATTGTATCAAAAGTTGAATCTTCTCAGAGGCTAAGCTCTTGAAGGCCAAAGCCTCAACATTCCCCTCAATCGAACTACAAAACAGAAGAAATTGTGAGCCCTGGAAACATTGAGGAGCCAGCAGAAAATGTTGAAGAACCAACAGAAAACATTGAAGAGCCAGTAGAAAGCATTGAAGAAGCAGCAAAAAACATTGAGGAGCCAGTAGAAAGCATTGAGGATCGAGCAAGTGTAGTAGGAGATCAAGCGATGGAGGAAAATAATGAAGGATTCTTCGGCGGAGGACAAGTAGATCTTGAAGGAGAAGGAAAAGATGAGAATTCTCTCTCTACCTTGGGATTTCCTATTGGGGATCTTCCTAGATGAGCACTCCCATGAAGAATATCCCACTTTCAGCCTTACCTAACTTCCATGGTTTATCTTCTGAAGATCCTGATGAGTTTCTTTTCGAGTTTGATATATTATGTAGAAGTTATGATTACATTACTAATGCCCAAGAACTAAAGCTATTTCCAGCAACACTAAAAATAAATGCACTAAGGTGGTTCATGAGTCTTGGAAGCCATGCAATCACAACATGGGAACAGATGAAACATAAATTTCTGCTCAAATATCAAGACTACTGCCGGACTAGAGAAAAAAGAGAGGAACTATTTAAGATGGTACAAAAGGAGGAAGAGAATCTGGAGGACTTTGTGGAAAGACTACAATACAAATTGTAGAGATCCAATCATCCCGATGTAAGTAAGGATATTCTTAAAACAATATTATTGAAATGGGTGAGGGATGACTGTCTAGATATGCTAAATATGCTTGGTAAAGGGGACATATCTAAAGAATCATATGATGAAATTGTTAACCTCTGTAAAAGATGTTCAAAAGGAGCTGCAAGGAATAGATCAAATAACAGGGATACCACATATTCAAGAGTTCAAAAATCATCCAGTGGAGGAGCAACAAGAGCTGAAATAGTAATTTACTTGAGGAATTTAAAACTGAAATGTTAAGTTCTTTTGCTTCACAGATTGACACCTTGTAGGTTAAGAATAAACAAGCCGAAGCAGAAGCAACTTTGGCTGTCTTTTGCCCCAAATGCAGAGATAAACACCCACTAAGGGAATGCCCATTGGACAAGGTGCCAATTTGCACCCTTTGTGAGAAGGATCATGAAACACAACAATGCCCTTCTTTACCAGGAATAAAAGCAGCATTGCAACCAACCGAAGAAGAAGATGAAGCAGTCTATCTGCTGACACAGAGAAGGAAATGGCAACCACGAGGAAAAGGTATGAAATCTAATATGCCATTTACATCTTCTAATCGTTGGAACAATTATCCTTCTTTTATTCAAGAAAATTACCCTCCCTTTAACCAAATGCAATACCCGCCCTTCAATCAAATTAATTACCCACCCATGCAACAAAAAAACCCTCTCTTTGTAGATCCTCTAATGTGGACTCCTTGGCCTCCACAACAACAATCTTACTTTAACCAATGGAATCCGAATTGGAAGGGTCAACAACTCCTGTTTCCAAATCAATTTCCTCAATTTCAGCAACCACTTCCTCTACCATCAGGTGCTCCACCAAATAATCAAATGATAAGACCCTAGCTACCTGTACAACCAAATCAAAACCATCCTATACTTCCTGTTTTCCTTGCACAATATAATGACATTCAATTACGATCCGGGAAAATAGTTGAACCCATTATCTATGATGTGACCTCTTCTGATTCTGATGAAGAAGAGACTAAAAAATGTGATTCACATAAAGAGGTACGAGAACCCTCCAATAAGGGTGCTGAAACAACAGAACCACTATTCTCTGAGTGTTTAGTTTTAACTAAAACGCCTGAGCCACCTGCTTTTAATCTTCTAGGGGAATTACAGAATCTGTATGTTAAAATTCCACTTTTACAAGCACTAAGAGATGTACCAATTTATGCCAAAACTATGAGAGATATTTGTGTTAAGAAACCCAGTAGGAAAGCTAAAGATCCCCTTACAGTTTATGTTATGGGTGATCTATTTGCATTAATGTCCGGTAAAGCTCCTCCAGTTAAATATGGTGATCTCGACCATCCTACTGTCATAGTGCAAATCGGAAAAAAAATAATCCCTCAAGTTCTGGTAGATTTAGGTGCTTCTATAAATATTACGACTCTTGAAACTTCACAAATTCTACAGTTGAAAAACGTAATCAGAGATATGCCAACCATTCTAGAGTTAGCTGACCATTCTACAATCAAACTGGAAGGAGTTATTGAAGACCTAGTTATCTCAGTTGAATCTTGGAATTACCCAACTGACTTTGTGTTGTTACAGACTAAAAAAAAGTTGGGGGGACATCCTCTAATTCTGGGAAGGCCCTGGTTAGCCATAGTTGATGCCTTTATCAGCTGCAGATCTGGTTCAATGACAATTTCCAATGGATATGAAACTAAGCAGCTTACTCTCTACCCTCATGCTACACCCATGATTAATAATGATAATTCTGTATGGATGGACTATGATTATCATGCTATTCAACCTATTTTGACTATCGGACAAGCTTTAAGCCTTAAAGATACCACTGAAGATGAGGTAATTAATAATTTTATTTGTGAACCCTCCTCTATGACTCTTGAAATCAGATACCCAGGAAAAGCTTAAATCTGAAGACTTGCCTAAAAAATCAACCAACATCTCTTCTAAAATTATAACAGTAGAAATCAAACCTGGCAAAACATTGAACATAAACCCCAACTTGACAGTTGTTGAAACACAACAATTAATGAAGTTACTTCTTGAAAATAAGAAAGCATTCGCATGGGACTATATGGATATGAAGGGTGTTAGGCCCCTATATTACTAGTATAGTCCCTTATTTTTATTAGTGTAACCCCATTATTGTTATTATTGTATCCTTGTAACCCCCATTTTGTTATTATTGTGCCCTTAAATTATTATTGTTAGGTCATCTAGGATTACATTGTGGCCCACTAGGATTACATTATGGCCACATGGACTCCTATATATAGAAAGGAGGTTTTGTAAATTGTATCATCCAAGTGTTCATTTATGTAATGTATTGGAGGTTTCCCCCTTGAAGTGGCTTATTTCTAAGGCGTTGATATCTCTTTTCTTCTATTTTTGGAGCTGGTTACACAACATTTGGTATCAGAGGTTTGGATTCTAGGGTTTCGCTGCTTCAAACAGGTTATCGCGGAATTTTCGCTATAAATTTTTTTCTACGAAGTTTTAGAAGCTGAAATATTTAGGGTGTGAAGCCGAAATCCCAAGGAAGATCTTCTAAAAATTTCAAAGCTTGGTTCACAATATTTTCAGATATATGATCTGTGGAAATAAGGTATTTTTTTAGGATCCTAAACAGGTCATCGTGGAATTTGCACTATAAAATTTTTTCTACGAAGTCTCAGAAGCTAAAATTCATAGGGTGCGAAGCCGAAATCTTGAGGAACATCGTCAAAAAATTTCAGATCTTGGTTCACAATATTTTTGGAGATATGATCTGTGGAAGGTAGTGCTTTTTCAGGCTCCTGAATTTCATCTCAAAGAGGTGATCGTGGGAAAATCTTCATAACTCTCTCTCTGAGCATCGGATTGGAGTGCTGTAAAAATTGGTCGCTAGTACATGGAATTTAGTTTCTTGGATATCAATTTCAGAGCCGAAGGACGAAACAGTGACACGTGGAAAGTCGTACAAGTTAGTTGTATTGAACCAGTCCATAATTAGGTCATTGTGGGAGATTGGACACACCTTTGTCTTGGAGAATCCAAATCAAGTTAGACCTATGGAATTCGAAAGATAATTTAGAGGGCTACATCAGTACCAAAATTCAAATATTGAAGTGCTTCAATTACAGAGATAATCGAATTTCAATATCGAGCTCCTCAAAATCAAGAAAAAGGTGTGTATTTTTTTTGTGAATTGCATAAGTCTTGTTTGAAGAATCAATTTGAATTGATTCCAAGGGCATATTGTAGAATAGATATCAGTATTGGGTTCTAAAAGATGCCCTGTAAAAATAATTCAACGCCCATTAAGCCTTCAGAAGGCTTTACTATGACTCATGAAGATGAAGAATTGCAACATGATCTATCAAAATTACAAGAGCAAGTGCAACAAATTTCACTCTCGCAAAGAGCAACAAAAAATGAAATGGAAATTTTGAAGAAAGGCATGGAAGCGAAGATGGATGGTTTGAAGAAAGGTGTGGAAGCTAAGATGGATGGCATGGAATCTGGCATGGAAGCTAAGATGGATGACATGAAAGACAACATGGAAAACATGAAGAATGATCTAAAAGTAGACATCGAAGGTTTGACAAAGTTGATACAAGAAATGTTTCCTAATGGTGAAAAGATAGTAGAAAAACCTCATGATGAGAACAAAATAAATGTCAATCGTGATTTCATAAACTCTAATGTTGGCGGGAAGAACCACCATATTCCAAAAATGGATATGAGGAAGTTTGATGGAAAGGATCCTGTAACATGGATACTACAGATGGAGCAATATTTTGATCTCCATAACGTGAAAAACACACAAAAGGTATGCATTGCAATTTTACATTTAGAACAAAATACATTTGTATGGTATCGATGGATTTTCTCCCGTAAAAAAAATTTCACTTGGTCAATTTTTACGGAGAAAATGATAGCACATTATGAGGATACGAAGAGCAACACCTTCTTTAGCCAATTGATAAATCTCAAACAAAAGGGTTTAGTGGGGCAGCACATTGAGGACTTCCAAAAATTGAATATAAGGGTAACTGATATTCCAGAGGAACACAAGATCGATATCTTCATAGGCACTCTAAAGGATAACATCCAACATGAAGTTCGTGTTTTGGAACCGGATTCATTGGAGAAGGCATTCAGGTTGGCAAAAAAAGTTGAATGTAAAATAATGGCGACAAGGAAGCCTACCACTCAATTCTATAAAGAAGGAAGTGTTGCTACGCCTAGATTTCCACAACCTACAAGGTTGACACCACAACAATTGGAAGAAAAAAGAGCAAAAGGGCTTTGCTACAGTTGTGATAGAAAATACACTAAATGTCATAAGTGTGCTGAGAAGAAATTATTTTACATAGATTGTGAAGAGGAAGAAGAAAATGAACAAGAAGAGGATATACACCAGGAACCAACCCTAGAAGAGGAAGAAATGAATCCGACCATATCGTGTAATGCACTGGCAGGAATTACCACTCCTCAAACTCTCAAGATACAAGGACAAATCAAGAAGAAAAGGTAATAGTGTTGATTGATTCAGGTAGCACCCATAATTTTATTCATTGTAAGGTAGCCAAGGAATTAAATTGTTTCCTATACCCAGCACCCGAATGTCAAGTGATGGTTGCAAATGGAGGAACTATAAATTGCTCTGGAAAATGCCATAATATCAAGCTAACCATGGGGGAATATGTATTGACTAGTCCAATGCTTTCCATTCCTATAGGAGGTGCTGATGTTGTACTAGGAGTACAATGGTTACAATCTTTGGGGATGGTAGCTTTTAATTTTCAAGAACTTTTCTTGAAATTTTTTTCAGAAGGAAAGGAAGTTGAATTATGGGGTATTGCAGGGAAGCCGGGAAATATTATAAGCTCTAATGTCATGACAAAGCTTCTAAAGAAAGAACAACGAGGCGTAATTGCAAAATTATGTTCACTAGAAGTTGCAACATCAAAATCATCTATTTCTGTAGATCTCCAACAAGTCTTGGACAATCATTCCAAGGTGTTTGAAACTCCCAAAGGACTCCCACCTATTCGTGATCATGATCATACTATTCATTTGATTCCAAGAAGTGTTCCTCCAAACATCAGGCCTTATAGATATCCTTACTTCCAAAAGAGCGAAATTGAACGTATGATTGCAGAAATGTTAGAGGCGGGTATAATTCAACCTAGTCAAAGTTCTTTCTCTGCTCCCGTAGTATTGGTACACAAGAAGGATGGATCATGGCGAATGTGTCCGGATTATAAGGAGCTCAATAAGCTCACCATTAAAGATAAATTTCCCATTCCTGTGATTGATGAATTATTGGATGAATTACATGGAGCAATTTATTTTACCAAGTTGGATCTTCGTTCGGGATATCATCAAATTAGAATGAAGATTGAAGATATTCCAAAAACAACATTTCGAACTCATGAGGGTCATTATGAATTTTTGGTCATGCCTTTTGGCCTTACCAATGCACCTCCTACATTTCAAGGGTTGATGAATTCCATTTTCAAACCCTTCCTTAGAAAATTTGTGCTAGTATTTTTTGATGATATACTAATCTACAGCAGGTCTTGGAAGGATAATGTTGAACATGTTGACAGGGTGCTCAAACTATTGCAGGAGAAACAATTATATGCAAAAAAGTCCAAATGTTTCTTTGGAGTACAAGAGGTGGAATATCTGGGTCATATTGTATCTCACGAGGGTGTTAAAGTAGACCCTAACAAAATTGAAGCCATTAAGGAATGGAAAGTCCCCACAACCATAAAGAAGTTGCGAGGATTTCTCGGGTTAACAGGGTATTATCGCAAGTTTGTTAAGAATTATGGGAGAATAGCGGCACCTCTAACAACATTATTGAAGAAAGATGCATTTTCATGGACTCCTGAAGCAACTAAGGCCTTTGAACATCTTAAAGAGGCAATGTGCCTAGCACCGGTCTTAGCTACGCCAGACTTCACAAAAACCTTTATTGTGGAATGTGATGCCTCCGGAAATGGAATTGGTGCTAAATTAATGCAGGAAGGAAGACCCATTGCTTTTGAAAGTCGTCCAATCAAAGGAAAGTATTTACATAAACCTATTTATGAGAAGGAAATGTTAGCAATACTGCATGCACTAAAGAAATGGAGAACTTACCTAATGGGAAGACACTTCAAGGTAAAAACTGATCATGATAGTCTTAAAGACTTTTTGGAACAAAGACTATCTTCAGAAGAGCAACAAAAATGGGTCACAAAGATGTTGGGTTATGACTTTGAAATAATCTACAAAAAATGAAAGCTTAATGTAGTTGTAGATTCACTCTCAAGAAAGAATGAAGAGGTCGAAGCATTGCTTTGTGCCATTTCTATTATCCAACCAGATTGGATAACTAAAGCAAGAGATGAATGGAAGAAGGACAAAGATGTATGGACACTCATTCAAAAGTTGCAGCAAGATCCTAGTACATCTGATACATTTAGTTGGAAAAATGATTCCTTATGGTACAAAAATCGCTTATATCTTTGTAAGAATTCCCAACTAAAACAAAAGATTCTTTTGGAATTGCACACTTCTCCTTTGGGAGGACACTCAGGATTTTTAAAAACTTACCACAGGGTGAAGAAAGATTTTTTTTGGGATGGCCTTAAATCTGATATTCAAAATTTTGTGGCGGAATGTTTGGTTTTCCAGCAGAATAAATTTGAGACAATTAAGACCCCGGGTCTTCTACAACCTTTATCCATTCCAAGTCAATGTTGGGAGGAGATTTCAATGGATTTTATCACGGGTTTACCTAAGTCCAAAGGAAAGAGTGTCATCATGGTGGTAGTTGATAGACTTACCAAGTATGCACACTTTTGTGCATTATCTCATCCATTTAAAGCAAATACAGTTGCTACTACATTTATGGACACAATTCAAAAGCTACATGGAAGCCCAAGGGTTATTGTGAGCGACAGAGATCCCATTTTTACTGGAAATTTTTGGATGGAGTTATTTTCTTATTTGGGTACTCAATTAGCTCATAGATGATCTTATCATCCTCAATCTGATGGTCAAACTGAGATAGTAAATAAATGTTTGGAAGGATATCTTCGTTGTTTTGTATCTGATAAAAAAACACAACGGGTCAAGTGGTTACCTCTCGCTGAATGGTGGTATAACACTTCCTTCCATACTGCAGCAAAAATGACCCCATTTATGGCACTTTATGGATATCATCCACCATCGATCACATCATCTTTAAGGGAAAATTCGAAGGTTCAAGCAGTGGAAGATCACATCGAGCATCAACAAGAAGTTTTCCAACTCTTAAAGGATAACCCTAATTTGGCACAAAATCGAATGAAACAACAGGCAGATCAACATCGCAGCGAGAGAAGTTTTGATGTAGGAGATTGGGTATTTTTACGGCTACAACCATACAAACAAATGTCCCTCAAGCAAGCTAAGAAGGATAATAAATTATCGCCAAAGTACTATGGTCCTTGCAAGGTGTTGCAAAAGATTGGTACTATGGCATACAAATTGGAGCTTCCTGCTTCTTCACGAGTGCATCCAATTTTCCATGTTTCATGCTTAAAGAAGGTTATAGGTGAAAATCTTCCAGTTCAAACAATATTGCCCGAACTTGATGAGGAAGGAAAAATCATATTGGAACCTGAAGCGGTCATGGAAACAAGAACTCGACAGCTACGGAATCGATCAATTTCAGAGTATCTCATCAAGTGGAAGAACTTACCCACCGAAGATTCTACATGGGAGGATGAGAAGTTTATACAGAAGCACCCAGAGCTACTCAAGCGTTGAGGACAACACTTTTTTGAAGGAGAGGGGCATGTTAGGTCCCTATATTACTATTATAGTCCTTTATGGTTATTAGTGTAACCCCCTTATTGTTATTATTGTACCCTTGTAACCCCCATTTTGTTATTATTGTGCCCTTAAATTATTATTGTTAGGTCGGCTAGGATTACATTCTGGCCCAATAGGATTACATTATGGCCACATGGACTCCTATATATAGAAAGGAGGTTTTGTAAATTGTATCATCCAAGAATTGTTCGTTTATGTAATGTATTGGAGGTTGCCCCCTCGAAGTGGCTTATTTCTAAGGCGTTGATATCTCTTTTCTTCTATTTTTGGAGCTGGTAACACAACAAAGGGAATCTCTCCTGAATTGTGTATTCATCGCATCTATATCAAGGAAGGTTTTCGACCAGTCTGTCAACTCCAACGACGAATGAACCCTAATTTAAGGGAAATTATCAAATAGGAACTTCAAAAATTGCTTAATGTAGGGTTTATATATCCTATATCTGACAGTGAATGGGTTTCCCCATTGGTAATAGTTCCTAAGAAAAATTGGAAATGGAGAGTGTGTGTAGATTATAGAGCCTTGAATAAAGCCACTCAAAAGGATCACTTTCCTTTACCGTTCATTGATCAGGTGTCGGATAGTTTGTTAGGGAATAAATTCTTCTCCTTTTTAGATGGGTTTAGTGGATATAATCAAATTAGAATTGCACCCCAAGACCAAGATAAGACCACTTTTACTAGCCCTTGGGGAACTTTTGCCTATAGATTTCTCCCATTTGGACTATGTAATGCACCAGCAACCTTTCAAAGAGCAGTTATAGGAATATTTTCTGATATGCTTAATGAATATGGAAATATTTATGGATGACTTTACCCCTTATGGTGTGTCTTTTGAAGATGAATTATAAAATCTTGAGAAATTACTTAAACGATGTATACAAGCTCACCTCTCCTTAAGCACCGAAAAATTCCATATGATGATGAGTGAAGTAGTAGTGCTTGGAAATTTTATTTCATCTCAAGGGATTCAGGTAGATCCATCCAAAATACAAGTCATTCAAAATCTTCCTATTCCTAAAACACAAACAGATGTGAGAAGTTTCTTAGAACATGTAGGATATTACAAGAGATTTATTAAATTTTTTTCCAAAATAGCTTCTCCTTTGTTTGTGTTACTTATGAAAAATGTTGAATTTAAGTGGACTAATCTTTGCCAGGAAGCCTTTGTAGAACTCAAGAATCAGTTATCTACAGATCCTATTTTTAGGGGACCTGATTGGGCACTTCCCTTTCATATATCTTCTGATGCTTCAGATACTGCAATTGGAGATGTCTTGGGACAAGAGGAAAACCATCTCCCTTATGCTATCTACTTCATTAGTAAGAATATGAATCATGCTGAGCTTAATTATACAGTTACCGAAAAGGAATTTTTAGCAGTCATTTATGCTATTAATAAATTTCGACATTACATTACTGGTTACTCTACTTTTGTCCATACTGACCACTCGGCTATCAAGTATCTAATGAACAAATCTATCACAAATGCTCTAGTCACCAGATGGTTATTGTTATTACAAGAGTTTGACATTACAATTGTAGATCGACCAGGTAAACAAAATATTGTTGTTGATTTCCTTTCTCGGATAAAAGCTGATGATAATACTCTAGTAGATGATTCCTTCCCTGATGAATATTTATTTGCAGTATCTGCTCACTCACCATGGTATGTAGACATTTCCAATTATCTGGTTGCAGGGAAGTTACCATCACACCTATCACATCGAGAGAAAATAAAAATCATTCAAAAAAGTGTTTGGTATAGCTGGAAAAGTGGGTGTCTTTTCTATACAGGACTTGATCATGAAATCCAAAGATGCATTAGAGAAGATGAGGTATATGATATACTAAAAGCTTGTCTTGATAGCCCTTGCGGAGGGCATTTTGCTGATAAGAGAACAACACATAAAATTCTTAGGATGGGTTATTATTGGCCCTCACTCTTTAAAGATGCAAAGAAATATGTCCGGGCTTGTGATAGCTGTCAGAGAATGGGTCAACCTAATCATAGAGATGAAATGCCATTAAACCCCCAGGTAATACTTGAACCATTTGAAAGATGGGCCTTAGACTTTATAGGATCCATTAATCCTCCATCCAACCAAAGAGTTTATATATTAGTCTGCACAGATTATATGACTAAATGGGTGGAGGCTAAAACACTCCTTAGAGCTAATTAAGAAGTTGTCCTAGCTTTCCTATTTGAAGAAATATTTGTTAGATTTGGAATCCCTAGAGAGCTAGTTACAGATGGAGGACCTCCTTTCACTTCTCATGGTTTCAAAGCCACCCTTCAGAAATATCACATTCATCATAGAATGACTACACCATACCACCCCCAAGCCAATGGGTAGGTGGAGAGTACAAACAAAGTAATAGAAGCCATTCTAACAAAAACAGTGAAGGAAAACTGGAAGGATTGGTCTCAAAGGCTCCTTGAAGCGTTATGGGCTTATAGAACTACCTCGAGAAATACTACAGGATTTTCTCCCTATGAATTGGTTTATGGTAAAAGTGCTATTTTTCTTGTGGAATTTGAAATTAAAACCTTAAGAACTGCTTTAGCTGTTAACCTTGATTTGACTGATGCACAGACAGCTAGGTTGCAACAACTTCATGAATTGGATGAAAAAAGATTAGATGCCATTCATCAGACAACTATGATCCAACAATAAAGAACAAGATGGCATGATAAAATCATCAAGCATAAGTAGTTCCAAAAAGGTAATTGGGCTTTATTGTATGATTCTCGGTTTGAAATTTTTCAAGGGAAACTACGTATAAGATGGCTGGGACCTTACAAAATAGATACTGTTTTTCCCAATGGAACAGTAAGGCTCCTAACAATTGATGACTCTAAAACACCGCTATTAGCAAATGGTCATCGGCTTCGTCTATACCGGCGCCCTATTTCCAAAGAAGATTTCAAGGCCACTTGCATGGAAGATGCACATTATCTCTTTTTAGGGGAGCCTTCTGCTCCTCATTGCATTTGATTTTTCTGAATTTTATTTTTAGCATTAGATGAGATTTATTAAAATAATAATCCCTGTCAAGGGCTGGCATGTTACAATTGATTATTTTGCAGATTTTTGATTCAAGAAAGGCTTACCAAGAAAGGACAATTTCACTACAAGCAGATCCGAGCTTCATTTTGAGAAGCATTTCTCCTCACTTCAACCCATTCATAGTTTATTTCCCCATCTTCCAGTAACATTTCATCATTCATTCCCTTCATTCCTTTTTCCCTTTTCATGTCATTTTCCCTATTTTTTACATTGCCGAAACACTATTCTTCAGCAAATACTTTCTCCATTTTTCGCATTGTTGAAACACCATTATTCAACAAAAATTTTCCCCATTTTCCCACTGCTAAAACACCACTCCTTAGTAACACTTTCTCTATTTTCCCATTGTTGAAACACCACTCTTTAGCAGCACCTCATCCATTTTTCCCATTGCTGAAACACCATTTATTTCTCCAAAGATATGACTATGCAACATTTTCTGTCATGAAACCATCTTCTTCGGTTCTTTCATTCTCACTTCTCTTATTCCTTATGCTAATCCTATCCTTTCACTGCCTTCTTCTATAATGAAACAGACCTTTAATATAATCTCCCTCATGTTTCAAAAAGCTTCTAAAAGTTCTTCCATGACTATTGCTGAGCTACTATAAGCAAGCACTATATTTTTCGAAGTACAAATTAAAGGTAAAAATGAGGTATGTAAATTGTATATGTAAGTACAATTAAACTATGGTTAAATGAGAAGATTTCACAAATCCCCATACATTTAAAGTCATTATTTCAGCCGTAGTTGGGGGGGAATATCGAAATTATATGCCATCATTTCACAACATGCCAATTGCCGTCATTTTTCTTACCCATTACCTTGCCTCTTCACCATTATTCCATGTTCTCATTCAAAAAAATTACTTTGTTCGAAGTGCGGTAACTTGGCTCTTTGACTGTGCATTTTACCAAAGCTGGTTAACTATGGGAGGACCTGCTAATTGACACGAGCCTGGCACGATAGCTCTGCTCGAATTATACCCAGAAGTGTATCAGATTTTTCAGTAGGCAGGCTGGGTAGGATATTTTCAGAGGCTTCAGGAATTTGATCCACAACAGGTCCTTGAATTTGCACAAAATCTTCAGGAAGATCATTCTGTTGTCCAGGGAGTTCGAATTCCAGTCTCAGAGGGTGACTTAGCATAGGTTTCAGGTCTGCCGGTCACTAGCACACGATGGTTTAGCCGAAAGCATATAATTCTGAATGCACAATAGGATTTTCTTCTGCCAGGAGAGCAAGTTGAGCCTAAAGGCCGGGGTGTCCGACTTAACTCATTGCCACCTTCTTGGCTGAAAGTTGTTGAATTCGTCAAACATTACCTCACTTGTGAAGGTCGCTACCAGGTAGTCTACCAGCATGATTTTGTCTTGTTAAATCATTTACGACGTGGTCGACTACTAAATATTCCTTATTATTTACTTGGGTGTATTAGAAATATGTCACATTATTGCAGACAAGTAAAATTCCCACTCCTTTTCCTCACCCATCACCATCTTGTTCAGCTATTGATTCAGAGGGGTTTTGCTCAACAAAACCCTCCCCTAAACAATCCACCCATAGACCCTTAGCAGGTTGCTGGAATTCCTCAGCAAGCTGCTGAAATTCCTCAAGAAGTTGTTGAAAATCCTCAAGAAAATCCTAAAAGTCCCCACGAGCAGCAATCAGAGAACATCCCTAACCCTCTAACAATTCCATCCACAGAACCAACTAATCCAATTAACCCTTCTTCAAGTCCATCCCACAACTTAGCAAAATCATATGATCCTACTGTCCATATTCCCAGTGATGATTCTCAAGATGATAACCCCTCCTCCTCTATTCAAAAAAGGAAAAGGTGAATCACAACCGCCTTTCTACCAAAAAGACAAACAAGGGCCGCAACTAAAGTAGCCACCTCCTCTAATAGCCCTTCTCCTCACGAAAAACCCACTCATAAAAGGAAAAAGAAAACTACTGCTTTTTCTGCCTTTCTACCTAGGAGACGAATGAGGACATCAACTGAAGCGACAACCATGCTACTACCCCTGACCCTAAAATCATTTTGTTAAAACCCCATACACCACCACCCTCCCAGACCGTGGAATCTTTACCTGTCTCACCCAGTGGCACTAAAATACAAGAACCAGATGCCTAGGGTACTGCGACATAATTTTCTATAGAACAAGTAGTTGTCACACAAGAACCAGCTACTCAGTCAGTAGCTGCCACACAAGAACCAGCTACAGCTGAAACACAAGAACCAACTTCTGATGTACAAGAATTAGATGCCTAGGATGCTACTCATTCAGTAGCTGCCACAAAGGAACTAGCTCTAGCTGCTACACAAGAACCAAATACAGCTGAAACACAAGAACCAGTTACTGAGACTGCAAATGATACACAAATTCTAGTCACTTTGGATTCCCTTTTACAAGAAAATGAGTTTCTGAGATCAGAACTGGAAAACTATAAGCAAGAATTGGCAACAGCAAAGGAAGCCTATGAAAAGGAGCTTAATTTGTATACCCTAGCTCATGCAGCATCCATGGTAGAAAAACACACAGAAAATGATCAAATATATGCAGCCAAGGTGGAAATATTTATCAGCAAGCGAGATATAAAATAGTTCAAGTCCCAATGCCAGGAGCATCTACATCTTCTGCAGTCAAAGAGGAACACCCTACTATTACACAAGAACCAGTAGGGCCTTCAAATTTTTTAGGAAAATAAGCTAATTTACAAGTACCCCAGCCTATTGTATCTGTTAAATCTGAAGTTCTTGTTGTTATTTCTACTCGAACTATACCTCAGCCTACCACTTGCAATGCTGAAACACAAACTGAACCATGGATTGAGCAACAAACAATGAACAAATGGAATAAATAGTATGCCATTTTGCAAGATAAAATCTTGCAGTAGCACAAATTAGTTTGGCAGAACCATATATATTCAAACTGGGAAGCCTTGGAACAAACACTCTAGCAATCTAGGGCTTATAAGAAGGAGAATAAAGAGCTAAAAGGAAAACTGCTGCTGATGTTTGAATTGGCACGAAAATTATTGGTTGCTAGGAAACCATATCTAAATTACTCTCTATTCCTCACAGAACGCCTTTCTTTCTTTCAGATGAAAGAAATCAAAGATGGAAGACCCCATGAGGTGCTTACATCTAAATAGTTTGTGAAAACGTTTGCAGAAGCCTCTACCAGTGATCAACACTTACTGTGTGAATTTTATCTTCACAATGAAGCCATCCCTGAAAACAGAAGGTTTAATCTTAACCCTCTTGTTGGCGACATTCAGATCAGGGCAATTGCCTCTTTCCTTTCTAATTAGATTACATGGCAGACTGCTTTTCTTGCAGCAAGGCATAACGAAGATAACCGTCTTCTCTGGATACGGCCAGAACCACAAAACCCTGCCATCTTTGTGGCAGAGTATTATCAATTTTTGAAGAAACCAGGGATGATTGAACACATACGACAATTATAGGCTTCAGTACTCCAGCACTGTCAACATTTTATTAAGGCCAAAGAAACTGCTACTTTAAGAGCAAATAACATGTTTTGGAAATAATATTCTAAGGAAAAGCAGGAGTATAATCCTTTCAGTCCTACTAATCTTGAAACTGCATTCTCTAGAGTACCCAATTACATCAAATATGTCTAGCAATGTGTTGAAAAGTGGATAGGGTACCACTTCCATTTTCCTATTTTGTGGATGCCAGCAAAGGAATATCATGCTCATCATAGGTTAGCAAAAAAGGATGAAGCAGCAGCCTGGCAAAGATTGCAAAATGTGCAAGGATTCAGAGCTTTAACAGACAGTACCTTCCATAGCTACTACTTAAGTAACTTGCATGCCAAAAGCCAGTATCCAGACTCTGATTCAGACTAAAGTTGCCTGAGGACATGTAACCTTTTTAGTTGGGGGGGATGTTAGGATCCTATAATGTATCTTTTTGACCATACATTTTGCTATCATTCCACTCTTTTCCAGTCCATATTTAAAGCCTATATTATCACTTTCATCCATTCTTCCAAAGGTATATAACGTTCTTCTCTTTACTATATTTTTAACTTGTTTTACATGTAATTTTACATTACTTTCATATTTAACCATTAATCAGAATATATAGTTGCTGAAACAGTCAAAATAGTACGCAAATCCCGTTGCTGAAATAGCTCATGATTTGTGATTCTGAAGCAGTATTTCAAACACGACAACAACAAGAAAAGATAAGTAAAGGAGCTATTACATTGGTCGTAACAACTGCACCTCGAAGCCAGTACCATCATAACCATTGTAACAACATTTTGCTATGGAAGAACATAATATCCTATTTCAGTATAGAAGATCAGATCGGGTTAAGAATAGGATTTCTATGACATATTCAGTTGTGTAATAGATGTTTCCTCTTTAAAAAGAGGAGACATCAGCATTAGAGGGGTACTACGGAAGGTTTATTTTGGAAAGAGACTTACAGAGAAGGAACATGAATCCTTTGTAATATGTTACATTTGACAGATGAATAAAATCTTGTTCTGAGCATTTCATTTTAATTCCTTCTTCTGGGGAATCTTGTGAGAAGGAAAGGGCCCACCTTCTTCACAAGATTCACCCATTTATTTCCGTAGTGTGTTAATTGTTCTTTACATTTACGCCTTGTTAAACTCTATTTGCTGAAATCATTTATGCAGTATTGGAACTCTGTTATCTATTGCTGAAACTCTATCTCCATTGATTGTTGCATTGTTTTCATACAATTCATTTCTAGGTAATTGTGGATTATTTTAATTGGTAATATTGTTTACAGAATGAGTTTGTGAAAGCGTGGTAATCAAAAACAGGTGCTGAAGATTCCTACTTGGGGAATAGGGTCTTGTTCTCTGTTATAGCATAATTGGTCTTTTCTTCTATAGATTGGTTTCCTTTCCTATATCGTTGTATTTTTAAATGTAATCCAGGATTATTTTGGTGATTTTCTGCAATAGAAAGATTGCCTTTGTTGTAACTTAAGTAGAACTTCAGTTTGTTTGAAACAAGGTGTGATTAGTGTAATTTTTACAACTTTTCATTGCTTTTGAGATTGAGCATATACAGTGTGTGATTGCCTTTGAAATAAACAGACTTCCCTGGGTTGAAAATTTATGTAGCACTTGATTGTTTAAATTAATAAGAAATTAAAGTGACCAACAACAAACAATTGTCAGAGTATTAAGTGCATAGGGACATGAATAAAACAAATGGATGTTATCCTCCTCCGCAAGCCCACAAAGCAAACAGATACCCGGACCCTTCCACCCTCGTTTTTGTAAATTTCTCTAGGTTAAATTTCTATCCTTCCATACAAGCCATAAGAATATTATCATTTTTATTTGAGCTCTAGATTTCCATAAAGCTTTAAACCAACATTCGGTATCTAAAGCAACCTTGTTTTTTATCAGCGCCGAGAAAATTTCCTTTGATTTCAGACCTTCATTTGTGTTCTTACCATCCCATAACAGTCGATCCCCCTCAGCCAACCTGCACAAACCCAAAGACTTAAGCTTGTTTGTATACATTACCCATTTCCCTTCCCAATTCAAATCCAACCCCAGCTCAGCACTATCCTTCCATCTCGGGATCTCCCCAACCCATTCCTTGATAGTTTGGTGAATGAAAAAACACCCCTTTGGATATAAAGAAAAGTATTAGGTCCTCTATTTGTGGCTGAAAATCACCCATCCCCATCATCATCATGCTTCTAATAATAATTTTAGACCCATTCCCAAAAACCCATTTCAAATGATCCATAATGTTAGGCCACATATTACCAAAGCCTTTCCAAATGTTTAATTTACACTTACATACTGTCCAACCCGAAATGGCCAGCTCCTCCACTATAGCATCACCAAATTATTTATGTTTGAATATATCCCGCCATTTGCATTTTCCATGTAGACATCACCATAGAGACTTGATGATGAGTGAGTGCCCAAATAGCTCCATATCTAAAATTCCCCATCCCCCTCTATCTTTAGGAAGAGTTAAGACATCCCATTTAGTGAGATGTATGGCCTTTTTATCTCTCCCCCCTCCCCATATAAACTTTGCCATAATTTTCCTTATTTCCTTCATAATTTTCTTTGGGAGAACATAGAGATGAGCCCAGTATATAGTTATTTGTTGAAGGACGGCCTTCGACAAAATCAGCCTACCACCTCTTGACAACCATCTAGCTATCCAATTGTTAATCTTCTTTCGAAATTTAGCAATCAGCCAACTCCAATCTTCCACAGAATAGGTATCAGGTTTCATTTTGAAGCCAAGGTATGTCATCCCATTAGCCAACGGAGCCTTTAAAAAATTTAAAATAACAGCTAAGTCCTGATACTTCACCTCCTCCCCCTCAGCATAGTAGATGCATGACTTCTCAGTACTAGCCAACATCCCAGTAGCGTCGCTAAAAAGTTTTAATATTTATACATTACCACCCAACAATTTCTAATCATCATCTCGAAGATGAGGATGTCATCGATGAATAGACTATGAGTAGACTTCAATTGAGGGCTTATTTCAATGCCATAAAACAACCACTCAACGCTGCCTGATTAATTTTAATACTTAGTGCATCCATAACAAGAACAAAAAGGAGTGGCGACAAGGCACATCCTTGCCTCAACCCTCTACTGGGATTAAAAAAATTTGACACCGAACCATTAATAATCACAGCTAAATAAGTATTGGTCACGCAAGCCATAATCCATGCGACTGCCTCCCTGGAGAGACCAATTTTAAACAGAACAAGACACAAAAAAACCTATTCTACTCGATCATAAGCTTTCTTAAGATCAATCTTCATCACAGTCGCTTCCAGCTTCTTTGAGTGGATAGTATGAATTTTTTCTTGAGTCGCTGCAACAACATCATGAATATTACGATTTTTTAGAAAGCCATATTGTTCCGGGGTAATGAAATTTGACAGAACACATTTCATACGTTCCGCAATTACTTTGGAAACAATTTTGTAAATGGTGTTACATAACGAAATGGGTCTATAGTCATCAAAGGTAAGCTCTCCTTTCTTTTTAGAGATGAGAGCTAAGAGTGCTAAATTTATAGCTCCATTTATATTCCCAGTAACTCTTACTTCCTCTACCATATCCTTCAAATCCACTGTAAATTCCTCAATAAAATGAAGGAAAAAGTCCTGGGACTAACCATCCGGCCCCAGAATTTTATCAGCAGCAAAGGATTTAAGAACTCTCTTAACCTCCTCAGTAGACACCTACCCAAATAACCTTTGGTTATCTTCATCCTTAAACATCACAAGGAAACCACAGATCAAATCCATGTGTTCCTCCAAAACAGGAACCCTTCTTTGCTGATATAGAGACTCGGAGTAATCAACCACAACCATCTTGATTTCCTCAGTGGAACATAAATGCCTGCCACCATATTTGATGTCCCAGATCAGATTGTCCTTTCTTCTACCTGATGCAATCTTATGAAAATATTTTGTGTTCCTGTCCCCCTCGGCCAGCCAGGTAGCTCTACTCTTTAACCTCCAGTATTATTCCTCATTCTTCAGAAATGATCGGAGCTCCCCTTCTATATGTTTTAACTTGTCCCAAAAATCATCGCTCTGATTTCCATTGGCCACCTCCTTGTGAATCCTACTTCTTTCTAATAGTATGGACTGGATCCTTTTCCTTTTCCTTTTTTATTTTATCCCTTTCCCATCTTCTGACCACAATCTTCATCTTCCTCAGAATAATGGCCAAATGAGACATCACTGAAGAGCCCACCACCCTCTTGTGGTTATGTAAGTATTCCTTAATCATAACATTGAACTCAGCGTCAGCCAACCACCTTTTATTGAAATTAAAGGGGAAACCCAAAGGATTTATCTCAAAGTCCCATATCAGGGAGATCGGCCTGTGATTAGATAATGTAATATCCTTCGCAAAAGCCTTTGTGTCCCTCATGCATAATCTAAGACCAGAAAAGATTACGAAACGATCAATTCTCTTCCCAATAAAATTCTTCCCTTGCCTACCGTTCATCCATGTTGGGTAGTTTTCAAACTGTGGCACATATATCAGATTGGCGTCCTTCATAATACCCATAATAATCTCAGAAAATGGGTCATTCCTGCCTGTCTCTCCCCATATATCATTAGGGTGGAAAGTACAATTGAAGTCTCCTGCTATAATGCAATTATTTAAACTTAGGAAACCACAGTCATCTATTCGAAACTAGAAAGAAAATTTATCAGCATAAGGCGCATATATATTAATGACATTTATGCGCCTACAGAAACCCCTACAATAACCCAAGAGTATCATACCACCAAACAAACCATAAGGTTTAATGGTGACCAAATTCGGATCCCATAAAGGAGCACACCCCCTGATAGCCCAGAAGCATCAGTCGCTGCCATGTTCCACTCTCCCCACCCATGGATATTCAGAGACACAATATTCATATAGGAGACTCCGATGCAGGGGTCAGCACTCTAAGTACCCTTCCAATGGCCATCGACACAGGAACATCTCTAAAATTTCTGTCTAGTAAATTATCACTTACATCATTCACATATACTAATTTCTTTTTCCTCTTCGAAATTCCTTTGCCTCTGCAAATCATGACGTTCAATCGCGAAGAGGGACTAATAACGAGAGTAGGGGATGAAGGACCAGAACACACAGGTAAAGGGACCAAGCCCACTTCCAGATCGGAAAGTAAGAACTCAATCTCACTTCCAATGGAATTTTTGGGTGAAGAGACCTCCTCAATTGGCGTCGGAAAATGAGTAGACGAAGGAGGGCTCAGCTCATTTATAGGCAGACCTGAAGATAGAGAAGGTGAGAGATTACCACATAACGACCCAACACTAGGAAGAATTAGCTGCCTTCGGTATCTCACAGGAAAATCCACAGGAAGAGAAGACGGCTCAGATATGGAGGGATGAGATAGATGTGTCTGCCCTGGTTTTATGGAAGGAGAAGATGACAAATAAAGAGTGGAAAACCCATGGATATGGCCAGACCCATTAAAACAATCCAGAATCGGAGGACCGGGAATCCCGGCTGCTAGGTTAACAATTGGTTTACCACCCATTACAGAGACCCCAGTCTTAGACACCGGATTATGAACAGGAAGAACATTCCCATTAAAATCATAGATAGAAGTGTTAGTATGCATCAACTTACCCAACAAGGTCACGACATCGTCCTCCAACGCCACTGTCGGCTTCAACAGACCAATATCAACAGCAGCCTTCGCAATGTAATGTTGTGCCCAGGTTTTCTTAAAATCTTCACGCCATGACTGACACTTCCTCATATGATGTCCCGTTTCGTGACACAGGTGACAACGAAACGAGACCTGCCAGCAGTCTAACTTATGTTTATAAACAGTGCCCTCCCAGTGTAAATCAATCATAGCCAGCAAAGAGTGTTGAATTAATAGCTCCATTTATATTCCCAGTAACTCTTACTTCCTCTAACATATCCTTCGAATCCACTGTAAATTCCTCAATAAAATGAAGGAAAAAGTCCTGGGACTAACCATCCAGCCCCAGACTTTTATCAACAACGAAGGATTTAAGAACTCTCTTAACCTCCTCAGTAGACACCTGCCCAAATAACATTTGGTTATCTTCATCCTTAAACATCACAAGGAAACCATGGATCAAATCCATGTGTTCCTCCGAAATAGGAACCCTTCTTTGCTGATATAGAGACCCGAAGTAATCAACCACAGCCATCTTGAATTCCTCAGTGGAACATAAATGCCTGCCACCATATTTGATGTCCCAGATCAGATTGTCCTTTCTTCTACCTGATGCAATCTTATGAAAATATTTTGTGTTCTCATCCCCCTCGGCTAGCCAGGTAGCTCTACTCTTTAACCTCCAGTATTCTTCCTCATTCTTTAGAAATGATCGGAGCTCCCCTTCTATATGTTTTAACTTGTCCCAAAAATCATCGCTCTGATTGCCATTGGCCACCTCCTTGTGAATCCTACTTCTTTCTAATAGTATGGACTGGATCCTTTTCCTTTTCCTTTTTTATTTTATCCCTTTCCCATCTTCTGACCACAATCTTCATCTTCCTCAGAATAATGGCCAAATGAGACATCACCGAAGAGCCCACCACCCTCTTGTGGTTATGTAAGTATTCCTTAATCATAACATTGAACTCAGCGTCAGCCAACCACCTTTTATTGAAATTAAAGGGGAAACCCAAAGGATTTATCTCAAAGTCCCATATCAGGGAGATCGGCCTGTGATTAGATAATGTAATATCCTCTGCAAAAGCCTTTGTGTCCCTCATGCATAATCTAAGACCAGAGCAGATTACGAAACGATCAATTCTCTTCCCAATAAAATGCTTCCGTTGCCTACCGTTCATCCATGTTGGGCAGTTTTCAGATAGTGGCACATATATCAGATTGGCATCCTTCATAATACCCATAATAATCTCAGCAAATGGGTCATTCCTGCCTATCTCTCCCCATATATCATTAGGGTGGAAAGTACAATTGAAGTCTCCTGCTATAATGCAATTATTTAAACTTAGGAAACCACAGTCATCCATTCGAAACTAGAAAGAAAATTTATTAGCATAAGGCGCATATATATTAATGACATTTATGCACCTACAGAAACCCCTACAATAACCCGAGAGTATCATACCACCAAACAAACCATAAGGTTTAATGGTGACCAAATTCGGATCCCATAAAGGAGCACACCCCCTGATAGCCCAGAAGCATCAGTCGCTGCCATGTTCCACTCTCCCCACCCATGGATATTCAGAGACACAATATTCATATAGGAGACTCTGATGCAGGGGTTAGCACTCTAAGTACCCTTCCAATGGCCATCGACACAGGAACATCTCTAAAATTTCTGTCTAGTAAATTATCGCTTACATCATTCACAGATACTAATTTCTTTTTCCTCTTCGAAATTCCTTTGCCTCTGCGAATCATGACATTCGATCGCGAAGAGGGACTAATAACGAGAGTAGGGGACGAAGAACTAGAACACACAGGTAAAGGGACCAAGCCCACTTCTAGATTGGAAAGTAAGAACTCAATCTCACTTCCAATGGAATTTTTGGGTGAAGAGACCTCCTCAATTGGCGTCGGAAAATGAGTAGATGAAGGAGGGCTCAGCTCATTTATAGGCGGACCTAAAGATAGAGAAGGTGAGAGATTACCACATAACGACCCAACACTAGGAAGAGTCAGCTGCCTTCGGTATCTCACAGGAAAATCCATAGGAAGAGAAGACGGCTCGGATATGGAGGGATGAGATAGATGCGTTTGCCCTGGTTTTATAGAAGGAGAAGATGACAAATCAAGAGTGGAAAACCCATGGACATGGCCAGACCCATTAAAACAATCCAGAATCGGAGGACCGGGAATCCCGGCTGCCAGGTTAACAATTGGTTTACCACCCATTACAGAGACCCCAGTCTTAGACACTGGATTATGAACAGGAAGAACATTCACATTAAAATCATAGATAGAAGTGTCATTATGCAGCAACTTACCCAACAAGGTCACGACATCATCCTCCAACACCACTGTCGGCTTCAACAGACCAATATCAACAGCAGCCTTCACAATGTAATGTTGTGCCCAGGTTTTCTTAAAATCTTCACGCCATGACTGACACTTCCTCATAAGATGTCCCGTTTCGTGACACATGTGACAACAAAATGGGACCTGCCAGCAGTCTAACTTCTATTTATAAACCGTGCCCTCCCACTGTAAATCAATCATAGCCAGCAAACCACTAGCAAAAGGTAGTTCAATAAGCACCCACACAACCCTTTTATTGAAAACGTCATGGAATTTTGGATCAAAATATCAACAATTGCCCACACAGTCTCCAATTTCTTTCAGAACCCGATATTTCCAGAAGTGTAGTGGGAGACCAAACAGCTGCGCCCATACCATGTGATTGACAGGGGCATTGTTTTTGGGATGGAAGCTCGCGTCCTAGCGATGGAGCGCAATAAAACATTGTCCCAATACCCATGTCCTACTCAAAACAATCCCCGCGTCTTCATATTTCTGAAGATGAAAGCAAAACCAGACTTCATCCAACCTGCTTATCATTGGAGAGTATCCAAGTAGATTAACCCATTTCTTCAAGATCCAATCCATCATATTCATTTTATAGTACTTCTCAAACTTCCACCGGCCTACCACTGCACGGTTTGAAGGTTATTACTATAATGATACAATTGTTGTGCTTAGTTGTGGTCACCCATATTGCCTCTAACAAATTATTCTCCTGTAGATCATGATGCACATGTCATCATTATTCTCCATCTATGCCTTCAAAAACCTTGAACTCCAATATCCAACACGAATTCCAAAAATAAACATTAAATAACTCTATCACCGGCCTGCACACGCGGATGCCTTCAAATCACGAACACCCACAAAAATCATGTGGTAGAACTATGCCCTATGCAACTCACAGACAGGAAAACACTGAAATCAAACTCATAGGTTCGAGTCTCAACAGCCAAGGAAAACAATTTTATATAAAGGAAAATGTGTGCTTCTAATATTGCCACTCAACCACAGGATAAATATTTAATTCTAGAGACAGGCGCACCATTTTTCACAGTACTTCCCACGAAATCCTCACAGACAAATAATACACCCACTTCTTTCGGTTGAATTGTTCAAAGCTTGATTTTATGAATATGGAAAAAAGGAATGTATGAATTGAAAGTCAATACTTGTAGAGAACTCCATAAGGGACAGTGGCTCGATTTGAACCCCCATCCTTTGTTTGCGATTAAATGGATTGTAAGTCACTAAAAAATGTCAAAAATAAAATGTTAATCTTTACTAGGGAAATTATGCCCTATCAAAACTAGCCAAGTCAATAAAAAATTAGAAACAAGATTTCAAAAAAATAAAAAATTATTTTGAATTTACAGAAAATAAAAAATATTCCATATTTTCCTCGAACTTTAGTTAAAATTACAAAAACACAACCTAGTAATACTAGCAATTTAACCAAATGATATAGCTGTGAATAAACAGAGACTAATAAAATTACATTTCAAAAGTTCTGATAGATCATCTGAACAAAGGCTTGGCTCTGAATCCTGAGCTACTAACAACATGGATGGAAAGAATAGAGATCATGCGAAAAAAAATCATGTCCATTACTTTCTCCCATATCTATAGAGAAAAAAATTCATAGGCTGATAGGCTGTCTAAAAAGGGATTAACTGGGAGATATGGAGAAATGCACTATGAGTTGTATGAAGCCTCAGGTAACGGAGCAAAGGGCTCGGTTATTTTTTTATAACTCCTCTGTTTTTGCAGGTTTCTGAAGAGGACAAGGATAGTCAGGGAAGCCATTACAGTTTCATGTTTTTACTGGGCCAATTTGTGGCCATCTATTTTCTTGTTGAAGATCATTAAGTAAGAAAGTGGTATGAAGAGGAGAAAAGAAGTTCACTATCCATTATTTCCATTGAAAAAAGTATCCCTGTTATGAAAGGGTTGTCTAGACATTTTTTGATCTATAACTTGTTTTTGTATTGATGGAAAATGTGACTCCTATATGTGAAATTTTTGGTTATGGTTAGACACTCAAAATTATAAAGGAGAAAAAGGAAAAACCAAATATATTTTTGATTTAAATTACAACAAAAAATCTTTAAGATTTATGTGCTGGTACGTAATATAAGCCAATTGTTTTTTCTATTTAAAAAAAAAAACAAAAACAAACAAACAACTTGAACTTTAATTATTGATTGGAGAGTGCCTACTTTGAAGAGTGGAATAAGTCATATAGTATTCAACAACACTATTTTTTTAACTACCTAAATTTTGATATCAATCCACTACACTTGTTATTTTTTACATGGGACTCTTCTCATTAAAAGTAAATTTAAAATATTTACAACAAATCCCAAGTTTATAACTTAGGTCTCAAATATAATTAAATAGTATGCAAAGTAGTATGCCATATCCAGTAATATAATCAAGTAGTATGCAAAGTTATACTTGTGAAACTATAACACATGGCATTTCGTTGGGCTAAGTTGGACGATGGGCATCTTTTACTAAAAAGCGTTTGCATCTTCAAGTGTGAAGCCCATTTTGTCTACTTAGCGCATATAATTGTGTATGAAACCCATTTTGTCTACTTAGGGTATTTGTGGGTGGGGTGGTTGCATTAGGCTAAAAGGCATAAGAGCAATCCCTCCGAATCAACCATATGTTTTTTTAGTCGAATTATAGGTCAAGTGATTCTAGAAACCTTAAAACTATACTAAAATAACATGCAAATTCTATTCAAACTAATCTATACACATAATGATTGCATATGATATATACACACTATATTAAAAAGAAAAAAAAAATATACATGTCGAAATTATACTAAAATAACATGTAAAGGTTATACATGCTTATCTATACACATGTATACTAAAATAACATGTAAAGGTTATACATGCTTATCTATACACATGTTGATTAAAAATCATATATGCACCAATTTATACAAAGATAACGTGCAACAAATATATAGATTTATCACTTCATTATGAGTTAACCTTATCCATTGATGAGTTGTCAATGAGATCCAAATATAGAGGTGGTGAGATACATGTATTATAAATTGATATTATAGGGTAAATATATTGTTGAGAATGACTAAAGTTTTTTTTGCTAATTACTTTCATGTGTTGTGTTTACTGTATTTCTTAACATGGCATTAAAGCTTCTTATGATCTTAAGAATTTGGTCAATTTAGGTAATTAAGGCATGCTATCACCTTGGTAATGTTAGATGAGAGGTTTAGCATAGTGGATCCATGAGAGGTGTATCTAAGGTGATGATGCTTGCTTGGATTTGGAAATTGCATGGCTTGAAAATTGTAGTTTAATATTTTATTTGAAGATAATTTATCATTTTTTAATTTGAATGAATTTGCAATTTTTTTTCATGGAGCATCCATCCAAATTTGTTTTAGTGATAATGGACATAGTCCTTTAGAAATTTAAATACATTGTTTTCAATAAGCTTAAATGATGCTTATATGTGTGTGTGTGTGTTTATACCTTTGTAAAATGAGCTTGAATACTTTTTAAAGGGAGGGAAATATGATCTTGAAAGTTAGCTCTGCAATGAAATCAATTCCATTGTGGTAACTATGGTTTTGATTAAATAAAATGTGGATGTTATTGCTAATTTGGGTGATTTTGATGAAGATCATTGAAGGATTATTCATGTATTTTGCCACACCATTTTGATCAAAATTATGACATCATAATAAAATCAAATTCTTTTTGGTATTTATCGTAGATTTGTTTAGGACACTTGTACTTTTGTGCAATTGTGCATTATTATGAGCCATATCTAGTTTGGCAAATGATCAAGCACATCATGGGGTAAATTGCAATCCATTAAGTATACCAATTCTTTGTTTCAAACACTTTTAAGTCAATAAGGTGTTTTTACTTTAAAACTCATAAAAATATGCTTGGAATTAAATAAGGAAGTCAATGTCAATTAAATTAAAATAATTATACTCACATTTTGAGATTCATGATTGGTAGTACATACAATAATAAACATATTTTAATGCTTTGCACGTATAATGATAATAGAGAAATGCATGCTATATGAATCATATAACTTATTTGCAAAAATATAACAACATCAATACATGGGTTTGAGGAGCCTCAATGGAGCTTGCTGGAAAAACCATTGAATTAAGTCTAAGAAAAGAGGTTCCCTTTTGCATGAAGGGAGGTGTGTCGTATTTAAAGGTTTGTACATGTGAAAAAATAAAAGGTAGTTATATATACTTAAAGCTATTTTGACTAGATTTTTTCTCAAATGCAAAATTAAATACGTAAGAAATGAACATGTGAAATATATGTCATACTAACCTTATCCAAGAAGCTAAATTGAATACCTTTGTTAGGCCATGACAAGTATGCAATCACTATGAAAACATTTATGCATAATGGTTGGGCTAGAACTAAAATGGTTAGCTCATCTTGAAGACCCCGCATTGGGTGGTATAACATTATCATATGATGGCTCTCGATGAGAATTTTCCAAAAAATTTCTATGCTAAATTAGTCTATATGTCAAGAATGAAATCATAGTGTTAGTGACCTCAGTCTCTACACTCTTGCTCATAAGAGCCATGTAGCCAGTGTACCGATCTTGGGACCTTCTCTTCCTGTGATATGATGTGGGTGCTCCCATCTCTATAGCATCATGCATCAACTTGTTAGCGTCTTTGGTGCACTTCCTTCCATCTCTGGATGTCTCTACATGAGTGGGTGCTTCCACTCTCTTCTCCTCTTCTTGTGGCTATTCCACGTCTTGAGGTTCTTATTTTGGAGCTAAGACTCCTCATCTACATGCATTCGAATCTCACTCTCAATGGAATTCACATGGATTTTCCTTCATCAAATTTCACATATCTACGAACCATTTCCATCCTCTCAGATGGAAGGTACATTCGATAGTTTTGAGGTGTATCAGTGTACCCCACAAATATTCCCAACTCAACTGTTGGTTCTAGTCCTCCACCTTCTCTACTTTCGTGCTCAAGGGAGCAAAATATTATACATCCAATTTATAGATGTTATTTACCCAAACCCCTGCCTTATTCACTTGTCTCGTGGCTATGTGACGAAGGAACGCCTTTCCTTTGCTAAATATCACATCGTAGCCACAGTCTTCCAACATAGCAACTAAAATTAAGTTCTTCTTCAAACCAGTAACATACATGACATCCTTTAATGTGAGAGGAGAACCAGACTCCCTCTAAAAGGTAACAACATTGATGTCAGTTTTGTTGTACCTCCCATCATCTCCCATATCGATGTGCATCTAGAGGTCCTTCTCCTCCAAGTCGTTGGCTAGTTCTTTGTTGCTAGTCATATGGAATGAGGCTACACTATCCAGGTACCACACATAACACATCACCGATGACACCATGCATATGATCAGAATGAAATCCAACTCCAAGTGTGAAGCAAGAGCTTCACTTGCTACTCCTCCTAAGGGCTTCTTTTTGACCTTCTAGAGTGGAAAATTCATGGCATAATGTCCCATCTTGTGACAGTGAAAGCATTTAGTATTTGACACACCCTTTTTCTTTCCTTCTTGACTAGAATACGATTTGGAATGGGATGAATTCCCTTTCCCTTTATTTTCCTTTCCATCCAAGGCACAATTATCCTCCTCATCATGTTTTGATGAGGATCCATCTCTGGTGTTCCACTAAATCTCTTCTTGCACGAAGTCATACCACAATCACTCCCACTATGGTAGCTTCTCCCTCCCATTCATTGAATCTTGGCAATTGTGCTAGCTCTTGGGAAGGCCTAGAAGTGCTAGGCTCACCATATCATCCTTGAAAAATGTAACAACAACACTTCCAAGCTCATCCAGAAATTAGGTGAAATTGGTCAAGTAATTTGGTATTGTGTCGCCCTTCTCCATCTTGATTTTTTTGAGCTTATATTTTAGTGCCAACTTCCTGTGGTTGTTCTGAAAAAAAATTGTTAAGGCATTCCACATATCATATCGAGTTTTCTTTCCATGGAGGTTTGAGACAATATGAACTCGAACACCTTCCAATAGAATCATTCTTTTCTTTGCTACGTTTTTCTTCCATGCCGCCAGATCTTGAGAATATGTTGTTGCATGCCTAGTAATATCACCGTATATGAACTCCTTTAGCCCGTTTTCTTCCAACATTGCTTACATCTTGTCTCTTCAAGCTATGTAATTCGAACTAAACTCAAGGGAATATTTGAGTCTCAATCTAGAGAAAGACATCATGATCATGCTACTAGTCCTAAAGAGTAGATCTGCAAATTAGATTTACCTACATATAACAAACTCATATTCTTCTCTTCTATAGTGATTGTTGCTCTAATACCATGTAGAAAATCCATGTAGATTCAACTTATACTTGTAATATGCTAAAAAATTATACTTTAATCTACTCTACCAATTGCGGAAACCAATTTAGATCCAAAATCACAAAAAATGAAAGAGAAAGAATTTCAATCACACAACACAAAAATTTCCTGGGAAAAGCCTGAGCTAAAAGCCTCATTATCTGTATATTTCATAAGTCAGAAAATATGAGAAGATTACAATGCTTTTCTCGAAGTTGAGAAACCTATGCACTATCTCTATCCATCTCACACTAATTCCTAGACAAGCCTCGTTCAATACTTAACCAATTTTCAGCCCTCCAGGATCCCTATTTCCTTACATTGTTTCCATGGGTAATTAGGCCCTATTAATTTGGGAAATTCCCAATCCATACTACGGAATCCATTAGGGGCATTCCTATGGCTTCATGCACCACATGTACAATTCAGATAATTATACAACCAATAGTACACTGCCGTTGAAATCCAATCTCAACTATGTCTTTTTTAGAACTGACATACACGAGTTATTTATGAGTGAATTATCAATTATCTTATTGATCACTACATGTGGTTCAAGTTCAAGTTCCACACTTTGACCTCTCACGAGTTCCTCTATCAGTTAGAACTATTAATTAACTCAAATAAATTGAGTTAATTAATTACAAATCAAAATAAACTCAACGAGGGCTCCTATAATGTAGGAGATACTCTACATGCCTCTAGTTTGAACTTAGTTAACTTGTAAAAGTTGTTATGTGATGTGGAATTAAAATTTTATTCTAATTTAATCAAGGGAAAATTAAATTAGAATCTTTTCTTGTTGCCATTTTCAACATTATTTGTCAAAATTAATTGAAATTTCCCATGAATTAAATTGGATGCATTTACAATATGCTATTAAATATGTTGTGACAAGTAATAAAAAAAGATTAAGTGTGAAATTGTAAAAAGGACTCTCTCTCTCTCTCTCTCTCTCTCTCTCTCTCGCTATATATATATATATATATATATATATATATATATATTAGATCGGTTTCAAACACACTGCGACTATGGTTGGACTTGGGCTTAGAGGGCTAGGAAACTTGTGGAGGTTTCGTGGGCTAGGAAGTTAAATAGACTACCTAGTTGGCAGGATGGCATATTCAGTCAGGTGGTCATAGCAGGAGCACCACAATCGACCCATCGTACTAGGTATTCTTCTTGTTGTCATTTAAATTATGTAAACCACTGTAAATCAATTAAATCTATTATGTTATATTTTTTTATATTCTATTGTAAAACAATAATGAAAGAAAAATATCATGTTGAAATTTGCTATTTTTTATGTTGTAAAATTATGTGTAAAAATGGTTAGAAGACTCTGGATGGGTCCTCACACAATTGGGTGGTCTCGAAGGTTGAGAGGAGCATCGCTTAAGGGCAACAACCACAATCCAACCACTTATTTATCTCGTTATTTGTAGAAATTAATTGAAATTTCCCATAACTTAAATTAGATGCATTTACAATATGTTATTAAATATGTTGTGACAATTAATAAAAAAAAAAAAGTGTGCAATTGTAATAAACTCTCTATATATTAAAAAAAACGAATTTAAAACCCTTTTAAACAAATTTATTTCTATTTATTTTAGGAAAAAAAAATACCACCTTTTTAACTTAACAGAGATGTTAATAAACACTCTCTCTATATTTAAAAAAAAAAGCTTTGATATATAAAAAATCAAGTTTAAGACCCTTTGAAACAAGTTTATTTGTATTTATTTCTCATATTGCCTCACGGCTTAAAACAAATTGAGAGATTAAAAAAAAAAATTATATTTGCTTGTGTTTTGGAAATCAAAAGTCCATGTATCATAATATAATATAGACAATCCATTAAAACATCGGCTATAACCATATAGCCTTTTACTATGCACTAATGAGAAGCTATAACTTTCAAGAATGATTTATTCATAAGAAATATATATGTGTCAATTCATCTTTCAAGAATGGTTTATTCCCAATAAATATATATGTGTTAACTTATTTAGAAAAAAATATTTTAATAACTTGTTTAAAGCTTAATAAATATATATATATATATTTTTTTTCATTATCGATTATATCAATATATATATATTCTCATTATCGATTATATCAAAATATTTATTTAATATTTAAATATAGTATTGAATAATTTATTTCATAACTTTTATATTTACATTATTGAAATATTTTATTTTAATAATTTGAAAAATGTTTAAATTGTTAAAAAACATTTATAAGTTATATATATAACAACAATTTTTTTAAAGTTTAACAAGATTACATTTTTATTTATCATGTCCAATATATTACCTTGATAGAATTGAATAATGATAGAATCGTTAAGGAACATATGACTTCACATCAAGAAATGTTTTAAAATAGCACTTCATCATTATCTATAGAAAAAATATTATATTTAAAATTATTTACAAAATATTTCATTTTTATATAAAACTAGTTAATTTTCATTTTAAAAGTTTTAAGATACACATTATTATATTTAAAAATATGAAAATAATAACATTTTGGTTTTCCATCATAACTATCCTAACTTATTTAAAATTCTTATTCGTAATTACTATAGTCATATCATATAATTTACAAAATTCTAATTCATAATTACTATAGCTATGGCATATAGTTTACAAATTATCTTATAATGTGTAACTTAGAAATTATCTTATGATGAGTAATGTACAAAAAAATTGGTTTGGAATAAGGTTACGAGGCGGAAATCTTAAAAATTGGAGGTCCTATCCTCATCCCCCACATCCACAAGTTTTGCAACCAAGCGGTCAAGCAAGAATTCCCTAAACCTTGGACTCAGAGCCTCATTATCCCTATTTTTCAAAGTGAGGATACAAATAACCCCTCTAATTATCGGACAATTATGATCAACCCTCTCTTAGCCAAGTTATATGGTATTATTTTGGAAAAGAAGTTGAGCATTTGGCTTGAAAGTGAAGGTAAGTGGGCTAAAGGCCTAGCGGGTTTTAGAAGGCAGCACTCAACAACGGACCACCTCGTTATGCTTAGCATCATTGTGGAGGAATGCTGCAATGATAAATCCAATCTCTTCTGTTGCTTTGTGGACTTTAGAAAGGCTTTTGATACGGTTCCTAGAAACAACCTATGGAATAGATTATAAGAGCTAAATGTTCCTTTTGAGCTAAGAGTGACCGCTATAACGTTACATGAGAATGTAATTTCCAAATTAAAGAGAAATGAGGGGTGGTCGAAAGATATTAAGTGTAATATCAGAGTTAAACAAGGTTGCCCCCTCTCCCCTACCCTATTTGGTATTTACATCGACAAGCTAGAAGGTTGTTTAGAGGAAGCAAGATGTGCTGGCATGATCTTAGCTAGGATGGTCATCATCCTTCTTCTCTATGCTGACAATATTGTTCTTCTCGCAAGGTGCCCATCTGATCTTGATAAGCAACTTAGACCTCTTAAGGATTTCTGCTCTACCATGGGTATGTCTGTTAACACTGACAAAACAAAAGTTATGATTATCAAATCCAAGAAGGACACTTACGTTAATTTTATGTATGACAATAGTAACTTGGAGGAAGTGTCTTCTTACAAGTATCTAGGAATTGATATTCATCACAAGCTCAACTAGAACTATAGCATTCAGAAAATGATTAATGGGGGGTGGAAAGCATATTTTGGTCTTGAAAATAATTGTAAAACGACAAACCTTGTAATGTGGGATAGAAAGAAGTTCCTCTTTGAAACTTTAGTCACTCCTGTTAACTTATATGGATGTGAGGTCTCCTGGAGAAAGATTGAGAAAATCCAGAAGCGTTTTATAACGTATAACCTTAAAATTAAAAGAAATACACCCTATCCTATTCTCCTTATAGAAGTTGGTCTTTCCCCTATCGAGAGCCTAGCTATGACTAGGCTTGTGTTGTACAAGCACAATCTCAATAGCATAGGAGACCATAGACTTCCCAAGCTAGCTTTAAATTCCAGCCAAAACCACCTAAGGCTTAAACGAGGTTGGTATAAAGACTCCAGGGCCTAGTTAAACCATTGGGAGATCGACGAGAATGTTGCTTTGCAAAACATTAATAACATTAAAAAAATTGTTACTTCTAAGTTCAAAGAAAAAATGTGGTGTGAGAAAAATCTAGCAGCTAAAAGAAAATTAAGATATTATAAGGAGGTCATCAACCCCACCCTAGAAGATCAAAAGTATCTCTGTGTTTTAACTAGCTCAAAGAAGAAAATTAATATAGCCAAGATTAAAACAAACTCTCATGAGCTCCATAGTGAAACAGGTTGTTGGATAGTTCCTAAAACACCATGGATGGAAAGGATTTGCCATCTCTATGAGAATATGAACATCGAGGATGAAAATTACTTCCTCTTAGAGTGCCCCGCATATAACCACATTAGAGCTCAATTTCATAATCTTTGTTGCAACACTGACCTTCCTAGTCTTTTAAGATGTCAAAATTATAGTGAGCTCGGGAGGCTTCTCTCCAATCTTTTTGAGCATAAGAATAAAATCTTAAAATCAAACTAAATAACTCTTTTCTTTAGGTCCAATAAACCAAAGATTAGTCTCAGTGGATGTTAACCACCACCACCACCATCATCATCATCAATAATAATAATAATAATAATTATTATTATTATTTTAAATTTAAATAATTAATTATTTCATAATATTATAAATATAATTTAAAAAAATTATTAATAACCTAAAAAATTTATTAATAATTTAAAAAATATTTATTTTAAATTATTATTATTATATATTATTTAAAAAAATATATTTTCTACTTTCTATTTAATATATTTCTTAAAAAAATAAAAATCACTCATTCTAATCAATTATAAAATTTTACTTTATTTACAACCTACCAATCTCCATCATAGTTAGACATCATTTTCAACCCATTTCTAACGCACCATCTGTAACATAGTTCGACATAATTTCTCACCCACCATATCTAACATATTCAAACCTTGTGATTATATTCCATTCAGATTCCCCAAGAGTGGAAACGTCTTTTAGATAATCCAACCCTAAAATTATATCATATTCAACATTCGATAAGTTCTGAGGTATGGAATTTGGCAATCAGTGTGAGAGAACTTGTCCAAGTAAGTTTCACATCATCCTGGCAATTATACCTAAAAGTGGGAAATAAACAGTTTCATTGTTCATTTTACTTGAATTGTTTTTAATGGATGATTTTTTTCTGCAATTCCTTCTGTCAAATTAATTGAAAATAAATGAGAAGCATAAATTCGCATCAGCACTTTTTCAAAACTTGTTTGAAAAATAGTATTGTTGCTGAATCATCTAACTAAAATTTATCAGTTGATCAGGATGGTCTTGATTTCTGCGCCTTTAATGTCTACTGCACCTCCACTTTTTGGCTGCCCTCCATCAATTTGCACTCCTTTCTCTGTATCCAGATTATTCCCGTCCTTTATACTTGTTTTCTTTCTATATACGCAGTACACGATTAGCTGAGCCATTGCCAAGGGAAAACCGATCACATTTGGAGTCTACAACCACATGATCAAATATAAGAATTTGAAAGAGATATATAAAATATAGCTGACACCGCAGAGGGATGATACAAATTGGTTATTACCGCAAGGAATATATCTCGGCCCAGAGCAGCATAGGTCATCCACACACAGCAGTTCATAAAAGCAAAAAATGACAAGTAGAAAGGCATGAACTCCACACTTTTTGTCTGAATCACCAGTTTCTGCATACAATCATTGTAATTATGTAATTAAATTCACATGTTTTAGGTAAAATGGTTGGTAGTTTTTCTTTAAGTTTTCTACTTTTCCAACATATTCGAGAATCTGCCATATTCAAGAAATAAATACAATTTTATTCAAAAATCTGCAATCAATATAAAAATAATTTTATTCAAAAACTTACAATAGACCCCAAAAAAAAAAAACTTTGTTTATAAAAAACTGCTTTATGTGATAATCACATATATTCATGTATTATTTCGAACCCACCGATAGAATTCATCTTCAAAATTATAATAATTCATATAATCCATTTTATTATATGAAATATGTTCAACAATATTAATATATTACTCACCATAGAAACAAATGGAGCACCATACAAAGCAACAGAGGACAGTATTCCCACCATTCCTACCATGACCTTGCGACTCTTATGGTCGTGAAGAGCAAAGAAAGATATTGCTGCAATTACACCGAACAACACCAGGACACACACAACCATGCTTGCCACCTTTTGCTGAAACCATGAATAAACATTATTTTAAATGAATGAAACATGCACAATAGGTTGAGGTTAACTTGGTGATATGTAATGTTAAATAGCATAAAAAATAATCAAAGAGAAATGCACTCTAATTAGCTCTGTGAATGGGAACATAATTAAAAAAATGTTACAAAATCTCTCTTCTAAGATATACCTTCAACTTGGGTGCAGCATAAACAATGTAGGTGCAAATGGCGAAACACTCTGGAACAATTCCAACGCCATTAACAGTGGAGACCAGGAAGTTCTCCCAACCATTACTAACCACAGGGAATCCATACCACGTATAGGTTAAACAGTTGAAGAGAGCAATTACGTATGGGGTGCACGAGTACTGCCCCACTGACTTCTCTTTTATCACTTTAATGAATGTCAGTCTGCATGGATGAAATAAATAATTTCAGCATTTCTGAAATTCTAATATATATAGCTTGATCAGCTTGATCCACAGTATTAGAATATTGATTAAAATATAAAGTTTATTATATAGTTTGATTGACTAGGATTTGAATATTGAATTTCATGATTTACATAATATTTTATAATGTAACCATTCTCAATTCAATTTCCTTGTAAACCGCTAATTTCAATAGCAATGAATATATAATTACTTACACAGGTGTTCCATAGAGAAGTAGAGAGGTAGCGTTTCCTGCAACATATATATATTTTGAGATGTTCATATTTATTCAGTGAGTGAAAACAACTGGATATTGAAAAAACATGGCTTTCTATTTGCTTTATTACTAAGGAAACACAGAGAGGCAGGGTGAAACAAATACCAAGGAGTCCAACAGCCATCCTTATATGATCCTTCTCCATCCTGTTCTTCCTCTGAATGGAATTGACTCAGAGAAAAGTGAAGTTAACCTTCTGGACCTCCTGGCTTGTCAGACAGAATGAAACTTTACAGATTGGCTCATCCAGGAGGCCCTGAAATTTTGGATTGAATGAATGCAGAAAAGGAGCCCTCTCACTTTATAGACCATGGCTTTCACTGTTAGCAAATTGAAAGATGAAGGAAAATGAAGTTGCTGTTACACAAGTTGGACTCCGTGGAGAGATGGGCTGGAAATTCCAAGAGCCGTGGAAGTAAGATATTTTTCTTGATGGAGCTATATGTGCAAAAATCCACTCCAGCTAGAATCCAACTCAGCGCCAACTGTGATCCAAATGGCACTCAAGAAAATAAAATTTCTCAATCGTTTTTTCTCAAAAATACAGCTGTATACCTATTTTGATTGGTGAGAGGGAGGATTATTTTACTCCATCCAGACCTTGTGGGAAGGGTTTTGCTGCTAAGAGGTCCAGGTCTGATCAAGTTGACGCGTAGAAGAAAGATAAAGATAGTTTTTTGTTTATTGAAATCATGTTTGGCAAGAAATCTATTTAACAATTCCATTCTTGTACTGCTCCAATTATATTTTATATATTGAAGTGTACACTCAAATAACATCAAAAGCTCAAAAGAAAAAGGAGGTCCTGTACCGGCTCCAATTATATTTAATATTTTTAATAGTAAAATCAAATCACATCAAAGTTCTAACTTTGTTGGTGTAGACTAATGGGAAGAGAGGCAGCTAATATACGTGAACGGGTATGAAACCAACAATTTATTTATCATATGGTGCATAGAAATAATCGTCAAAATAACTTTGGTATTTCGATATTTGAGCCAACCGACTTCCTTAAAAATTCAAATTTTATATCTAAATTTTAATGGCATCCAATTTGATTTTATCAATCAATTTAGTTCAGTAAAATTTGATATCTGAAATAATATTACAATCCACAACACTTGTGTTTTCTTGTCTTTATGAAATTTAACAAAAACTTATTCCTTTCTTAGACTTTTAAAAAAGTTAAATTATTTCCCATACATGGTGGAACCACTATTCAAGTTCCTCTCAATAAATCAAAATATGATTTCTCTAACTTTTTAATAATATTTTTTTAATAATTTGGTTCTTCAGAGTGTGTATTGATGTAGATAGCTTTTTAAGGTTTTGATTAAGTTCAAGTTATGGTGGGGAGAGTGTTGCTAATGTGGTGGTTGGAACAATGCATGATCATATCCAACATTTGAGACTAAGTATAGAATAAGGTAAATCACTTAAATACCCTTTTTGATCAAGTGGAGTAGGGAATCCTAGAACACAAGAAAATAATATGAAGGAACTCAAGCAATCCAATCTTGAGAAGGAACTCCCACAATGCATTGGCAAATGCATTCCCAAGGCAACCAAAATCCCAAATCTAAAATCACTTTCACAAAAGTAATCTAATACATCCAATATGTGTAGATCATGTGATCATTAGAAAATTGATGGGCATTTTCCCAACTCGAAAAGAATTGATTTGGTGGATAATAACATACTAGAAGACATAAGGACATGTTGGTATAAAACTAGGCTTCAAAAGTTTTTTTACAACTATCTTCAGTAACCTAGAAAACCAAGAGTGTGTTTTTGAAAATGGTCCATACTTCTTCTACTCCACGGGGCTCTACCTCCACATCTGGACAACTAAATTTACTCTCAAGAAGGAGGACTTCACCATGACCCTTGAGTGGATATTTTATATTCAATGCCTCAAGAATTTTAAGATGCAAAAATCTTGGAAGGGATCAACAATACCTTGGGATCTTTTGCCAATATCTCAAGAGTTGCTAAGGAGGCTCTATATACCTTTTACGCACATATTTGTGTCAATTTGCATGTCTCCAAGCCCTTTCTAGACCTCAACTTTTTAAGTCTTATATATTCAAACTGACCCTAAATTATTGACTATAAGCATACCCTTTTTATGTGCCATAAATTCCATGAACATGGGTAACTTTTTAGAGAATTCCTAGTCAAATAACTCCTTCCTCCTCCTAAACCCCATATGGAGTCTGATCTAGAGGGATTTGTGAAGGATTATTCTACACAATACCTTGGCAAAAAGTGTTGGGTATGTGTTATATTCTTTCCAAGAATAGGCGCACGCGTGGGGGGAGGGGGTCACAGGGGGGCGAGGACCCCCCCCAGCTCATTGCGTTGGGCACAAGGGGGGTGACATCCCCCCTTGTCCATGGGTTTGCAGGGGACAATTTTTTTGGACCCTATTTTAGGTGGGCAGACCCGCCTATGGTTTTGTGCGTGGGTTTACACATGGTTTTGGGGCATGATGGTTTTCGACCCTTGGTATTTTATAGATCCGGTCAAGGGAGCTACAATTATGTTCTAATCCACGGTTGATGGATTGGGGTTTATGAATGCTTCGACATGTAAATATATGTGTTGTAATACTAAAAGGAATATAATTAAAAAACCAAGCTTGTAGTCCTGATTTTAGATCCAGGGGAAAAATCTCCGTGTATAGTTTCTTTTTATGTTTTATGCTCTCGATATTGTTTATTTTCTGTTTTTAAGAATTCGTTTGTAGATAATTTCTGTACAGGGTTAAAACCTACAAAAATCCAATTGCTCAACTACACCCAACTAGTGTATAGATTAGCAATAGCTATGAAATTATTACTTAGAATAATAAAGAGGGCCTAAGTAATGTGAAGGGCACAAAATATCTAATGAAACCCAACTTAACATTCTTGAAAACCTCAAGGACTCAAAAAAAACTAAGTGATGAAAATGGACGAGAAGGCCATTAATAACTAAGAGGAAGGTGACGGGGAAATGACCTTGAATGATAGGGATTAAGGAAAATCAAAAGATGGTGATGATATGGATATTGTAGATCTATATCTACAATTAATAATAGTAGCTTGGGAGAAGCAATATCCTCAATCTATACTTGATCAACAATTGCAAGTCTTGAAAAATGGTATTCCTAAAGTCATGGATTGCAAGATCCATCAATCAAATGTAAAATATTGCATCCTTGTCCCCTGGAGTTAAGAAAAATATCCAAAAATAAATCTCTAAAGGTTATAGAGGGGAAAAGAAAAGGGGATGAAGAAATAATAAAGAACTTTTCAAAATATAGGAAAATTGTTGGTAAATTTATGGAGAATATCCCTAATGATGAATAAGTTTTAACCCATTCCCCACAGTTCCAAATGAAGATTATTCCTTGGAACATTAGAGGCTTGAATGGTAAAAGAAAGCACAAGCTTCTCCAAAACAAGATTCTTAAGGAACAAGCAAGCATTCTTATGAACCAGGAAACTAAATTCTCTAGTGAACTACTCTCTAATATTGCCTCTTCCATTTGGAAATGTTGTCAATCAATCGTTATTGATGCTCAATACACAATAGGAGGACTTGTGTTGCTTTACAATTGTTTGAAATTTTTCCTTCAACTTATTTTCTACTCAAAGAACACTATGAGCGAAATTTCAATTGATTGGCTGAGGTGAGACAAGGTTTATAATTAATGTCTACATGTTTCACTCTACGATAGAAAATATCAATTTTCTACGATCTCTACATGGCATGCACACAATCCTCAATTATTATTGTTGGATAATGGAAGTGTATTTTAACATGATTGAATATCTGGAGGAAAAATGAGGAGGAATGCACCAATTATATGTAGAATCAACCCACTTCAAGGAAACTATTCAATATCTAAATTTAATTAACTTGGAAACCACTAATGGTTTGCATACCTGGAACAACAAGTGCAGTGGTAACCACTAGGTAGCCTCTATGTTGAATCAAACTTTTTTAATTTCAGACTCCTTTATGGTGTTAGGCCTCTAATTACGAAGAAACCATATTTCCAACCGTAGGTTTAGATCACTCGCCAATTTTCTTAGAAATAAATATGCAAGGTAGCCCCAAAAATCACAAGTTTTTCTTTGAATATTTTTGGCTTGATCAACCTTATTTTTAGGACAACATAGTAGCTAGGTGGAGGGAGGAACATGTTGGAAAGAACGTTAATACTGAGAGGGGGGTGAATCAATATTAAGGCTAATTTTAACTTTTATGCCAATTTTTCTTTACTCATTCAAGCTTAGTATCCACTTAAATGAGAGCAACCATTGACAAACCATAATAGTAGCCATATGAATCAACACAAACACACACATCATGAGTAGCACACATATGGCACAGAGGCTTAATGTGGAAACCCTTCTGGGAGAAAAATTTCCAAAGCTTGTTTTTGTTATTGATGTAAAAATAAGAGCAACTACTCTAATACATCAATTTGTTTGTGATCCACCACTCACAGGAAGCACAAAATCCCTTTGATTGTTTGCTAGCACCTACTGGCAGGAAGCACCAAATCCCTTCTTCTGTAGATACCTAATCAATTTGGTGCTTTCATAAATCCAAGGAGCTACAAGTTGGTGCACCAAACCCCTTATTCTGTAGACACCTAATCAAAATCACCATGTGAAACACCAACTTCGTTGATTTATTGCAAGCACCAACTTGTAGCTCCTTGGATTTATGAAAGCACCAACTTGCAGGAGGCACCAACCCCCTAAGCCTTCCTTAGAAACCCACTAAGATGGAAGCACCAAGTTCCTATATGTGGGCTCCAAACCACACTCGAAAGGAACTAATGTTCATTGTAGATGCCCATTACTCTGCTTGATATCAACTTTTTTCTCCTCTGCAGCCTTTCCTCTACTCAGCCCACACTGCACTCTGTCCTCTTCTCATTCTGTAGAATCCCACTTTTTAAATCAACAATATTCACTGATCTCAACCCTCACATCTCTCCCTCTCCACTCTACAACATCATACTTATGCTCTCGACCCTCTTCTATTCCACAGGCTCTCTTGGCCTCACACATCAACACCATCCTACATAGCCTATTTCCTCTGCATAGAAACTCTCATACTCTCTCTACATCACTGGAAGACTTGGCCTCTCCTCAACGGTGCACATGGTCATGGAGTTCTCCACATGTCTCTCTCAATAATACTGCTTCCCCCCACATTTCTCAACTGCAATCCTTGGTTTTGTTTCACTGAAACATAGTGATCGATGCTATCTCTGCCAGCCATCACTCTGCCATTCACACTATCATAGTGTACCTATGCATGGCTTCTCCGTCATGTTTTTGTGTCCCATTTCTTGAATTCTACTACTACAACATTAAATCAAAGAATGGGTTTCATTACTCACCGGCTACGGTTGTAGTACAATTAATGTAAGGAATGTCCACCTAAGTTTCTTTCATCCAATTTATAAATAAATCTCAGTCACGTTATAGACTCAAGGATATCTTCCATTAAATTCATCTTTTACTGATAGTATGGATCTTTAATGCTCATGACATACTTCGGAATTCCATTAAAGAGACTACACGTACCTTAGGCATGGACCTCATTTGTGTAATAAAATATTTTGTTATGAGGTTCTATTCTTCATTTAATCCCTTGTAGCATGCATGAAAGATCATAGGTGGATTACTTCTTCTCAAGATAGACCCTTTAAATCATTTTGCACAATCATGGTCCTTGCTACCTTGAAAGTCAATGATATATGTAGTCACCATTACTCCAGCGACACCAACCTTACTGTGCACATTTACTTAGCTACTCCAACCTTGCCTATTCCTATGACCATGGCCAATTTGGCATATAATTCCCAAGAGTTCCCAACCCATACATCCTTTGAGTGTTTCATTGACTATGTTATGGAAAATAGCCAATTTTGCACAACTGCCAAATATGAAGGACTTCTCTTCCAAGGTTTCTGGCTCATATATGCCTTGAAACGTATGCCATGGTGATTTTTTTTTTTTTTTTGTCTTTGAACCAATGGCCTATGGTGACCACCAAAATACGCAAAAATGCCACAAAACCAAGTCTAGGGAACACCTTCCAATGTAGGTCAGGAGGTGGAGAGTCAACCCACTTTGTTCGCTTATGCACCTGCATTTGTCTCAACCCCGACTTGCTTGTAATCCCAACGAAAAGGCGTTTTCCACTGCTATAGGCCCATTTTATCGATCCAATTCTGAAGACAAAATACATGGGAAAACTTCACAAAAAAACCCTTTTGCTCGAACTTTAAGGCTTTTCCACATCATTAAATTATGTCGTGCTAACATCATATGGGTCACATGGCACCTTCTGTATGGTGACACATGTCACCTATATTTGGCCCATTAGGCCACCCAAAAATTATGAATATGCCTGCCACGTGTCCTCTGTACTACCACGTCATGCTAATGCCATCTTCCACATTGTTTCCAACACATCATCATGATTGAGTCCCACTTAGGTTAGGGTCAAGGGTTGAGACTTTTTTCTTCTCTCTAAACCTTGTTGCACTGCCTGAACCCCCACTGGACTGACTAAACCCATCCCTCGATTTGGATTTGGTCCTACACAAGTCATGGGTTGGGGGGAGAATAGGGTCAGGGCTTTGTTATCCTGCTAACTTTTCTACATGGCTCGACCTCCAAATAGGCCTGGCACACCTAAGTCCCGACCTTAGTTTAAAATCTACCTAAGTCCTAACCGAAAGAGATTTTTTGTTTTCCAACTTCAATTTCCTGTAACTCCTCATCTAGAAGGCCTTTTACAGACATCATTATACCATTGGAAATATCAGACCAACCATGCTATCTCTAGGAGTATCAGATTTGATCTCTTGAGGTAGAATCTCCTTCAAAGCATGGGACTCCAAACCACCACAATCATCATTTTATGGCTTCTCCAATAAGCCTACTACTATGATGATTCTCTATAGAGTACTCCAGCAACAATGGGACTCCCCCTGAGCACTCGCCAACTATCATAGCCATATCTTTATGGCTTCTCCACTAATCATGCTACTATGAAGATTCTATATAAGAGACTTTAGCAACCATGGGACTCCCCCTAATCACTCCCCAACCATCATAGCCATATTTTTATGGCTTCTCCACTAAGCCTGCTACTACGATGATCCTTTACAAGAGACTGCATCAACCATGGGACTCCCCCTAAGATTGATATACCAATAACATAAACGTTAGGATATGCTACCATCAAAACTAGCCTGGTGGACATCAATGCTAACCTTTGCTACCAAAAACATCCATGCTAGTATGGTTGACATCAATGCCAAAATTCTTGCCAACTGTCAAGAATTACCAACTACCCAACACATCTTCGAGCATGACTGTTAACATTAATTCCAACACACTTACTGCTACTAGTAATCTATACAATGGAAACTGCAAAACAACACCAACTAAAATAGGCTCATTGATGTTCAAATTCCAATAATTATTCAAATATCTGAAATGGAAACTCAAAAACTAGAACAAAGAAGAGTTTGGTGATATTTTCAAAGCCCAATATGAGTTAGAATATAGAATGGATCAAGTTCAACAAATGATAATCTTAAATGGGATAGACCCTCATTGAGGAGGAATAAATGCTACTTCATATAACTCAAATGGTGGTTTAGAAAGGGAAAGAAGAGATATTATGGAAGCAAAAATCCCTTGCAAGATCATTGAAAAAGAGTGAAAAGAACACTAAATTATTTCATAGAACTATGATTCAAAATTTTCATGAAGGATAGTTAGGGGAATAAAATAGAAGACCATGATGATAATAAGCATAAATTGGTAGAGTATTACCAATATCTACTCTCAAAAAAATAACTAGATAGTGGGGAATCTATACATAAGATAATGCAATACATCCCTTCACTGATAACTTTGGAGAAGAATGATTCCCTCCTTAGGGAACTTACATTAAGAGGTAGCAAGAAATTATGGACATTCTAAAAGGAAGATCCCTTGTGTTGGATGGATTTATTTTAGACTCATTCCATGCAGGCTAGCATATTATCCATCAATACCTATGGGAGATAGTTAAATATTCTTGCAAATTTGCAAAAAGTTTACCTTATCTTAATTTTACCTTCATTACCCTTGTCCCCAAAGAGAATAAAGTTAACGAAACAAGTAATTTTTGGCATATTTCCCTTTGGAATGTCATTTTTAAAATCACCATGAAAGACATTGTCGATTTCCTTAAACCGCTCTTAACCTTTCTCACCTCCTCAAAAATCTCACTATGTAGGAGAGTGGTGAATTTTGGATAGTATCATCCTAGCCCATGAAATCATCCATTCTTTAAAAAACAAAAAAATAGCATGCTTATTAAGTTGAACATGTCAAAATATTTCAATAAACTGAGTTAGTGAAAAATAAACAAGTTCTCTTATCTTTCACATTCTTTGATATTTGGACCAATTGGGCTATTTCCCCCACTTCCATAGCCTTTTTCTTGATCATCATTAACGATTTTACCCTCCTCTATATTTCCTCTTGTCAAGGTATAAGGCAAGGATATCCCCTTTCCCCTTTCCTCTTTGTTTTGATGGTAGAAGGACTAGATTGTTCCCCAAAGATGATAGTTGAAGTGAACAAATCAAACGATTATGACTCCTAGGAGATGACATTATACCCATGCATAGACAATTTTTTGTTGATGCAATGCTCACGAGAGCTCCAATCATGTAAAAATCCTATTCCTTCAAGAAAATCTAAATAAATTTCATGGCTACTTCTAGAAATTCTATCAATAAAGGTAGGTCCCAATTTTTTTTTTTCTTTCATATGCCACCTATGATTCAATTTAATGTTTCAAGAATCTTAGGCTTTCAATTAAGCACTCTATAATCTAGGAAGATATCAATGTCTAGCCACCTCTTCCTTTGACTCAACAATTCAATATCTTATTGGTAGTTGTTTTATGGATTTTCAAGTACCAAAATTTTAGGGCTATTTAGATTCCCTAAATGATGTTATTTTATGATTTAGCTGGGGCCAAGGTACTTTGCTGTGGACAAGGAAATAACATTACTTCAGAAGTATTTCTACTTGTCATATTTTCGACAAGATGTCCATTGGTATCTTAGATCGTGCTCTGCCTATGCCATTGTTAAACTAGCCATCAAGAAGTAGGGATTGCACAATCCTCTACCTATCCCATACTAGCATTGGGAGTCAGTCTCCATGGATAACATGCCAGGTTTACCCTCCAACATGCATGTTAATGATTGTGTGCTTGTGGTTGTTGATTGGTTATCTAAGATGGTTATTCTGGCATCATGAAAAAAGAGAATCACAACTAAATCCACTGCTAAAATATTCTTTGAGCATGTTTGGGTTCATTTTGGGCTACCTCAGACCATTATTTTAGATAGGGATAATAAATTCCTCAATGTTTTTTGGTCCAACCTATGGTCATTAATGGATACTAAGATGACTAAATCAATCTCCTTTCATCCCAAAACATATGGACAAACATAAGTGGTCAACAAGATGATTGTGCATAGCCTGTGTATATACAACTTAAATAATCCATGTACATGGGATGGAAGTGTTCCATATGTTCAATACAACTATAAATGTTCCCTCCATAACTATACTATTGGCCATAATACTTTTCAGGTGTGCTTGGAGTTCCAACCATTGGCTTCTATTGATGTAGTGCTTCACATTACATATTAATTGGTAGACTCATCCCATACTCAAGCTGATATAAATGAAGAAGCCAATTTTTTATAATGGATCGAACACCCCCAACGACAATTTCATGATATCCTAAAGAAGACTAGTGCTAAGTATAAGCAACAACATGACTAGCATCATGTTCCACACAAGTTTTAGGTTGGTGATTAGGTATGGTTGCACTTATAGAAAGAGCACCTCAAAAACCCCCCATAAGAATCATAGAACACTTTGATATGGTCCTTACATAATATCAAAATTTGTGGGTGAAAATGATTTTTAATTAAGTATTCCCTATTTCCTTTACTTGCACCTAGTAATTAATGTCGAGTTGCTTCAATTATATTTTCCACCTCTTTTGGAAACCTAAGAGGAAGATGAGAATTTTTTCCACATGTAAATAAATATTGATTACATTTAATATGCTAAAATGGATTGGACCATGTGCACCAAGATAAAGGATACCTTCTAGAAAAACATACAACTCTATTGGGTTGTTAAAGCAACACAACATCTTCACCAAGGAAAGTGGATCACCAGGAGCCAAATTCAGCAAAAGTTTCCCCATCTAATTAGGTAACTTGATGCAATGAAGAAAATTGTTTGATAATGGAGGTGGAATAATCTAGGTGGATATCAGTGGTCAACCACCTCTTCAATAACTCAACATTTCTTTATGTTATTGGAAAATCGACTATGTTTCTTCAAGTCCCAAATTTCTTGGGCCATTTTTAGGCCTTAAATGATATTTTTTGGCCATTTGGAGGGTCAATTATGCCATTTTTAATACTTGGATATTTATTTCCAACATGATACTATTCTCCCCAAATAAAAATTACATGGAAACGTTGTTCCCCTGGGAAGTTTATGTACCAGCTAGCTACCTCAGTGGTTGGATACCTTTTGGTTCTTCATATTCTAGGGCTATGATTTTGGACCTCTAAGGTTCTTTCTTAATTATAAAAGGTAATTATGTTTGCCTCTTGAAATAGCTTTTTGTGAAAGCCTATAGTCATCATCTCTGTCCCTTTAGAGATAACTACCGTCATTCTAGCCAATTTGTGTTTCATAATATTATGTTATTTTATTTATCAACAGAAGTTGGGTTTTCACTATATTAATGTGCTATCTACTATATTTATCTATTTGTGTGTTCCATTTCATTTATTTCCTTTCATTATGTTCCTTATACATAACCTAGATCATCTTCCATCTAAATATTTTGGAGCCCCTGGTGGATCATGCTCTGTGTAATGCCTCTTGGAAGAAATTACTCTTTAAAATGGAATTTAATCTAGATAGTTGAACCTTCTATTATATTAACATTGTAGGACATATAGTTCTTTTAAAGTCTATTCTTCAAGTTATGTATCTTTATCATTTTCCATCTATCACAAACCTTTAATTTGTGCTAAACGTTGCTCACAACATGTGATGGTCCTTCCTCTAGGAAGGGGCCCAAAAAGAGAAAAAATGGGATCTTGTTGCTCCGGATAAAATATATCTTCCCAAACTAGCTGGAAGAGTAGTTCTAGGAGATACAAAAATGTTAAGCTATAATCTTCATGTCAAAACCTGGCAGTGTTGGATTCAAAGTGGCAATGAATTATGGGGAAATATTTGGAGAAGAAAATATAAACCCAAATTTTTGAACATGAATTAATATAAATGGAGGGCCACCATAAAAGGTATTGATTCTAGAATAAAAATAGAAAAATATACATATTATCCAAACTCATTACTTTTGGGAAGTTATAAATGGTCACACAACCTTATTCCAAGATGATTTTTGGCAGAAAGGAGAAATAGAGTGAACAAGAAAACTTACAAATGTTTCAAGAAGTTACGTTGACTTAAAAAACACACAAAATTATCTCACATCCACCCCCCAATAGCCAATTTGTAGTTGGAGGTCATACCCATGTAAATAATACTAGAGCCTTCTCCCTACTAATTTGGATTGAGATGACTTTTAACAATAATTAACAACTAGAAAAATAAAAATACATGATAAAGAAGATAAGCTTTCCTTGGGGATATATGCCAGGGGGGAGCTTCAATATTAGTGAGGCTTATCTTTTAGCTACAAGGCATTAAAAATTCCAAAATCCAAAAATATGGGCCAACATATAGGAAAAAAAGTTATGGGCGAAAATCTCCCTATTCCTTTGGTTACTAGCAAGAATAAAAAATCTATAACCTAGGATAAATTATCTCATAGATGTTTCAAAGGATCGTCCCTTTATCGCTTTTTTCACAAGGATGGTGAAACCAAAAAGCATCTCTTTAACAACTATCAATTTGTGGTATCCCTATGGGATGAGGGGGTTGAAATTTTTTGACAACTAGACCAAAATTCACATCAACATGATTAAATCTATTTCTATTTTGAGGCAATCATCCTTCCCTAATCTTATTATTAATAGATCTTGGTATCATTTCCTTTGGTTAATTTGGGATTCATGGAAAGAAAGAAAGAATTTAACCTTCAAGAGCCTCTCTTTGGAGGTAGGAGTGATCTAGTGTATGATAAAAAAAAAATCAAGGAATTAGTCGTAGTGACCCCTAAGTTTGAACATGATTGGAAATGCAATGGGCAAGAATAAATAATTATGAAATTCTTTAAGCTTTGGCTAGAAATTATCTCTTAGGTATGCATTCCTTAGAGGTTGAATGTTAACATCCCAGAAAAATGGGAATCCACACCTATATATTTTCTCAAGTTAAGCTTCAATGGGGCATCTAAAGGTGATCGAGGACTGATAAAATCATAAAACATTATAGGGGTGAAATATCAATGGTTTAAAATTTCAATGGGTGAGTTTTTAATATTAGACATTTTCTAGGGTTTCATCCCACTTTTTATTATATATTTGATATATAGAGTATATTATCCCATACAAACATAGAGGTAGATTTAGCCCATGAATCTTTCCTCTTATATCTCAAATTCACCTAGATTTCATTGAATCAAGCTCTAATGATCATGATTACATGGAATCAAGATCCAATGATCATGATTCCTATGAAATCTTTGATCAAGGTTAGGTTTGGTCCCTTTGAAGAACCATATATCAAAACCATCCAATTGTATATTGAGGTTTTCAATTTGTAGAGGTTCAAAGAATGTGAGCTTATTTATGGCACCAGGCCATGTTTGAAATTCTTGGTGCCTTCACCATGGAGGGTTTCACTAGTATATATTGTGGAGATGTTGAAAATGTATGAATTCAAGTCTACATAATTTGGTCATTTACATAAATATGTTATATTTTATCATTTCTTTAATTTTTAAAATTGGCAATGGTTTCTACCATTTTCTCTCACATTTAAATTTTGGATTTATAAAATTTATAATGTTTTTTTTAATCATCGTTTTCCTTTTTAAATTTAGATTCTAATTTTTTTTTAGTACTGTAAAGTCCATATAATTTGGCCATTTGCATAAATAGGTTATTTTCCACCACTTCTTTATTTTTTAAAATTGACAATGTTTTCTACCATTTTCATTTTTAGTTTTAATTTTTCAAATTTTAAAATTGGTAATGATTTCTATTATTTTACTTTTTTAAATTTATATTATGAAAATTTTAGTTATTGTGATAATATAGTGTGATATTTGGTCATTTCCACTATAATTTGAGTAATTATTTGCTTATATGGAACACAAAAAGCATGTGGAAGGAGATTCCCACGAGGGATTCACTGGGGGAGAAATACCATACCACGTGCATTCATATTGGGGGATGTATATTGATGAAAAATGACATAATATATTCAACATATAAAATGGGATAAAGGGATTTTTTTATTGGCAGGTATAAAAAATGGAGCTCAAAGTTAATGAAAAAATATAAAGGGGTATAAAAAATGTTAATGAAAAAAAAGATACCTACAATATCTAGTGAAAGTAGGGTTTTTTAAATTGGGAAGATGTATTGGATTCACATTGGTAGGGGTTAAATATGTGATTTTTAGAGGTATTTTCCAATATGTAGTCCAATTAAGGGTATTGTTTAGTATGCCATGAACACACGTGATATATCAGAGGTTCATTGAGTGAATCCCCCATGGAGATTCCTCCTACTTGAAAAGTGTGGACTAAACCAATAAAACAACAAAAGAAATTTATTTAAATTAGAATACACAATTCTCTTATTGACTAAAAAAAAACATGCATATATGTTGTTTTCTAATCTAGTTAGGAAATTTGGTTTCCTATTGTCATCTAATCAAATTAGTACACCTAGTTTTCACTTAGTGAATCCAACTTCAAATATGGACAAGAGAAGTATCGGCCTCTAGGCATGTTTTCTCCCTTTTTCTTAAATACAAATTAGCTCTTCGCCACTTAATGTACATACCCACTAATTTGTGTTTCACTTATCTATTTATTCCATGACACAATGGGCTGATTTTGGAGTTTGATCATGCCTTATACATAATTGATTAGAGTGATGGGCTTTTTTTTTTTTTTTTTTAATGCCCGAAAGGGTATAAACATCAACAATCCTTAGCCATCATGTGATGTATATACCACTAATTCAATTTATTGTATAAATGAATTATTTATTTGTTCCATAACATAAATTATAGGTTTCTTTTGGAGTTTGATTGTTCCCTTATACACAACAATGTAAAGCAATAGAGGTAAAAAAATCAATTGGTTAGAGTATTACATAGTAGAGTTAAAAAATCTTAACTAGATAGAATATAAATGAGTGGAGGTGAAAAAACTCAAATTATTGGAGTAGATGTGTTAACTATTTTTTATTTTATTATATTAGTATATGTAGAGAAAAAGTATAAATTGAAAATCAATGAAAATAAAAATTAAATTGAGAAAACTTAAACGTTTTTTCTTCAATTTTACTTGCAAATACAAAATACAATTTCTATGATATTTTGAGTTTAAGAAGTTTGAAAAAAAAATATGAAGTACATTGTTAATCTTTTTTAAATTTATACGTTTCAAATAAAAAATCCTAATACTAGCTTGCTTTTTATTACAAGATTTGGTGGGGAATTTAAAATTCATAAAGGGGAATTAATATGAAGTTATGCTAGTCACTTGGGATTTAGAGAAACCAAAAATGCAACCTAACTATATGCCCTAGAGTCTAGCCTATATGTTGTAGTGGAATATGGTTTTCCCATGATATTTTTTGAAGGTGAATCACAAATTATATTTCAAATGCTCAAAAATCTACAACATGGTACTTCCATTAGAAAAATATCGCAAAGTTGGTGATCAGAAAGAGGATTAGAGCACATCTTGGTTGTCATGCCCCAAATTCCTAACATTGTGTAGGCTCCCAAGTCAAAATATCGAGCAAAAAAATCATGAAGAGCCAGAAAATTAATGCCTCTAGATCAAAAATGGGATCCAACCATCACAAGGCCTCTAACTAAGGATTTCTTGATTCAAGCCCATGGAAGTATATCTCCCCTAAATGGGGTGACAAGGATGTGGCATGCCAAATATGAAAACAATATCCCACCAATGATTTCCTTGTGCTAAATCCATATAAGTGACATATGGTACATTGGTGTGCCTCCACATCATGCATAGGGTAATGGACAAGAATGTTCTAGCTCCAATCTTACCGAACCCTTTTGAAATGGAAACTTGTTGTAACATGAGTTGGTTTGAGCTACTCTATGATCCTTACTTGGGAATCATTACTCTGAGCATGGAAAGCTCCTGCAAAGCATGGGTCTGATTATCTTTAGTTATTTTCCCTTTCCATGTTACATTTGGGTTTAATTTTGGAGGGTGTCCTAGAGTTGTCTCTCAAATGGCTTCTAGTTGGTGTTAATCCCAAACCTCTACCAATGTATTTCCATCTCTAGTGCATGAAATACATATTTTTTTCTTTACTTCGTGACCATGTCCTCCCTATTTCTTTCCCCTTCTATCTTGGTCTCCTCTTGGCTTGTGTGTTCCTCTCTATTCGTTCCTCAATTTCGCTCCTACTCTATTTATACCTTCCATAATCTTAGCACCATGGTGAGGAGGGGCTCTAGTATTAGGGGCATCACTGTTAATAAATTCATCTCTCCAATAGGGCTAATAAAGGTGCAATATATTTTTCTCACATATATTATGCTTAGAGACCTTCAGAGGCATGAGCCGATATCAATATGGTTGAAGTTAAAGTATAGGTTGAGTGGAACTGTGTGGAAAACATGGAAATTATCATTGAGATTGGGCCATGTATTTCAAACAAAAGAAACTTGAGTAGATGAATTACAAAATATATTCAAACAATTCAATTTTAGTGGAAAATGAAAATGATTATGGGAAAAGTCATGGTTGAAAGGAACAAATCCCATGAGGAGATTTTCTCCTTCTAGATGCACTAAAACTCCAAATCAAGTAGTTGTATTATAAGGAGACAACACTTGCTAGGAAGATCTCTGATATGGAGTGTAAGGAAATTGAGAAGGTTTCTAGGTACACCACTATAGAAGTCAACAATTCTCCACCCACTTGCCATGAACAAGTCCTTGGTTTTTTTCGTCTTTGTTAATTGTAAGTTCCATTAAAACTAGATCTTAGTTTAGAAATAGTGTTTTTGCCATTTTTACTTTTAGACCTGGCAATTTTTTGAAAAACATCTGTGCCATTGATAACTCTCAAATTGAGAGATATTTTTTCTATCATTGCTGGTTTGGTTTCCCTAGTGGTAGGGCAACAAATAATGCCCATTTCTAGTTTTACTCCAATTTAATATAATTTCATTACACACACACACACACACACACACACACACACATATTAAATGATAGACATTAACTTTATGTATCAATTGTATGGTTGAACAATTTAGATCTAACATTTTTTAATTTTTTTATATAATATTTTTGGATAAATTGTTGTTGTTGATAAGATATGGTTATTTATATAATAAACATATTATTTTGAAATAAAAAATTTAAGTTCAATTTTTTTTTCAAATACTAGAGGAATGAGCCTAAATGCTACCATTATAACCCTAGGTGCAAGTGCATTGCCCTACCTCATAGACAACACATGGGTTAGTCAGTATGGGGGATTAAATACAAGGAATTTGTTGATGTTACATGGTATTATATACTGATAATTTATTTTGATGATCTACTTCTTTTATACATTCTTATCCATTATTTCATCATTAGTAAAATTACACATAAGACATCAACAATGTAATAGATAATATAGGAGGATAATAAAATATATACATACAAACAACACAAATATTTACCTTGGGAAAAACCACAATGGGGAAAATACCAACCAACCTTTTCCATAGAGAATTAATACATTGGGAGATACATCAAATTCAACTAACCAATAATACGACCAAGCATCAAGGACCAAGTCAACCCTCCACAATTATGTCCATAAAAATATCTCCAACAAGGTCTCCAAGAGAGCCAAAAAATTTCAACAACTTTTCCTCATAACTCGCATTGTGCCATAGGGATATACCACAGAAAACAAGGTCTCAAGAGGACCAAAAATCCTCCTTTATTTTAGCCTCAAAACTTGAATGATGCCACAGAGATAGTGCCTTATATATGCACTATACCATAAGAACTTTTCATTGTACCACAGAGAAAATATTCCTTAGAAACTTGTACAAAATTTAGCCTCCTTGATTGCTAGAGCGAGGGCAAGTATGGCGTGTCTCTTCCTTCTGATTTCAATCCTTTTATTCCTTCTCTTATTTGCAAAAAACATGTATATACTTGATGATGTTAAGTGTTTCCTTGGATGAGAGTGAAGAGTTTTATTTATAGCCTTCTAATCATGTGAAAGGATATGTCTCATGGGTATGTTGAATTGACTCTTAGAGGGATGACTTGGTCACTTGTGGAAGAAAATACAAAATTAAAATTTTCATTTTCCCACTCTTGAAGAGTATGCTTTATAAAAAAAATATTTTGATTACAAAATAAATATTTTTCTTTTTCTTGCAAGCATGAATAACATGCTACATAAAATTTTATTTTGCACATATAATTCATATTTTTTATCATTACATGTACAAATGATACATAATGAAGATTGACCATCTCTAAAAAAGTCAAGACTCCCTCTTAGCTAGGGAGGTATTCATAATTACTATCCATATGTTCTCTGTATACATGATTTATGTAAGGAAATGTATAATTCACTGATAAAATTATCGTCTAGGTGAACACCCTTGACCTACATCAACATCACATGTACCACAACCCAGGTTAGCACTCCTAACCGATGGTACTCACTCAACTAGTCACCATGATCTAGTGGGCACCTCACCTCATGGTTCTTTGACTAGTTCAGGGTTTCCATCACCAACGTTCAAACCCTGGGGATACTTATGTCCCAACTCCAAAGGACGCATGCCATGATGCTAAAAAGGCACCCAATCTATTTAGTTTTTGGGCTTGAGGGACCATTCTTCTAGTATGTTTGTCCCTCATTTTTTCTCACCAACAGTTTGGGCCATGCTCCTATTGATATTAATAGGCTAAGCCATACCCCTGTTGATGTCACATCAAAAATACATCTCACTCATAAAGGGTTTATCCACATCACCATCATCTTATCAACATTATCATCATTACCGACATAATTATTATATACCATCAACATCTGATAGTAGCCATATCTTGGTTGGTACCTAACCCATGGCTTATCCTAGAGTGATTGATCCCTTCTAGAGTGATTGATCCTAGGACTCACTCTTCCAGAGTGATTTTTCCTCAAATCTAGGACTCACTCCTCCATATTCATAATTCCTGAAATCCCAAGGCCTCTCACTAGGCCTAAATGATGAGATACTAACAAAACTAGAAGGAAATCACTCACCCTTCCTAGGGAGGCCCAAAGTCTTCCTTGGTTAGTGATTAGGTCTAGATGTTAAAATACCTCACTTAATCCTTCCTTGGTTAGTGATCATGTCTAGATGTTGAAATACCTCACTCAACCCTTCCTTAGTTAGTGATTGGGTCTCCTCATTGAGAAGAATTCAATCCACCCTACTTGGGGAGCACTTTATGCCTCTCAGAATATTCTTCCTCATCTTAGTCAAAATATTTGACTTGGGAATAATGTCCTCAATACATATTTTTATCACATCAACACTCCCTCTCAATGAGAAGGGTAATATATACAAGTCCAAGCTTGTCATTGAAGTGTATAAACCTTTCCCTGGATAGTGGCTTTATCAAAATATTATATTCTTTCTCATCGGTGGAGATATATTCAAGATTCCTTGTACCACTTTTCGGTACTAGATATCAAGGTGCCTCTTGTCATCAAGCTATCATCTGCACCTGATAAAATACTCCTGCAAGTTGGAGCCATACTGTTTTTCAACTTGCCAACTAAGCTGAAATATACTCGATCACTGAGTGCAACAAGTGTTTGCTTCCTATTCAAAAAATCATAATGAAGTCCAAACTAAAGTAATATACAATCTCACTCTATCTTTGGAACTCCTTTCTCAATGTGTATTCTTGCAGTTGTACATCTATGTTTGAGAGATATTTTAAACCATAAATGATTGCGCGATGAACAATTGTACCAGTTAGTAATTCAACACATGTTGAGCTACATTCCTTGTCTCAACCATAAACTGATCTACTTCCTTCACTTGATCCATCATCTTGATTACATTAGATACCCTAAATAGGTATCATGTCATGGTAGTATTTTTTTTATTTCTCTCTCATTGATACTATAAACTATCTAATTAACATATTGCATCTTGAAATCTGAGTTCAACTCCCTCTAAAGCTAAAATAGGAGAAAATATTTCAATAAATGTCACTCCCTTTGACACATGAGCTCTTGTCTTTTTGACATAAATCATATAAGATCAAATTTTATTGATCAATCCAATAGGAGTTTGAACAAATCCTTCCTTGTGCTTACAAGCATAATATTTATTCATATACATCACAAGCTTGAGGTAGCTCTTATGTACACTTATTTCATCAAAGAGGACGATCTTTGCATCCATCTTATGTAATAACAGAAATCATAAAATTTTATTAGAAGTGTTCCTAAAAAAATGTTCCTTTATAGCCTTCTTCCCTCTTACTAAGGTAATATTTCTCTTTTAACTCCATGTCATACAATCGTACTTTTCCTTGGAAGTTATTAATAACTTCGTTCTGACATAGATCAAGTCATTCTTCCATATGCTACCTCTAAGTCCATATCTCGTCTAGTACACTATCTCTCATCAAATAGAGTCTCTTTGTCACAAATTTTTTCTGTTCTTCCATCTACTACCAAAGCTTTAGTAGCCTTCATTATGTACCTACAATCCTCATTAGTATGCTATGGAAGAAAAATTACAACCATGCAATGAACAAGAGACTAATTACTAGTAAAACAACAATAATAGTAATGCTCATATAAGAGAGATGCAAGATACTTATCTTTGAGAAGAATTTCAGCGCCCTCTTGATCTTTATACTCCTTACATCCATCATGTACCTTATCCATGACAACATCATGATGTCATGTATTCCTTGTAAAGGATAGGGATTCTTCTTTCAGTGGAAATGTTAAATCCTATAAACCCTAGGATTTTCTTCTCTAAGTTTTATTGCTTGCTAGGGTTTACAAACCCTAGATTTTTAAATAACCAAATACATCAGAACCCTAGAATCAACATGCCCTTTACACATCCCATCAATAAAGGATGTCCAATGATGATCCAATAGCCTCTTTCTTTCCCATAATCATTGTAGTGGTAATAATATCTTAATGTGCAAGGAATGGATCCAAGTACCCATGTAAGAAATACATATTACTTTAGCCAACAACTTTTGTTATATCATTTATGTCTTGGTCCTATTGCAAATAATTTAACCTTTTCAACAGAGAGACTAAAGAGGGACTCATCCTCTTTCATAATTATCCTTATTTTCATCTAGGACTTAGCCTTATCACTATCACATACAATGCATATTTCTAGGGCCTTTTAAAATATAAGGTCCAAGATATCAGATGATATTAATACCTCTCAACCTTGTAGCTTCATTTTTCTTGCTTTGAATGAAAATTCTAATAGGAGTCTTCTTAACCTTAATTTTAAATAGACCTTTACGCTATACTAAGATCATATTTTTCTTCATTGGACTTGAAGTCACTAGATTCAAAAGGAACTTACAACTAGACCTATATTTGGTCATTGTCGATATAGCTCTTTGAGATATAGAAATAAAAATATTATGTTGATACATACTTCATACTTCAAGCGTCAATCTTCAGAATTATGGATTCTATATGCCTTCCTTTTTAGACCTCATATTTGACTTTGATTATCACTATAATATGCTTCCAAAGACATTTGGATTAGTCTCCATGTATTTTATAGCAGATCTTTAAAAATAATTCGATGTCAAGCCTCATATGGAAGATATAATGTAATACATGGTCAACTTCAACACACATTTTTAACTCCTAGGATATGTTCCATGTGACTTTTTGACTTCATGGAAACTTGGATCTCTAGCTATCTGATTCTTATCATTTGAAATCAAGCTTATTTAACTCAGGCAACAATGCATGACATATCTATAAATAATACATTCTAGATCAATCAGGTAGGCTTCTTGTAAAGTATTTCATCTAGGCCTTATTTTAAATATAGAATAAAGATAAGGCTTAAAGCTCACACTAGATTGACCGCTAAATGGATTTTAGGATTTTGTTTCTATAGTGAAGACTTTCTTTCTGAGAATTATCAATCACAAGCTTTTAAAACAATGTATGTTTCAAAAAATGTATACTCTATGGTAATTCAGACCCTTCAGAAGTTACTTGTCCCCCTGAGGCTTATTTATAAATATCTAAGATAGATTATGACCCTTTGTCTGTAATATCAAATTGTGATTATCGTAGATTTTAAAATTATTGGTTCTGAAATAGAGGCATTTCTATACCTTCTTCAATACTTCTAAGGATTTGCGACCTATGAATAGACCCTATACTGAGGCTTATTTTAAGAGACCTAAAGAAAATTTAACGCACTGAAAATTATATAAGAACAGAGAGATACTTTAACTCGGCTTCATATGAAGTAGGGCTAGATGACTTTTTTTAGGTTTTTTCTTCCAACCTCGCTATGATAGTATGTTGATTTTTACATGGTATTCTATACTAATAATGTATTTTTATGATTTAATTATTTTATACATTCTTATCCATGATTTCATCATTAAGTAAATTAGACAGAAGGCATCAATAGTGTAAGAAATAATGCAATAGGATCATAAAAGATAGCCACACAAAGAACACAAATCTTTACCCTTGGAAAACCCATAATAGGGAAAATCCAAACCAACCTTTCCTTAGAGAATCAATGCAACAAGAGATACATCAAAATCAACTAACTAGTAATATGACCAACCATCAAGGTTCAAGTCAAACCTCCACAATTTTGTCCACGAATATCTTTGCAACAAGGTTTCCAAGAGAGAAAAAAATGTTCAATAACTCTACCTTAGAACTCGCACTATGCCATAGGGATATACCACAGAAAACAAGGTCTCAAGAGGACAGAAACTTGTCCTCTATTTTAGCCTCAAAACTCAGATGATGCCACAAAGATAGTTTCTCAAATCTACGCACTATACCATAGGAAGTTCACATTGTACCACAAAGAAAACATGCCTTAGAAACTTGTACAGAATTCAACCTCGATTTCTGGAACAAGGGAAAGTATAGTGTGTCTCTTCCTTATGATTTTGACCCTTGAATTCCTTCTCGTCTTCACACATAACAAATATAGACTTGATGATCAGAAGTGTGTCCTTAGAGGAGAGAAAATAGGCTTATTTATAGCCTTATAACCATGTGAAATGATGTGTCTCATGGGTAGGGTAACTTGAATCTTGGCAGGATCACTTGGTCACTTGTGGAGGAAAATACTATAAGATCCCAAATGGCTAACTAATCAAAAGATCTGGAATATTTTAGTGTTCTTATTGAAATAATGGCAAGCCAAACACAGAACATAAGGGATCTAAAAGAAATTCAACCTTTATTTATATTATTAATTGAAGAAACTAGTACATGCCCATACAAAACTATCAGAGTCCCTACAGTGGCAAGCACAACTGTTCATCAAAATATAAACAAAATATTGAAGCACAATTGTGGACCTTGGATGGATCCACCAGAAAAATAACACCCGCAGGGTTTTCATCCTGGGGATCAAACTAGAATTGGCCACACCAATTTCTTAAGAAAACAAAATAAGATAGATAAACTCAGAATGATCCCAATGTAGAAATTTGCTGAATAATGAAGATTCAAGCACTGAGATTATCCCGATCATACACAAATTCAATTTGCTGCATAACACATAATCTCTTCTACAAATTAATCATCACATGCGGAAAATAAAACAAGCGACAGAACATCAATTCACACACATAGAACGCAACATGTATGGGGAAAGCTTATAGCTGAAAACCCCCAGCTATATGTATCATACAATGGATGAGAAACATGTAACTTTACACAATAAAATACTCCTCACAAGTACTCGCATCGTCTAAAGCATACACAAATTCAGCTCTGGGCTGTTCCATCATGTTCAAACTCTCTCACTAGTCGCCTCGCTTCATCAAGCAATCCAAAAAGGAGAGAATAGGCTGAACCAATTCGAATTCCTCTTTCTTGAACAGCGCAATCATCATTGGCATACTCATCCCACTGATTGTGCAAATCTCATGCACAACTAATGTACCACTGCCGGCTCTTTCACCTATCTCTTGCACTAGTCTGCACTGAACTGTATATGCACTGAGTTAACTGATATGTTCTTTTAGTTGAATAATGAGTTAATAATTAGTGAATTAAATAATATTTAATTCACACCACTCATCTCTAGTGTAATAGCAATTAAACTAATTACAACTAGTTCAACTAGTTAACCGAAACACAATCTCCATCAACTCCTCAATCAACTCCACCAAAACTCTGCCACATGAGTCTAACTGAAGTCAACCATGCAATAGCTCAACTAACCCATAGGAAATTCGAATTTCCTTCTTCCAGCTGCATGTGCCACATCTGTAGCTCGAAATGAAGTGCTCCAAGAGGATAAGATAAAGTTTATAGTCCAAATATTATTAACAGCAAATAATATTCGACTGTTCTATTTTTAGCTAGGCAGTCTAAAAATAAACTTCGACCTAAATGTCTAAAAATAGATGTCCATCTATTTTTACCAACTTGACCAATCATCCAAGAATAGCATCCCGCAACTCCTAGACCATGCTCCATATGTCTAAAAATAGACATAGTCTAAAAAGAAACTTTTCGACAAAAATCACATGTGTGGTCCCCACCTAGTTTAGGTGATCACTTTCCAACTAGGATCAGGAAAGATGTTTCAGGATGCCTCCTTCACTGTTTCTTGTTGCCATTTTCAACACCCAATGCCTAGCTCCTATCCCCTTTTATAGCCTTGATGGACTCTCTAGAAGGCTTATTTTATTATTTCCCTCGAAAACGAAGAAAAATACCAGGGGCAGATACCATGGGAAAATACCACAGTAAATACCATGCGCAGGTTTCTTCCATTTTGACCATATCCATAAAAGGAAATATTACAAATCCTCTTGCCCAAAGATTGTTTGAACTCAATAAATCTATTGCTATCCACAGCATAAGAATTTCTACATCGATACTAGGATCTAATACAACCTAGTGTGATATTCCATACCTCCATCCTAAATGATCCCGAATGGATCCTTCGATACTTGGATCCCAAATAATCCTCTAACCAATCCTTTCCTCGATAGATTCACTTGGATCCCACACAATACTCCTACCAATCCTGGCCCCAATGGATTCTCCTAGATCCCATTACCACCTAAGTCCCGAGACCCGTGGGTTATGATACCATCTCAACCCTCCATCATTGCTCGTGATTAAGGGCCTAATCTGCAATATGCCCTTGGCTGAGTGTATTCCATCAATAGAGTTCCAACTCATAATCCCTCACCAATACATATCGTGGGGAGGATATAATTCATGAATGCCTACACATGGAATACATCTACCATGTTGATGGTGCTTGATGCTCAACTCATGCTTCTCCACTCGGTCATCCAACATGATCCATTTGGATAATTCTTCCTTGGTATTCCCAATGCATAAAGGCGGGTTGATAGTGATGCAACTTTATCTATGTCCTCTTGTAGAGGGTCGCTTTGGAACTCCCAACTATATTCCTCCTCCTACCTTGTGAAGGAATTCAGACGTTCCTCTCCACTAGACAACTTGGTTGTTGACTCGCCACATACCCCTATGAGATCCTAAATTTTTATGTTCTCCTGTAAGATAGTGTCTTGGGTTGTCCATAATCTCTGCTTCAACATCATAAGATGTGTCTTGAAATGTGTGATATTTCCCCAAAAGTCCTCTAAGTGTGATTTTGGTGCCTTGCTGAATATATTTTTACCTGTTTGCACCAGATGCCCCACGACCACAACTTCAAATTGAGCCTTTAACTGACTCTCTTGGAATGGTTCATCCTACGCATTATGTATGTCATGCTCCTCCTCATGATAATTATCATCATGCCAGTTCTGTATTGTTGGCTCCTCACTCAAGTTTTTCTAGCCTCCCACATCTGTGAAGACAATCTGTTGCTCATATTTTCCAGTTGTCGAACATAGATGCACTGGTGAACTATTGTCTATACTTTACTGCTCATATTCTTTATGGAAATTCTCTTGGAGACCTATGGATTCAATTGCATAGGAGTATACCTTATCAACACTGTTAGGTAGAATTTCCTCATGCACTTATAAATGTTTGTCATCTTGCAAGTCTCCCTAAATAATATCGAGCTGCTACTCACCATCCTGAAGATCAATAGATCCAAATGTAGAAGAGTCCCCATGATTTGTAGTAATATCCTCTTATTATGTCTGTGTTGACTCCTTCCTATCATATGGACATGAATGGTTAGGTTCCCAAGGTCCCTTGTAGATAAAGCATATTCCTCTCCTCTTTAGTTCATTCTTGCTGAAGGTTTTTTTATTGCTTCCTCCATCAATCCTTCTCAACTCCTTCCTAGTCAGAGCTCTTTTGAGAATTTTTATGTTTTGCATGACCAACTTCTTGACTATATCATATTCGGCCGGTGATACCATTGGTTCCTTCCTCCAAATGTTCAACAATTTGTATCTTAATATATTGCATTCATCGACATCTCATTTTAAGAACAAGGACTCAATATTTTTCATCCATGTATTGACATGGTCTAAATGAGTTGATCTAATACTAGTGTAAAATTTTTGGAGCAACTGAAAGATCAACTTGTCACACTTCAAATTCATCATGAATGCGCTAAAGCTGAACACTGCCCTCAGTTCTAGAATTTTGTGCTGATTTTGAAAGGTAGGAAGCATGATGTTGTTCAACCCTCAAAGGGTTTCTACTATCGACTGCAATATCTCCCTCATGATACCATTGTTGTAAGGTGGTAGTGGCAATGTTAAAGCTATGATCCTGCTGAGACAAAAGGAAACTGCAAGTCCAACCTTTTCACAAGGCTCCATGAACACGAGTTGTATCAAAGCAATCATTGATGGATCCAAGACCCAACTTGACCTTTTCGAATACGATTTCTTTATCAAGGACAAAGCCATATCAAACGTGTCCAACTGTAAGAGTACATCTTTGAACTTTGTATACTGAAAATAGGATCCAATTTCAAAGAGACACTTTTTTTTACATCTTCCTTCTAGATATCCTTTCACTGTTGAACGATAACATGGACCTTCCGAGAGAAAGGCTTGTTGTTCTACTCTTTCTTCTTATTTGGAAATTGTTTCCATTTTTTATCCAGAGAAGTATTGTTGCCCAGAGGACCGACTGATGTATTACCATGTCGATTCCTGAGGTGTTTCCAACAGTAAAATGATGACATTATAACTTAGCCTTCCTTCGCTCTCCTCAACTATCTTCCCTCCTCTTCTTATTTCATCTTTTTTATTTTTATTTTTTTATTATAAACACACACAAACACACACATATAACTTTATTCTAAAACCTTCACCCAATCATAGAAAGTGTGCAACTATCTTCCTTCCTCTTCTTATTTCCTCTTTTTTATTTTTATTTTTTTATTATAAACCCACATATAAATTTATTCTAAAACCTTCACCCGATCATAGAAAGTGTGCAGGTCTACCACAACTAAACCAAATTTACCCATTACTAATGTCGTTGGTCTTGCCAAGGCAAGCACTAAGAACAATATGTGCACAATCATCGTCTCAATAAACAAATCGGTGAGTCGGTGATCCTTCAATTATTACAATGCTTTCCTGAATACAATAAAAGCTCTATGCTTCAATCACACATACCGACTCTTACATGACATATCATCGGATACCCCTCTGGCCTCATGGGATCTCTTGCGTGACTCACGATGATAGATTATAGATGGGAGGGTTCTCGGCCTTAGAAACCATAATAGAGAGGTGCGATCCCACATGCTAAACATACTAAAGTCATTACATTTTGTGCAGAAGATGCTTGGAAATCCGAAAATCATGGTTGAGGACCAAACCATGTTCCTGCTAGTTCTCTGTTGTTGTGACAGGAACTGGTTGCTTCTGTATCATTAGCACTTTAAAATATTTCTCCCTTGACTTCAACCATTCTTTGTAACTTTGTTTTTCCTTCTAAGTGCACGTGTTCCATGATTCTACTGATATGGATTCTATTACATGCATTTCGCCTCCGCCCCTCCCCCCCAACAGAATATGTAGTTAAGGTAGAAGCTCATGGATGCAACTAAAATGGGTAAAGTCACGCTCCTCGAAACGTTATGGCTATAAGGGAATGTTGAGAGCATATCCTTCGAGTCACCTTCCAGCAGTTTTGTGAGTTAATCAACAAAACATCATATTTATGAAACATGTTCTTTCTCGAGATTAATTCTGAAACTTCAACTCCGTAAATAATTCTAAGTCACAATTGTGCCAATCATTATCAAGTTTCTTAGCTCCACAATCTGGTTGAATTGAATAGCCAATGGAAAATAGTTTTGGCGTATCCGCAACATCGAAACTTGAATTGAAGATTAGGAAGGAAAGTATAGGAATGATGAAGGAAAGAGACCAAGTTTGGATAACAACCAGGTTTCCTCTGCTTCCAGGATTAGACGAATTGGCGCAGAATTGCAATTTTCACAACAAAAAAGAGCACCACAATTCCAATGGATGAAGTGCATCATTTAGAGTCCATGTAGATCATTTGTCACAACTATAAAAATAAAATTGAAGAAAAATAGCTCGACCAACTTCCCAAGTATGCCTCCATTATTCGATAGGGCCAACTCCAACAATCAACCAATGAATTCCTTCAAAGAATCACACAAAAAGAGGAACATAAATAATTAACACTGAATCGGGAGCCTCTTGCACAGAATCGATAAATTTAGCAAGCCCGGAAGGGCCATTTCTCTTGTTAGATCTGGCTCAAACTATATCACCTACGTCTAATTGTTATAGGTGATGCAAGTCTCCTACTGCAGTTCAAGGTGTTTTAGCTCTTTGAAACTATCGACCCTGATTTTCGCTATCAAAGTTCAAAATGATGGCGTTATGGCCTCTAGGCCAGCATGGTAACCAGTACGGCCTTCCGACCTTCCATGAAATAGTATGGATTCGTGGACCTCCAACAAGATATTAAATATGGAGCGAAATATCAATCACACAAGTAATCAACCTCCCTTGCAATACATAAATTTGTCCTCATAAATTCACTGCTGGAACTTAAAATAACTTGCTCTGCTCTTCTCTGTATATGATTCAGCCTCGAGGAAACTGGTGGCGCTTAAGCTCATCGAACCACCCTTTGACATATAGACAGTCGATCTTATTTGGAACATAAAATACAACCTCTAAATTAATATGGCAAAGGATTCGATCTTCAAATGGGAAGAGAATTCATTCTTGATTATTACTTCAAAAATCCATCTTCTACAAATATAGATACGGTTATAATTAAATTAAAACAAATGAAACACATACACAATCGTGAGACAGAGCTCACACAACACTTGTTATTAGCTTCACGATAACATTACACATTTATAGCATAGGCACTCACCTAAGCTTCCTCAGTTTGATGCAACAATCTTGCACTGGTGGAACTAAACTCTAATTATAAAACTCTCGTTCAACAAACCATAACCACTTCTATTTCTACATTATTCTAGATTATTCTCACATCCTCTCTTAATGGAGAAATGGATTTTCGACAACACCTAATTTACTTCTAAAAACTTCAAACTTGAGTTTACCAAGAGGCTTGGTAAAGATATCAGCCATATTATCCTTGGTATTACAAAATACTAAATCAATTTCATTTGATTCAATCTTCTCTCATATAAAGTAGTATTGTAGCTCAATGTGTTTTGATCTGGCATGATATATTGGATTATGTGTTAATTTGATAGAACTTTGATTATCACAATTTATGCATGTTGAACCACTTTGCTCCTCTTGGAGATCTGCAAGAATTCTCCGTAACCAAACAACTTCACAGGTGGCATTGGTCAAAGCTTTGTACTTAGATTGTGTTGATGATAAAGAAACAGTTGGTTGTTTCTTACTACTCCATGACACAACCCCTGATCTTATATGAAACGCATAGCCAGAGGTAGATCGTCTGTCATCAGGATTTCCTGCCCAATCTGAATCAGAAAAACTTGTCAGTGCAACATCAGATTCATCAGTATACATAATACCTAAATTGATTGTTCCTTTTAAGTATCAGAGAACTTTTTTTGTAGTGTTCTAGTGATTTCCTGAAGGCTTAGCCATAAACTGACTAAGGATACTAACTGAGTATGCAATATCTGGTCTGGTAGTGGTGAGATAGTTCAGACTTCCCACCAACTGACGATATAAAGTTCTATTTTCTTCTTTAGTTCCATCTTCTTTGTACAACTTTGCATTATGTTCTAAGGGAGTTGACATAGCTTTGCAATCACTCATATTGAACTTTTTAAGAATTTCCTTTGTGTATTTACTTTGAGTGATCAATGTTTTACCAGGCTCTCTCTATACCTCAATTCCTAAACAATAATACAATTCACCCAGATCTTTCATTTCAAATTCCTAAGACAATTGAATTTTAATTTTTTCAATAAACTTGTAAGCACCGCCTATGATAATGAGATCATCCACATATAAAGATATTAAAGCAACATTTCCTTCTTCATCTTTCTTAACAAACAGGTTAGGATAATTTTTCTTTTCACAAACCCATTCTGATGAAAGAAGGTATCAATATTTACATACCATGATCTCAGTGCATGTTTCAAACCATATAAGGCTTTTCTTAACCTGCAGACTAGATGCTCCTATCACTGTTTGACAAATCCTTCAGGTTGAACCAGATAAACTTCTTCCTTTAAATCACCATTCAAAAAGTAAATTTGACATCCAACTGATGTATATTCCAATTATGTTTTGTAGCTAAGGAAATCTATACTCTAATTGTATTCAATTTAGCGACTGGTGCAAAAATATCTTCATAATCAATTCCCTCATGTTGAGCATATCCGTTTGCAACTAATCTCACCTTAAATTTATCAATGATATCATCTACTTTAAATTTAGATTTATACAACCATTTTCTTCCAATTGGAACTTTGTTTTCAGGGAGTTCAACTAATTCCCATGTTTGATTTTTCATAAAAGAGTCATATTCATCATTCATAACATTTATCCATTGTTCATGCTCTTTAGCTTGTTCATAATCAATTGGTTTTACAACATTCATGATATTAGACATCAAGGCATAATCTCTATACCTTGCAGGAAGCTAGGTTTGTCGAGTTGACCTTCTTGGTTCTACAATATCTATTGGAGTTCCATCCATGATTCTCTTGCTTTGAGGTGAATCTTCTTCTCGTGATGAATCACTGCTGCAGGTTGTGCTCATGCTGCTTTCATTCTGATCTTGAACCTATACATGTTTCTGTTTAACCAAAGTATCAATTTTGACATGATCATCATTAGATATATGCCAAGCATCATTCATTGTATTACTTTTATTAGCATTCTCATGAAACACCACATCTCGAATTGCAAGTAGTTTATGTGAACTCAGATCAAACAATTTATATGCTTTCTGATCTATACAATACCCAATAAAAACACACTTGATTGACTTTGCATCAAGCTTTATTATGTTATCCTTAGGAATATGTGCAAAGGCAGTACATCCAAATACTCATAAATGACTAACATTAGGTTTATGACCATAAAGAATCTCAAAAGGAGTTTGAAATGCTAATTTCTTAGTGGGACTTCGATTCTTCAAATAAACAACAGTATTAATGGCTTCTGCCTAGAAACCATTAGAAAAGTTTTTACCTTGAAGCATACTACGAGCACACTCCACCAGTGTTCTATTCCATCTCTCAACAACACCATTTTGCTGAGGAGTATGGGGTACTGTGAATTGTTGTTGGATCCCATGAAATTTACAATACCTGTTAAACACTCCTGATTTATATTCACCACCCTGATCTGGTCTGAGAATTTAAATGTATTTGCATGTTTGCTTTTCAATCAAAGTTCTGAATTCTTTAAAATACTCAAAGACATCACTTTTTATTCGTATGAAATAGACCTATGTATCTCTAGATCTATCATCAACAAAAATAAGAAAGTAGGAAGCACCACCAAGCGACCGAGTTTGCATAGGTCCACATACATCAATGTGTATTAATTGAAGTATATCATATTTTCTTTTCTCTGTATGAACGGGAAAATCCTCTCTATGCTGCTTACCAAGTGCATAAGCTTCACATGGTAAATGTTCACATTTCATAACAGGAAGACCTTCAACCATTGTTTTTCTTTGCAACAACAATAAATCATTGTAATTTAGGTGCCCATACTCGTGATTCCATAACTCTGCTGTTGATGTTGCTGTGAATGTCAATGCAACATGACGCTTCATCGTCACATCCAATTTATACAATCCACCAACCCTGGTACCTGTGGAAACAACCCTGTAGCGATCCTGAACATCTTTCACAATACACCCCAATTTACCAAATTCCACTTTTAAATTATTATCAGTGATAGTTGAAACAAATATCAAATTCTTCTTAAGACCAGGTACATACATCACATCATGAATCTGTCTCATTTTTCCATTAGGTAAGGACACACTTATTATGCCATATCCTTAGACTTTATGTGACCTGTTATCTCCTAGGTAAATGTGTGTGCCAACCGTTTTCTCGTAATATTTATCGTACCATTCTTTATTACAAGTCATATGAGTTGATGCACCAGAATCTATGAACCAAACAGTCTCATCATCATCAGCAGACAATGCAGTATCAAAAAGAAACAATTTAAGATTCTTACCTCTTGCAATCAATGCTAAATCCTTGTAGTCATTATCATCTAGATCTTGAGCAGTAGGTTCATGATTCACGTTTTTATGCCCTTCTTCATGAACCATTGATAGCTCTTCAATTATAGAAACTTGTTTGTAAGAATATTCTTCTGACTCAAAAATACTACCCAAGCCCAAAATGCCTCCAAATGACCACATGAAAGAAACAGCATCAGAAGGATCTAAAAATACAGACATATTGACAACGCCCCACTTATCTCACCTCTAAATTTGGGTAAAATGAAACGAGAGAGATTTTAAAATCGCAGAAGTCATGCGGAAGAGCAACTCAGACCGTAAATAATCTCTTTTCTTAAGGCAAATCAACGCCTCTGAAGATCCGCACGTCTTTTACACAAAGAGCCTTTCAAAATCGGACAAAATTCTGTAAATTGCCAATAGTATCTGACGACCACTAAAATACTCACAGAACGTACCTGTGCTAAACTTTAAGGGCTAAAGAATTTCCTTGATTCGACTATACTGAAAGTAATCAGATCTGACTGAGAGCAATAGGATTGTGATGGTTTCACAAAACTCAGAGGTACGCCGGGGGTTGCCTTTCCTTCTTGCTCAATAAAAACAGCTGCAATATGCACATTGAAACAATGATGGAATGATTGTGGCCCAAATATAGTGGGGTTTACTTGCACAATGTCATCAAAGAGAAGCTGGGAGACATACAGCTACACCAGAAGCTAACCAACGTTGTTATTCCAACCTATGACATCAAATCACAGGATCCTGATTTTTGAAGCAACGCGTGAGTTTGGAAGCTCAGACATTCGTCTGAAACAGAGTAAAAAAACAACTACACAAATCTCGCCTTGAAAATTTTCCTTGATAGAAAAATGGGCGAACAATGTTGTGATAATAAAAAAGGAGGCGAGTTATTCTCACTTCAGGTGACAACGCCGAATGGCAGTGGCGTCCTCTGGGAATTCAATAAGCTCAATATCCTTCACACAAGCTCTCGGCCTCTGTTCGGAAATACTACGTCAGTCTTGCAGAAGCAAATATGTGATGGAATTGTTTTATAAGCAGGCGACCTACTCACTGAAGGAGGAATTCGACCATGAATAGATCGCTCCAGAATCCTAAAAAAATACATGAGCCTGTCATAATTCTTACTCGATAGGGACGTGTGATGCTTCTCTGAAATTGAAATATTCTCAAAATGCCTCTTCGTGCAGGGATTCACAGCAACCACCTTGCTTTACTCCCACAAATCGACGAAGGGTCGTTGGCCTGGCACGTAACAACAGGTACAACACAACAGGAGATGGCTTTAACACCTCAATCCATAGCTTCATGCACACAATGGCCTTCAACAGACTTCTCCCTGCGGCAACAACGAAAAACAGCCCCTCTAGGCTCGACCTTCTCTGTGACGGGCTCTCTCACTTATCCCCAGCAGCTAGCAAAATGAGAGGCAGCATACGCAGGATACGCAGGAAGCTATGATACCAAATTAAATTAAAACAAATGCAACACACACACAATCATGAGATAGAGCTCACATAACACTTGTTATTAGCTTCATGATAACATTACACATTTATAGCATAGACACTCACCTAATCTTCCTAAGTTTGAAGCAACAATCCTGAACTGGTGGAACTAAACTCTAATTATAAAACTCTCGTTCAACAAACCATAACCACTCCTATTTCTACATTATTCTAGATTATTCTCACACTTACAGGAAAACTAGAAAATAAGAAACCAAGTGAGGTGATATTAAATACCATCTGGTAGGATGCACAAATCTGATACCACTTTAAGATTTTAAATGGCTAAATAATCAATAAATATGGAATATTTTAGTGTTTTCATTGAAACAATGACCATCCAAACATAGAACACAAAGGATCTAAAAGAAATGAAACTTTTATTTATATTATTAATTGAAGAAACTAATATATGCCCATACAAAAATATCAAAGCTTTTGCAGTGGCATGCACAACTTCCCATCAAAAGAGAAAAAAACGATTGAAGCACAATCTTGGACCTTAGATGGATCCACTAGAAAAATCACACCCATGGGGTTTTTGTCTCAGGGATCAAACTAGAACTGTCCATGCTAAGT